>JARVJO010000024.1:25371422-25414500 GCA_031762555.1 Cynodonichthys magdalenae | reverse complement strand
GTTGGGTCTAGAACCACCTTTTGGTAACATCTCCTCCCCTGGGCTGGGTCTAAGAACCGAGCTTCCTCATCACAGAGGGTTTTTAATCAATGATTGTTTTCCTTCATCAGGTCAGACTTGTTTACACCCATCATCACTTCATAAATGTGGAACATAAACTGGGCAAATAATATCTGCAGGATTTGTTGATGTTGGATCCACAGCAGCATCTGGTTCAAGAACAGGAACCTGGATCCTGGCCTGGGTCCTGCTGATGGGCTTATGTTTCAGTCTGTGGGTGGAATGAGTTCATCCTGTAAGACATCATTTAGCCAGAATAAGTGTTCAGATAAAGTTTAAAGCTTTATTTTATTACTATTTTATGCACAATGTAGTGCAGGTTAGTTTAAATATTCAGAACCAGAGAACAAAACAGCTTCCTGGTAAATCAGCATGAAAACATGACTCTGTGAGTAAATTTATTAAGAATTTTATGGGGATTTTTTCTAATATGAACCTGTCCAACCCCTGAAAATAGATAAAGCAGTTTGTAAAGTCACATTTTTAGAAAACCAAGACCATCATTTTCCATTGAAAAACAGTCTTTTTGGGGTCATTTTCTCCATGGTTGTATTTTTATTTCTCCGTTTGTTTAGTCACTTCTCCCGACATGGTTCCTTTTTTCATCCAGTTGATAAAACAAATGTATAAATTATAAACCAGAAGAAGATGGCAGGTTGGTTGAATCCAACCCTCACATTTGGTCCAAAGGTACAGATCATAACCAGAAGCAGCAGGTTCTGAAGACACGCCCCCTCTGGGTGGCTGGGCTCTGTCTTTACAGTCATTTGTCCTAAACTCTAAAACTGTTCAGATCAGATCAGATGAATTAAACGTCTCGTCCTCGCTTCTTTAACTTTGAATAATCCTGTCAGCTCATGTTGTTGTGGTGTGGTCCCTGCTACTGAATGACAAACTGCAGATATTAAAAGTTAACAGTAGCTGGGATTACCTAAAGATGCAAATATAAACACAAGACAGGATTTTATTTGTTGAAGCCCCCTGTGTCCATCCTTTTACATCCACCCTCTGACTCAGTTTTATTTGGTTTTCCAGCTAAACTAAGTTGACTGTTTTATGACTTATATCAGCAGAGATCTTGAAACTGTTAGCGTCAGTAACATGAGCTGTAAATGTGGAAGACGGAGCAACAAACACACTTCCAGATGATGAAACCGTCAGAACAATGACTTCTGCTGCGGCTCGCTGCTCTGCAACCTTTAAAAACAGGAATCAGGACGTGCATTCAGAGGCTGACTGTGCCTACCACACCCTCACACACACACACACATTCACATGTCTTCATGAGTGATGGTAGGAGATGTATCAGGGGTGTTGTCCTCGGTGACTGCTTCACTCCAGGGATGGCCCGAGCCAATGTGTCGACCTGGGCAA
This sequence comes from Cynodonichthys magdalenae, assembly GCA_031762555.1. Lineage (NCBI taxonomy): Eukaryota > Metazoa > Chordata > Actinopteri > Cyprinodontiformes > Rivulidae > Cynodonichthys > Cynodonichthys magdalenae. Next base: position 25,413,066 of record JARVJO010000024.1, on the reverse strand, counting down.
GATTTCAAGTGGTCCCCCCTTTGTGAAATTTTCTAAATCTCACAACCAGGTTGTCCAGTTAAAATACACTATTTAACAATAGAATTAATCTGAAACAGAATACCAGAGTTCCACTTCATACCTGCCAACATCTGCTGACATCATGTGGAACATGTTTATGTTAACCAGCAGCTGTGGACTGAAGCAGTTCTAGGGGGGTCCAGAGGTATAGTCACCCAGATAATTAAGTAAAAAATCTACTCAAAACTCTGCATTTTCCAGCCATTTAAATATCATTTGACTAAATTCTTGAGATTAATAAAACATAAAATCATTGTTATATGAAGATAGAAGTCTAAAAACCAGACTTTAACCTGAACTTTATCTGAGATCAGAACCGAAATTTCTATTATCTTGTTTTCAAGGTATACATTGAATCTTGACTGTATCATATGATACTTTTATCATGAAATATCCTCTGCACCATGTAACACTAAGGATTATAGATCAACTATAATCTGATAAAACGTAAAATACTTTTTTCGGACCCCATTTGTGGAGCCCCCCTATACTGCCCATGCCAAGGGCTGTGCTCATAAGTTTGGATCATGTCCAAAAGAACTAGATTCTGGATCCAAGCAGCTGAAAGGAGCTTCTTTCGTAGGTTGGCCAGCTCGACCTCAGACCCTGGGGCAGATCCAGAACTCTCTGGAGGAACTGTATCCTCCTGGTCTGGGAACACATTGGGCTCCTTGGAGAGGGAGGTCTGGGTTTTTCTCACAAGATGCATCTGTGACCCAAAAACAGATAAGCAACAGAAGATGTATTTATAAATAAATATAAATACAGTCATGTTTCTGGCACTTTAGAGGATGCTGCAGACTTCCTGAAAACTTACAACACAAACCACATTTTGCTGTACTCCAAATCAAAACTTCAACATTTAAATTATCAAAATGTTTTGTTCCTGGAAAGGAGGTGGATTCCTCTTCACATTATGTTTCTACTGGTTATAAACAAACACTCACATACTATATATATTTCTCTGTGAGCAGTGATCATGATGCAGAAGGGTGTGTTAGTTAACACCCAGTGAAGTGGTGACAGAAAGGAAGTGTGTTTGGGAGGTTCTTGTTATCTGCTGTCCACAATATGAGTCAAGGTCAATTTCACACACAATCCTGCCGTACACTTTCTCATCTTTGGTGTCTGAAGAATGAACATAAAGTAAAAAACACATTGTGTCCATTAAAGGGAACTGCAGGAAGCAGAAGTGTATCTGAATGCAGAGAAATAGGAAAAATGAGCTCTGTCAGGTTCTGTGCTGCAGGTTGTTTACATTTTATTCATAACTGCTCCAAACAACAACCCAGCTTCCTGGTTACCGTTCAACACATCTCAACACAACGCCGTCGATGGGTTTGTGTTCAGAACCACGTCCGCCTTAGTTTTAAAATAAAGTCAGTAAAGGTTTAAATTTACACGTTCTTGATTTAAAGATAAAAACCTACAGATAAAATTCCACAGAAACACTTTATCGTTTATTTCTTGTTGTATTAAAGCAGAAATATGAAGCATTCAAATCATTTAAAGGGTTGTAACTATACACCAAAATATCTTGAATCCTTTCAGGAAGTGTTTTTAGTTTCCTTGTGTAAATCAAATTATGAACACATTAAAAAAAATCACAAAGAAACAACATTTCTTTGTCTCACAATAGTCGTAGTCGTTGCAGACGTCTCCAACCTGTCTGAGATTCTTCTTACAGGCTGCATCTTACTCTCTCAAAATTGTGGGAGAGTATATGAAGTTTCCAGCTGAAGCTGACAGAACTGTATTTTACTTTGAGCATATAGCTTCATCCATCGGCACCCACTTCGGCTGTTTTACACCCACCTTGGCAGCCGAAACACCACAATGATTTTATTTATTGTAACACAATTTAAACATAAAGACCAGATGATCTGGATCAGATTTTCATTCATTATTGATCAGGAGTGGAGATTTTTAGCTAACCTTTAGCTACTTTTGACTTTTTGTTATCCTTCTGCTACTTTTAGTTAACTTTTGCTGCTTTAAACTTGAATTTTAGCTTCTAATTACCATTTTGTTGCTTTTAGCTGTTATTGTTTTGTTACTTATGTGTTTGCTGCTTTTAAGAAGCATTTTTCTACTTTTAGGTTCTAGTTACCATTTGCTGTTTTTAGCTGTTAGTTAGCACTTTATTACTTTTAGCTTTTAGTTCAAGTTTGGCTCTTTTTAGGGAGCATTTTTGTAGGTGTCCTTTTGCTGATTTTAACTTTTAGCTAACTTTTGCGGTTTCTAGGAATAATGTATATTTTGCTAGGTTTTTGCTACTTTAGCTTATAGTGCATCGTTTAGCTTTTAACAAGTCATTTCAGCACCAGTCAGCTGTCCTTCAGCACTCACCTGAGTTTTCACTGAAAGCTTCACCTGTAAAAGTTTTTATCATTTATTTATGTTTTATCTTATCTCTTAAATAAATAAATAATATAAATGACCAACAGCTGCCATAAACTGCAGCGATCAGCTGTTTAAGGAAGAAACTGAAGTTAATAAAATAAAACTTGAGCATAAAAAAATTATTTTAAAGGAAAAATGATCCAGATTTCTAATGTGTGCCAACACTTAGATCCTCTCCAAAGACAAAAGATGGCACAAAACATTTTAGTTCGGACCTGTATTGAATTGCATAACTCGGAAACTGTTTTTGCTGAGTCGGCATTTCAGGCCCAAATTGTTGTCTGGGAAGTGAAATCAAAGTGTTGCCACAGAAACCAAGAGCGTGGAAAACATAAACAGCTGAATCTGACTCATTCCTCTGTGTCATCTTCCTTATCGTTTGTTCTGCTGTTTGTCCTGCTCGACACTTCACCACTGAGGCCTCGAACATCAGCTAAAAAAAACAAAAAACAAGAAATGACTTGTTTTTTCCTTGAATGTTTAGCAGTCTTTCCAGGAAAAGTGGGAACAGGAAGTTTGCTTTCATAGGGAACCATATTTCCCCCATATTGTGTTAAAATATGTCAGACCTGAGTTATTCTTCTAACAAAAAGGTTAAATATCAATTCTTCATGTTCTGCAAGTTCAGACTGAACTGAAACATGTCTAAAAGCTAAAATAAGACAGCACCTTAAAGCTAACATTAGCAAAACTGTAGTCAAATGGTAAAATGAGGAAAACAACTAATTAAAATTAGCTAAAATGTATTGTCAATAAAAAAAGTAGTTAAAGCTTAATCCTGTAAAAAAGTAGCTAAAATCTGAAATTAAAACAGTAGCTAAAAGGTAAAATGAAATCAGCAGTGGCTAAAACACAAGGTTAACAAACAGAAACCAAACCGTAAAGGTATTAAAACAGTATCTAAAGGCTTAAATTAACAAACTAAAAGCTAATTTTATCAAAGCTGTTACCTGAATTGTACTTAAATTTTAAATTTACAAAGCAGCTAAAAGCTAAACACAATTGCTAAATTCAAAAATAATAAAAACATCTAAATGCTTAAATTAGCAAAATAGTAGTTAAAAAGTAAAATGAGCACAACAGTATTTAGATGTACAATGAGTGAAGCAGTAGCTAAAGCCTAAAATGAGCACAACAAAGGCTAAAAGCTAAAATTAACACAATTGCTAAATTGAAAAATAATGAAAACATCTAAATGCCTAAATTAGCAAAATAGTAGTTAAATAGTAAAATCAGCACAACAATTTTTAGATCTAAAATGAGTGAACCAAAGCCTAAAATCAGCACAACAGTATTTAGATCTAAAATGAGTGAAACAGTAGCTAAAGCCTAAAATGAGCACAACAAAGGCTAAAAGCTAAAATTAACAAACATAAACTAAACCCTAAAAACCGTATCTAGGTTCAAATTAGCAAAGAGCAATGAAGGGGTTGAAACTGAACTTAAATCTAAAATTAGCAAAGCAGTTGCTAAAAGTTAAAAATAGCAGCCAAAAGCTGAAGTTAGCACTACAACAGCTAAAAGCTAAACTTAATAATACCATTAGCACCTGATGTTTTAACCTGATGTTAAAAGCTTAACAGTTAACATCAGCTCTAACTAAAAGTTCACATTTAAACTCGTTAAATTTAAAAGTGAAAAAAAGTTAGGTGTTTTTACAGTTTTCCTTCCTTTGAATGAGCCGAATGTTTTAATGCCTGGAGGGGTAAAACAGCTGAAAGTTTGCTGAAGTTGGAAGCTGACTCTGCATCCAAACAATGAAAAAATGAAATCTGCAAACTGTTGCTTCCAATTTTTACAAATTCTTGAATCTGACTTTAAAACTAAATGTTTAAATCGTAGAACCGTCTCCCTGCTTCTGTGTCTGAGCTCGTCTTGTCTCTGCAGGTCTGTGTTTCAGACTCGAATGCTTCAGTTATGAGATCATATGATGTCATGCAGTTTGTGCAACCTTCAGTTGCTCCGGCTGTGTGTGTGTTTGTGTGCTTTAAAAAAATCTGAGGCGTTCTGGGGATTTAATGGATCTTTTGCTAAATGAAATAATATTAAAAGAAAACATTACATTCAGAAAAAAAATCTAAGAAAGATTATTTATACTCTCAGCTAAAACAGGACTGGTTGCTGCTGTAACCTTCAGGATTCTTATATTTAGTTATTTAAATAGTTATATATATATTCACCAATGAAAAGACACCACAAATAAAGAAGTTGCAGAAAAACAAAACATATGATCAGATACGGTCAGATTAATGATAATTTTAGGTTGCAGCCAAAAATCACAGCAACAAGACAGAAAAATAAAGACAACAGGTGACCAGAAAAGAGCTGCAAAACAGAAATTAGTTTGTCTGAAGACAAATAAACTATAAACCACAATCAGAGTTACACAATCACAAGCAAACCTGGGTAATAGATTTATGCTTTGAAATGAGTCTTTTGCTAATTTTAGGTAACACTTTTCTACTTTATTTTTTAGTTTGCCTTTTGTAGTCTTTAGCAAGCTCTTAGCTAGCTATTAGCATTCGGTTAAACTTATGTTACTTTTAGCTTTAAGTTGGCTTCATAATTTTAGTGAAGTTATTTTGTAACTTTTAGCTTCTAAGTAGATTTTTGCTTTGTTTAGCTAGCTTTTTGATGATCTTTTGCTACTTTTAAGTAATCCTTTGCTAATTTTAACTCTACTTTTGTTACTTTTTGCTTCTATGTAGCCTTTTACTCCTTTTAGTATCAGGGTTAGATTTGTGACATTTTTAGTTTTTGCTTTTTGCTAATTTTAGCTTTTATTTTTGTTACTTTTTGTTTCCGAGTGTAGTTGGCTTTATATTTTGTCCCTTTGCCCCTTCAACTCTCCTCCAGACACATTGATTTCTCTTATCGGCTGTTAACAGTTAAAATCTCCTTGATGAATTTTTCAGCTGCAAGTGTTCAATAAAGCTATGTTTAAAAAGAACTCCATGTCAGACACGATGATTGAAACGTCAAGTAAAAATGTGATTTATCTGATAAATATGATACTCACCAGTTTGTGTTGTTTTATTGTTTTGCAGACAACCCTGCTGTTTTCATTATGAAAAATGTGACTTTAAGAGCGAGGAGGTGAAACCTGCTGAAGTGTGAGGAATGAGAAGACCAGCAGGGTCAGCCTCTAAACAGACAGAATACATTTTTTCAAACCTGTTTCCTCTTAACCTTCATGCTCTCCGACATGAAACGTTTTTTTGTTTCATACACCTCCGCAAACGCACCAGGGATACATCATTTTCAAATACTTTCAGCTGCTGTTCATGATGAGTGACATCATTATTTGTTTCCTCCAACATCTGTTTCCACTGAATCTTAGTCAGGACGTCCTCGAAGAGGACGCCTGTCACCTTAGATTTCATCGTGTCTTCACGCAGCGAGTGGAGAGAGGAAAGGTTTCCAGAAACAAGTGTGAGTCACGCAGGTGTGACCTGAACCACCTGAGTTCATCTGCAGCAGGAGAAGCTTTCTGTGGATTTTCTGCTGCTTGAACTTCTAATCTGAGGCTCAGTAAATTATTTATCTTTTCCTTTCATCTCCTGAAGACCTCTTTCATCAAACCGTGTGATGGTTTTTAGAGAAATATTCAGTGTTTTTAAAATTTTCTCTAAAAGTAATAAAAATCTGCGTCAAACAAAATGACCAAACAGGTTGTTTGGACTTGTGTGGGACCTGCTTGAAAACTATTATTGGTTAGATTTTGAGGAAAATCCTTGGTTAGGTCTGAGAATTTAAACCTTCTTTACTGGGTTAAGAGAAGTAAAACAACTAGGAAAAATAAAAAGGGATTTGTGGTGAAGAAAATACTTTCATAATTAGATTTATGAGACTTGGGGAGAGAACTTGTAATTGTGAAAATAGTCACATGTTTACTTGATTGAGGTTTGGTGAACAACTAAGCAGCAACATTTAGAAAAAATAACTCCTCACTCTGATTAGGGTCTGGGAAATAGTTTCACAAGTATTTGTATTTTCTGCAAAAATGCAGCATGAATTCTTAAAACTAAATGAGTTTTGCAGGAAAGAAAAATGTGATTTGTTGTAAAATAGCCCAAAAAAGCAGAAAATAGCAGCAAAGTAGCTGAAAAAGTTAACAAAAAAAAGAAGAAAGTTTACATTTGATCAATTAATCAGTAAGAAGCTGAAATTTTCACAAAAAGGTGACTTTAGCTGAAAAAACCTAAAGCAAAATTTGCAGAAAACAGCTGAAAGAAGCATAAAAAGCTAAAATTAGCAGAAATAAGCTGAGAAGCATAAAAAATTAAATCAGCAGAAAAATAGTTGTAATAATAAAAAGATAGCTGAAAAACAAATAAATAAAATTAGTAACAAAAAAAATAAGCTGAAGGTAGCTGAAATGATCACAAAGTTAATAAAAACAGAACCAGAACAAAAGCTGAAAGGTTCAGTAAAAGAAGGTTTTAAGGGTGTTGAATGAGGAAAAAAAGACAGAAATAGCTAAATATCTCTAAATATCTAAAAGCATAAACTGTTGAAATACCAAAAGTGAAGTCATAGCTGAATGTCCTGAAGGATTTGTTGAAATAGCGTAAAAATTGCAGAACAAAATATGTGCCGGAAAACGTTCAGAAGAAAAATGGATCAAGATAAGATTTAGGAGTAAAAACAAACTTGGCTCTAACAGTAAGGAAATGTATGTTTGCTGGATTATTTGTAACAATAATTCCAGGCAATGAAACATACCTGGCACCTGATTGGCACCAGAAAGTGTCGATAAAAACAGTCAAATAAGCTGTTTGTCAATGACGGAGAAGATTTTTCAGTTTTTCCATGTGGGATCTGCTCATCTCACAAATGCATGTTCCTTACAAATGTGGCACCATTTAAAAAGAGAAATTAACAGGCTAATATAATTTATTACCAACAAATGTTGTTGCAACAAAGAAAACATCTATCAAACACAAATATCCTTACTTTTTGTGTCAGTTTATATCTGGTTAAATGTTTGGCAAAACCTGGTTAGGGTCAGGAAAATAAGTACATAATTACGTTTTTTATTTGATTTGAACTTTATTACTTGGTTAGGTTTATGAAACATCACAACAGTTATTACTGGAGACTATTTTCTTGGGTGCCAGAGCTTTTAAACAGACACATGTAATTGATAAGTGTAATTACTATGTTATTACAGACGGGCTCTGAAAGCCCACCCTGCTCGACCCAGAGGTGAACGCAGGAGCGTTTGTTTTACACAAGACCTCATGTTTTAATGTGAACACATGATATCGAGCAAAAATTTGAGAAATTCAGCATAGGAGAGGAAAAAAAGAGGGCAGATAGTGAAAGGGAGGGTAAGAGGAAGATCAGTCGGTCAAAGCAGCACATTCCTCCCCCCCTTTTATGGACAAAACTATTGGAGTCCATCTCTATTTAGAATCCCTCAAATTACAAACAGAACTTTTAGAGCCTCAGATGCACAGAAAAGCTATCAGGCTGTTTCTTCACCCCCCCCACCCCCCACCCCCAACACACAGTCCCTGTCTCTCTGCATCCTGCAACTCTCTGTTTGCTTGCTCTTTTCCTCTCTGCTTTGTTTGACCCGGTCACCACTTCTTGCAGAAATCCACTCTGTTTAGAAGACGGGGAAACCATGAGGGAGGCTCGCTGGTCATGAGGGAATCCAGCAGCTTACATGTTGAGAAAGGAGCCGGAGGAACAGAAAAAGTATTCATAATAAGAAGACGATGGGTGGTGGTGGTTTGGGGATGGGGGGTGAGCTGAAACAGAAGCCAAGTTTTACTGAGAGGATGCAGCAAAGGGAAAGGAAGGCAGAGCTTACCTTAAAAGGCTGTGTTTGTAGATGGAGAAGGGCGTGAGTGTATGTGTGCTCTCAGGTTGGTAAATGTCCCCCCGTCCCACACCAACACGTCGCTGCAAAGAGGAGTTTAGGCAAAACTTTAAACATGATCCAGTTGTAGGGATGATAAAGGACTTTATTGGGTGATCTCGGGGGGCATCTCTTGCTAAAATGACCAAAAGGGCTTTTCAGGGTCAGAGAGGAGCCGTTTTAAAGATGTTTGGATGCTAAAAGCAGCTTTAAAGACGACCGAGATGTTTTACTGTAAGTCAAAGATGAAGCAGATTAGATGAACAAACACATGCACTCATTATCCAACAGGAACTGAAGATCTGGGAACAGGTCCAGGACCTTCCTGTTTCTTCCTCCCTCAGCGTGTCGGAGCTGTTCTCCTTCAGCCTGACTGACTTTCTTAATAAGGCCAGACGGGGAGAGTGCGAAGAGACGGACGGAGCTGGATGTTGGAAAGCAGTTAAAATGTCCCCGGGTCCATCCGTCTTCGGCGCTCACCTCCTCCAAACCCAACCTGAAGTCGGAGTTTGTTTAATCAGAGCCAGAACACGAGGGGAGGTTTGTCACCGGGAGCAGAGGCCAAACGGTTAAGACAATTAAAAGTTGAATTTACTCCAACAAAACTTAAATCACTCCAGGAACCTGGAGCAACAGTCAGATAATTTTATTGATTTCAACATTTCTTGCCCTCATCATTGTGTTTAAACCCAACATTTACAGTATTTATATGTTTAAAAAGTAATAAAGGCTCAGATTCTGTAGTCTGAGGTTGGTAACTCTGGTTACATTCCTCCTGAAGGTCACTTTTATCACAGAGCTGAAATGTTTTGAGTGAGCACTCCAAAATATTTAAAGTTTAGGACATTTTTTTCATACAGTAGCTGACCTTCTTGTCCAAACGTGGGTTAAACGGTAAGATAAGTTTGACAAAATCGATAAAGCAAATGAGTTGTTTGGACCGAGTTTCAAATGTGTTCTTTAAATCTTACATTTTTTATTCTCTTTAATTGGGTTAAGGCACCAAAACTGCTTAATTGTGCTTAAGAATTTAACACTTTTTAAGTTAAGGGCTGAAGCTACTTGATGAGGGTTCTGAAAGATTCCACATTTAGGTAGTGTTACAGGACACAATTTAGTAGGTTAATTTAATCCCCCATTTTAAAATCTAAATCCAAAATGTGTGATTGAAAACCATACAGATGGTAGCCAATCTGTGGTCCGGCAGTTTAAAGTGCAGTTCAGACACCAGCCAAACTTCAAATTGGATGTTTTGTATCGAGGCATTAGTGACGTTTAAGCGTTAGCAGCATTGGAGCATTTGGAGCGTTAGCAACATTGGAGAGTTAGCCGCGTTTAGAGAGTTAGCAGTGCTGAAGCGATAGCAGCATTGGAGTGTTAGCAACATTGGAGCGTTAGCAGCATTGGAGTGTTAGCAGCATCGGAGTGTTAGCACTTACGCTCCAGTAAGTAGCATTGGAGTGTTAGCAACATTGGAGCATTAGCAGCGTTGGAGCGTTAGCAGCGTTGGAGCGTTAGCAGCGTTGGAGCGTTAGCAGCGTTGGATCGTTAGCAGCGTTGGAGCGTTAGCAGCGTTGGAGTGTTAGCAGTATTGGAGAGTTAGCAGCAGATTCACACATTTAGATTTAGGATTTAATATTTAAACATAAAATTTAACATTTAGGAAAAGAATTAGCTAAGTATAAGAGCTAAATAACAATTAAATGTTAATGAATTTTTTAACAAGGATTTTCAGAAAGTGAGCTAAATAATGAAAATATATATTTTTTTACTTTTTATTTTACACATGGTGCTTTATATGCCAGAGTTACTGATCCACAGGAGATATTTGCAGGTTTAAACACAGCTGGGATGTTTTTTATGGGCATTTTCTGCTGATCACATGAGTTGATGTCTTGTCCTTTTCAGACAATCCTGGTAAAATGATTAAGATAAATATACTTTATTTCTGAATATTATTAAAACATGAGCTAAAATATACAGGTGGAAATAAAATAATGGCACAAAAACTGAAGGTAGACCAGACGATGACTTAAACCAGGTGACGTAACTTTTCAGTTTATTCATCAGCTTCAATCTGCTGGTTAGAAAAAACTGAAAGTCTCACACCCAGTCTGTGAATACAGAGGACAAAAACCAGATCTATGTTTCCATTAACACACACATCTGTACATACAGAGTGCTGACCCAGAAGGAAACCTCTGGTGGAGATAATAATGCAACACACACACATTAGAGAAAAACACAGTTAAAGTTTGGACATGCGGTGTGTGTGATATCTGCTGATCAATGAACTCATTCACTCAGCATCTTTCTACCTGTACTGGGATAATAAAAGTGTTTTATCTACTGCTTTCTGATTTTCTGTTTATTTGTGTTTTGTAGAGATTTTAATTTTTATTTTTAGGAAGGATTTTTTTTAATTATAGAATATTATCCCATAACCCTATAATTAGCCACTCTATTCATTCACTGACAAAAATCAATAACTAATTAAAAATATTCTAAACAAAACTTTATTCTCCGTGAAAATAAATACAAATAATATGCTTTACAAATTTGAAAGAAAATTAATTGAAAAGTTAAGAACTCTGAAAACTACTATACAACCAATAGCTAAATGTAGTTTACCTTTTCAAAGAATTACTAATATTATTATATTAAACTGGGGTTTATTATTGACAACAATAAATAAAAAATACCAAGTTTTCTATAAATGCTGCAAAACAAATTATTTGGGAATAACTTGGAAAGATTGATCAAAAAGATCTATACTTTAAAATCTATTTCTATGTTATAATTGAAAAAAACTAATCTTTTGTTTACCAAAATTTGTTATTAATAAACAGTCATTAATGGAATTACCCACAAATGCAAATTAATCCTAAAATATATTTTCCCCTTAATTCTTTTTCTTTTTTATATCAATATATTTAAGTTAATTTTGTGTTTGGTGTCTTCATGTCTCTATTACGCCCAAATTGCCATACTTGTTTGTAGCTTCAGGTTTTATAAATAAAGTAGTTTTTTTTAAAAAAAAAGGTTGTCTGACATTCCAGGAGGTCATTTTGGACCAGTCTTCTGGTTTATGAAGGCTCCAGTTCAAGATAACTTAAAAAGAATAAAAGTCATTATTTGCTTTCATATACAGCTTTTTGTTTTGACTAATTTAATTCCAGTTACAGATCTCTTAAATGTTTTAGATATGATTTGACTAGTGCAAATTAAATTGCAGATATATTGAAAGGAAATAATGACTAAACTCCAAACTCAATTTTTGGATAGAATGTACAGATATAATTAGAGGCTGATTTTATGTTATAATGGCCTGCCATACAGTGACATGCCGCCCATCTGGAACATGCAACATTTTAGGGCTTCAGCTGCTCATTCATGAAAAAATTTAAAACATCATTCGCTCTCATGAGTTCATGTGCAGTTTTCCTCCAGCAGAGACTCGTACAGCGAGCTTCATGATGTCACTGACCGCCCGGACGCCCTCACAGACACAAACATCTGGATTTTATTACATCTCAAGCAGCCCACACGCCGAAACAAACCAACCCTGATCCATTATAACCCAGCTTTAAGAACAGATTAGATGCAGCAGATAGCTCTAATGTCAAAGATGAAGGCAGAGGATAATGTTTTTGCCCGTCTGTTAGCAAAATATCTCACAAACCACTGGACAGATTTTATCCTCTCCATCAAGATGTCCGCCAAGACCTTAAAAATGCCGTAACTCTGTGAATTGTACAGATTATGAGCTAAAATTTGATGTGGATGTAGTTCATTCCTCCACCTCTGCTTCCCCCCACCCCCCACCTCCTCTTCCTCCTGCATCCAGATTAGTGAGGAGAACATTCTTCTTCTCTGACCCAACGCTCAGCTGCTGCAGAGCTTCGGATTAAAGTGAGCATTTAGATCTGAGGGGCTGCAGGGAGGGCCAAATGAAGACGGGGCATGATGAGAGGTGACATCATACCTTTAAAATCTGGAAGGCGCGGTCATGACGTCACCTTTAACGAAAAGAGAGAGAGAAAGAAGGGAGCAACAGCCCCTCTCCTCTTCCTCCTCCTCCTCTGATGTTTTACCAATTAAGGTTCTCAGAGAAGTCAGAGGAGGTAGAAAAGAGCAAAAGAGCAGGAGGACTGTCTGTTTCTTTTTTTTAAACCTACATCAGGACGAACTGCGCGTGGAGAGGGAGGTCCGGAACCTCTCTCTCTCTCTCTCTCTCTCTCTCTCGCGCGCGCACACACACACCCTCTGTGACCGCAGTGCCTGCAGAGCTGCTGACTGAGCGGACACACACACTGACTGCGGGACTTCAGGTGGACTCAGGTGAGTCTGGACCCGATGTTTCTGGGGCATTTTGGGAGTTTTTTTTGTCTGTTTGTTTTTTAGATGGATCTGAATTAAAATATTTTTAAAGGGTTTTTATTATAAGTGTTTGCGCTCCGGAGCGCACGCAGAGGCATCTTTGCGCGCGTGTTGCGCTGGAAGCTGGTTCTGTTCGGGCTTTGAGGTCCTGTGTGCGGACTCTGGTTCTCTCTGTCGCTTCGTGGTTTTTCTCCAGAGGGATAACATTTGTGACATCCCATCCATCCAGCAGTGAATCTCAGAAAAGAAAGTTTGATGCGCTCCGTCACGCGCTTTTACGCACGAAAAGTCTCCCGGTTGTCACGGTTTGGGTCTCCACACCAAATAAGGTCACGTGCACCGACAGCTTTTAACGGGAGGGGGTCCTAACAGAGCAGGAGCCACTTGCGCCCTCCGCCGCTGAGAGCCGGTCTCACCACCGTGGTGCGTTCAGGGACCAAAACTGATCCGCCTATCAGAACTCCGAACACTGGAGCCTCAGAGGTGTTTCCGGCTCAGCATCATGTGTTTTTGTAACAAAGACTTGGCTCAGATGCATTTTAGACTATTTTTAATTCTAAAGGTTAATTATGTGAATGTTGAGTCAACATTTATGACAGTAATCCTGTTTCTCTTTATTGTTAGTGATTCTGTTTTCTAGACTCCATTTAATTATTCTTATTTTGAGTTGTTTCAACAATTTAAACAACGAAACATTTAGTTACTTCAAATTATCGGTTCAAGTGAATTATAGGTTTTGTAACCTTTTTACTTTTCAAAAGATGGAGGATAATGTAAATAAAATCCCAATAAAAATGCATTCAGACTATTTCAGTCCCTTTAAAAGTATTTGATAGGCCTACTAACAAATATATTATTTTATGTCTTCTTATGGTACTTTTGGCTAGTGTTTGGCTAACTGTTGTGATTTCTTTTTATTTTATTTTATTTTTTTGCTACACTTTTGGCAAGAGTTTAGTCTTCATTAGCCTTTTACTGCTTTTCGGTTAGTCCTTTGCTGATTTTAGCAAGGTTTTTGCTACTTCTAGCTTCTGGGGACTGTGCCACTAAGTAGTGTTAGTGTTTAATCACTTTTTTAGCTACTTTTAGCTATCTTTTAAATTTGTTGCTACCCTTAGGTTTTAGCTAAACCGTTGCTACTTATAGCCAGCCTTTTTTTGCATTTAGCAGGTGTTTAGCTACTTTTAGCTTTAGTTTGCCCTTTGCTACATTTAGCAAGTGTTTAGTGTTTTTTAGCATTAGTTAGCCTTTCACTCTTTATAGCTAGTCCTTTGCTAATTTTAGCTAGCTCTTTGCTAATTTTAGCTAGGTTTTTGCTACTTTTAGTTTCTAACTAGTCTTTGCCACTTATAGCTTTTAAGTAGTGTTTTTCTACTTTTAACAAGTGTTTAAAAACTTTTTGCTTTTAACTTTTGCTTTCTCTTAGATTTTTAACATTTTTCCAAATCTTTTGTTGGTCTTACACTTTAGCCGACCGTTTGCCACATTTAGCTAGAGGTTGTCTATTTTTAGCAAAGTTACTTTTAGCTTTTAGTCTGTTGCTATTTTTAGTTAGCATTTAGCTACTTTTAATGTTTAGTTAGAATTGTGCTTCTTTAAACTTCTAAGTTTTCTCTTTTTATTTTCTCTTCTGTTCCATTTAGACACTTTTCTACTTTATAGTTCATTTTATTTTTTTTACTCAAATAATTCAGCTTATTTAATAAACTTTAGCTATCCTTTACCCACCAGCATTCAGCAGGCGTTTCAGCAGAAAATAAGTTTTTTTCATCCTTGAATTGTTCTTCGGCTGAAATATGTTTTATGGCTTTAAAACATCTCAAATGTTTGAAAGCACAAATAATTTGTTTTAAGAGTTTGTTGACAGACTTGAAGTTGATGAAGATCGACGTGTTTATGTTTAAACTTGTTCTTTATTTATTCCAACTTCTTCAAAATGAATCAGAACCTTATGTTCCTTAAAAATTAAAGAAAAACTTATTAAATGGGAGGTTTTATTCAACTTCCTTATTGGCTTTACTTTTCAGATCAGGTGGTTATTAAATAATGAAACAGTCAAAGCTGATAAAACAGCTAAAGAGTTGTTGGCTTCAGCTTTTTATAAAATCTGATTTCTGTGATTAAGTGGTTTTATAGTGAGGTAAAACATCTAAAATACAATCTGCTGAGGGGATAACTTCCAGGAATTTGTGAAGATCTTATATTTATCCGCCACATCTTTCTGGTTTGACCAAACCTTGAAACAAAGAAGCGATGCATGCCTCACAGATAAAAGATGCTGCTGCTGCAGAAACAGATGAATCCTGTCCTCATTTGACTTGTCCTCACCCACCGGGTGCCACCACCACGTCTGCAGAGACGCAGCTGTAATCAGTGCCTCTGACTCCCCACATCTCGTGGTTTGGTCGCGTGTTGTGCACAACTTCCTGTTCTGCAGCATTCAGCTTTCCTCTGCATGAGGTGTGATTGAGAATTGATCCGAGACAAACAATAACCTGTTTTATTGTAAATTAGTTGGATTTAAACTTAGATGCGTCACTTTCAAAACATATCATGATTATCACAATATGTGAAATATATTTACAGCTGAACGTCATTCTTCATTCAGTTTAACTAAAAGAATGCTAATTTGATTTCTGTTGTTAATGATTTTTGACAACAAAGATAAGTAAAATATGCAAACATAATGCAACATATGTTATTTGACATTCTGATGCAGCTGCTTCCATATTCTTTCTGGAGTCAGTATATGAAGGTTGTTTTTAGGCCCATTTATGTTGCTTTTTTTAAGTTTTAAGGTTCTCATGCAGATTTTGGTTCTGCTGTTTGTTTATTGGCTGCATTAAAAAATCCACGGGGGGGGGGGGGGTTATGTTAGATTTTACATCTAAAACTGGTTTAATTAAAAGTAGCTGGACTTATTTACTATTATTGAGAAAGTTGAGAAATAAACTACTAATATCAGTTTAATTGAACTTGTTGGGATTAAATAATCAAGAATGTCAGAAAACTTAAAAAAAACTTAACTTATTTTTACATCTCAAATTTAAAAATTTTACCATCAAAGATTCAGCTGAAAATTACATCAGATCTGCAGAAACTGAAGAGGCAAGCAAAGGTCTTTTCATTCAGTATTGGTTGATGGATTTTGCATTTATATTATTTGTCAATCTTTTTGAGAGTTGAACAACTATTTTCAAAATCCTGTTTTTTAGTATTTGCTTTCTTACTGAAATATGAGCTCACCTGTGATTAAACTTGGGTTGTTTTCATTAAAAACAAATCCTATAATCATTAATTTTATTATTTATATATTTTATCTCATATATTATCACATGTCTGCAAATGTATTTATTGTTTTACAAGTAAAAGAAAGATTAGAGGGCAAGAAAAGTTTTCTTAGTCAAAGAGCGCCTGCAGTGCCTTTATGCTCCACTAGAGGGAGACATATATTCATTTTCTCTGAACTCGTCTTCTTTCTCTCCCTCCCTGTGTTTTGTCTCTTGTTTATTTTGTAAATTCCTCTGAAACAATGGGCCACAGTGAAGAGTTTCCTCAGCTCTCACTTCTTCCCAGCCTCAGCCTTTATTTTGTTTTCCCCGAACAAGAGTTGAAAAACCACAGCCTCTCCAAACATGGAGGAACGTTTCTGTCGCCTTGCCACTGTGGCCCACGAGTCGGGTGTTTGAATGAAGCTTTGTTTATTGTTGGGAAGTTTACAAGTAATTAAAACGGTGAAGTGGAGCAGATTGTTTAACACCATTGTTCTGCTGTTTGAAACTGTCCAAACGCTGGTGCCACTTCCAATAACAGGCCTCTTTTATTGGGGTGTTATCGAAGCTGGGGGGCTCCAGGGTTGTTATGGGGGAGTGAGGAGCATTCCTCAGATTCTCCTTTGACCAGACACACACACACACACACACACACACACATTGACTGTGGCTCCTGGCACCGATCTCCTTATTTAGTCAAAAAGCTGTGGTTACATATTTCCCTCAAAGGACGAGAAGTAACTGAAAGTTTTATCAGGCGTCATATTAAAAACAACATTTGGTAAATTAATGTTAAAAATGATTTTATTGGTCAAATCTGTGTCATGGATCCAACTGAAGCAGACCATCTGTCAGTTTAAAAGATAAATCTTAGATAAAAAGTCCACCCTAACTCCTGATAAGACTGTCAGACTTTAAATGGCCCCAGACTGAAGGGCCCCACCTTTAACAAATAAACTCAGATACAGATTTAATCTGTTTGTTTTTCAGATTATCTTTGTGTTCATGAGGGTAAAACAGAACTGAGTACAGTACGAATTTAAATTATGTTTAAAGAACTTTTCATATTTTTCTTTCCAAACAGCCAAACTTTATAGTTTTTATTTATCCTGAGAGTCCTTCAAAGGTTTTCTCTGGACTTCAGCTGCTTTTTCAATTATGTTATTTTCCTAAACCCGACTGTGGCGGCATCTTGTCCTGTGTGGTTAGAAAATATAAAGTGAACAAAATTAGCATTTTTTAGCTAGGCTAAAAGTACGAAAATGCTACATGAAAATGATAAGAACAAAACACTTGTTTAAAGCTAGAAGTAACAAAAAGATGCAAAACACTAGCTAAGAACTAACAGTAGCCAAATGGTAGCTAGAGGCTACAAGTAGCCAAATGCTAGCTTAAAGCTAAAACTAGCAAAAGGCAAGCTAAAAAAATCAAAGTAGCAAAATAGACTAGAAGCTAAAATATCAAAATGCTATCCAAAAGCTTAAAGTGACAAAACTTTAGCTACATATCAAAAGTAGCAAAACACTTGCTAAAAGTTAAAAAAAGCAAAACAGTTATAAGCTAAAAGTAGCAAAATGCTAGTTAAAAATGCCAACTTTAGCTAAGAACTAAAATTAGCAAAACTACAAGTAGCCAATTGTTAGCTAGAGGCTAAAAGTAGCAAAAGGCAAGCTAAAACTTATTGTTGCAAACTGTTAGCTGTCAAATAAAAAATTTAAAACAGTTATAAGCCAAAAGTATAGCTAAATGTTAGGTAAAAGACACAAAATATTAGCTAAGAACTAAAAGTAGCAAAAGTACAAATGTTTGCTTGTTTTTTTAGTAGCCAAATGTTAGCTAGAAGATAACAATATCAAATGTCTAGCTATAAGCTAAACGTAGCAAAATGGTAGCTACAAGCTAAAGTATCAACATACTTGACAAAAGCTTAATGTTGGAAAACATAGCTACATGTCAAAAGTTGCAAAACATATAAAAGCTGAAAGGACCAAACCGTTTGCTAAAAAGACCAAATATTAGCTACAAACGAATGCTGAATCACACGATAGCTACAACAACAGTCTGTTTGGGTGGAAGTAAAATGATATTAAGTTTTATTCAGGAGGCTGAAGTTTGTCACCTGACTGACTTCAGAGCTAAAGTTTTCTCCGTGTCCGTCTGTCAGGCCTGTATTTACTAACCAGACGTTTATCATCAGTGATTCAGCTCATTGCTGAGGACAGTCAGAGGAGGTTAGTAATTCTGACGTCTAGACGCTCAACGTCTGGCTGATCTGCAGCCTGACCTCTAACAATCAGGCTGCAACAGATTCAAACCAACATGTTGAGGAGTCCAAGAAAAACACCAACAAATAAGCAAACTGCTTGTAAAACCAAACTGAGCTGAGTCCAACAGACACAAATAAACAAGGAGAACGTCAGAAGAAGTGACGCTCCCTCTGGATTTCTGTTATGAGGCCTGAGACTCAAGAGCTCCAATAAACTCAGGGGCCTTGAATAATCCGGTTATTTTAGTGTTTTTATATAAAAATAAGACAACTGAATGAGGGGTGTTTTCTCATCATGTTTTATTAAAAAAACTACTAAATCTGGAGGTGATGCAGGTCTTTAATGTTTAGAAAACTTGCATGATTGAAACGTGTCTAAACTCCTGAGTCAGCTCAGGTCTGCAGGAGCCTTTTAATCAGCTGCTGATTTAAACCAGGTGTGCAGGAGCAGGTCACAGAACCTGAGGAGCAGGAGAACTGGTCCAGGTTCTCTCAGTTCAGCTTCTATTTATTTCCCACCCTAGATATTTAGATTTAAGCCTCGTGTCGTGCTGCTGGTGAGACATTTCTCCTGTTTTTACAAGTTTTAACATAAAAACTGTGTCACCAGATCCATAAATGACTCTGTTATTCGCCTACTTTCTCTGCTTATAAACTGCTCTGATACTCATTTCTTCTTTCTTTTCTTTTTCTCTAACAGAGAAGCTGAAAAGTGAGACAGAGAATCGAGCAGACTCCACCCAGAAAAAAAAAAAACAACCCTCCCCAGGACCTCAGCGAACCGAGAGGCAGCAGAGACCATAAAAATGAGCGGTTCCCACCCCCGGCTCCATCAGAGCGCCGCGCCCGCTCCCAACGCTCTCTCCTCGGACAAGGACGCAGAAATGCCCGCCACGGAGAAGGACCTGGCCGAGGACGCGCCGTGGAAGAAGATCCAGCAGAACACGTTCACGCGCTGGTGCAACGAGCACCTGAAATGCGTCAACAAGCGGATCGGGAACCTGCAGACGGACCTGAGCGACGGGCTGCGGCTCATCGGGCTCCTGGAGGTCCTGTCCCAGAAGAAAATGTTCCGAAAGTACAACCAGAGGCCCACCTTCCGCCAGATGCAGCTGGAGAACGTGTCCGTGGCGCTGGAGTTCCTGGAGAAGGAGAACATCAAGCTGGTGTCCATAGGTGGGTGTGTGAGGGGGGGATGAGCTGTGCGCTTCATCCAGGTGCAAACTTTAGCCGTTTTCTTTTTTTTTCTCCCCATGCTTGGCTGTTTGATGACGTCACAAACCTGAAATTAAACCTGACAAATGCTAGAAATTAGGATTAAAACAAACTTTTAAAATAAATCTAATCAGAAACATTAAAAGGGTTTCATGAATAAATAAGTTGCTTGGTCCAGATTAGAGGGGCTGCTGGTTTTTGGGAGGGGAGGGTCCCGGGTTTCTCTGCTCATCTATTTCCCCCCCAGCCGCCCCCTCTGAGCTAGGCCGGGCCTGGATTGGGCCTAGTCGGACAGAGAAGTCGGTCACAGATTGAGACACAACAGGGCTTTTGTCTGTGGTGGGCCGGGTCCAGTGGCGGTTCTAGGGGGGGTGGCACAGAGGGGGCCGATGCCACTTGGAAAGGGGGGCTTTTTCCCCCACCTAGTTTATAAATTTTAAATTATTTTAAAACAAAACATTACTACTATTCTCTAATAGTAGGCACTTTGATAAATGCATCGTCCGACCCTGGCAGTGCCTGGGTCAGGTTTTTGTGACCTGTTTTATAGTTTTTCTGCTTTGCTTTGAAAAATTGTTGTGAAATTGTGACTTGCTGTATGACTACAGGGCTCAGCGACTGTTTTCATGGTGTTATGGACATAAAGATGCACTTGCTGCTTCATTTTTTAACCTTTGATGACCTATAAATCCTTAATGGATGGTCCAATTTAAATTTTTTTTAATCTAAACAGTTTTGGAATCGGAATAAGTTAAAAAAAAAAAAAAAAAAAAAAAAGCCGCTCTCAAATAAGCTTGAAAATTAGTATCCAAGTCCCCTCTAATGGCTGCTGTCTTCTAACCTGAAGCTAACTGGACAGATCAGAGGGGAAAGCTTTTATTTTGAAAGCTTTAAATCTGAGCTGCATTTTGAACCTTTGTTTTGCTAAGAGTTGCTTCTTTTTTAACACTACATATATTTTATAATCAGTGTAAAGAACACATAAAGAATAAACTGCACTGGCTTTGATAAGAGGAGGTTAGTAGCGATTTTACAGCTTCAGTAGCTGTTATGTGTTGATTTCACAAACTCCACCCTCGGCCCATTCCTAACTTTATGTACATTTCATAAGCAGTGTGAGGGTGGTCATAATTATTTTATGAATCCAGAGAAAGACGCACAAAGAATAAATTACACAACTTAATGTCCTCCAAACAATATTATTGTTTATCGCAATAATTTGAGACGATATCGTCCTGAAAGATTTGTGACAGGCCTGCATAAGATCACAGAGATGGGGACACCCTGGACATGTCTCCAGTCCATCACGGAGACAACCTTTTGAAGGTGTTTTGTGTTCTGACCCACATGTAGACTTGTTGTAGAACCTGTCGGGTTATGTAAAAACTTTTATCCCTTATTTTAACATCTTTTGCCTGATGAATATAAAACTCTGGATCCAGCTGATCTTTTCAGGAACTGACAGGAGTTGGCTCAATGTTTGACATAAAGCTCGGTTTATTGCGCTTCAAGCAGCTGCTTGTTTCGTCACATTCGATGCAGTTTGAGTTGTTTTACTGTTAAAGCAGCAGAGACAGGATGACGCTCCTCCTGCCTGAGAATAAATCCTGTTCAGACGGTTGCAGGAAGAGGTGGCTGTGAATCAGAGAGCAGTCCGGCTCACTTTGGGGTTCCACACATGTAACTGGCAGGGGAACGAGCTGTTCAAGGTTCAGTACCAGGCTCCAGTGATCCTTCCTTCCAGCTGACTCACCCTCCTCCCGTCTTCGGCTGGATCTGAGTCAGTTAATCTGAAGATGAGAGGGCAGCCTGCGCTCTCTTCCTTCCTCCTTTCGGCGCAGAAAACGGACACACCCAGGCAGCAACGCTCGCCACAAATTACCAAACTGCCATCTCCGCTCATGTCTGCAGTCCCTCCTTACTCTCTGCTTCTCTTTTTTTTTTTTTAAGTTTATTTAAATTCTTGAAAGTTTCTGCGCAGATAATAACCTTTCATCTGTTCTTTTTGTTCCTGCAAACTACATCCACACCTGTTTCACTTCTCATTTTTCTTTGCCTGCTGCTACAAATTTGAGAGGACTTGATGTGTAACTCTTGACATCAGGAGTTCCTAAAGAGCAGTCAGAAATCTGCTCCACCCAGGAGGCAACCGAGCAGCAGGACAGGAACTGCAAATATTTACTCATTAATCTATGAAGCATTAGTCACATGAAATGCTGCGATGCTCATTGATCCATCAGCTTTAAGTTTGAGAAGCAGAGACTGCCGCCTTCATCAAACACCCATTTCTGTGAATTAACCCGCCGTGTTGCACCACACGGTCTAACCCAAAGACCTGATGTCCTCTTGTGAGGCAACAGCTCAAAACTCCAGAAATCCCTTACAGCATTACCAACTCTAAGATAAAGTTAAAGATTAGTTTTAATCAGAAAAGGAGAACTGGTAATCTTGTCAGATTATTGCCTCAGTCCAACAATTGATGGGGAAAATGTGAATCCAGCAGAACCAAAATGGGTTTATAAATCCCACTCTGTAGTTTAGGTGAGAATTAGACCAAATCAGTTTAATTTGTCACTTTTGGAAAGATTACGATTAATTATGGGATTTAGACGATAATGATTAATAGACAGTTGCGTTTGCATGTGATCGTCTTGATTTTCTGGCCTTCCTCGTACTCCGGTTTATGCCGGTGTTTCAGGTGAAGTTAGCGCTAGCTGCTCCATGCTGCCTTCCACCATTGGGCTCACATCTGCGCCTGATAGTGATAGTGAGGCACTAATTGCAAAGTGGCAAATATTGAGTTTTATTGGCGATAACATGCACATGATTTTTGCCCAACCCTACTCCTGAAGCTGTTTCTGTACAGTCATCAGTTTTGCTACATTTGGTATTGCCCCATAATAAAATAACCCTTCTCTTCCACCGCTCAGATTTGTCTTTAAGGTTTATTCAGTTGCACAACTTTAGGAAAACATGCAGTTGCAGTAATGTTGAATATCTGAGCGGTGATGAACTCGATGCTCTGTAATCGTGTTCATAACTGCATGACAATGGAATACTGGATACTGATTTATGTTCTAATTAATGCCAAACACTGATTCTGATCGTTGGACACTTCTTGCTCATAAAATCCAGAAGCTGAGAGGTCTGTGGTGGATCAGTGGTCAGCACCACAGTCTTATAATCCTGAGGTTGCAGGTACAAGCCTGGTAGAAGCTGGAAGTTCTACAACATGCAGCCCAACCGTCAGTGTTGAAGTTTTAATTCCAACAGCCAGCAACTCAACCTCAGATGAACCCAGAGAGGAGTCCTCATGTGTTCATTCAGGAATAAGAGCAACAAGGCTGCCATCTAGCAGGTGGTGGAGCGACACTGTCAAACATGAGCTCTTAACTGTTTATACTAAAGATTTCACTTCACCTCTCTGTTCGTGTTAAACTAACGAGTATCGGCTTCTCAGCAGATGACTTTTTGTAAATTGGATGTTAGTGCAGAACTTCATTCTGCTGCTTATCTTCATCCTTTGTTTCAGTCCATCAGCCCAGCCCAGATGTTTAAACCCTGCAGGAACGTTTCTTAACTTGTCTGGGGTTCATAGAAACAGTTGGATCGCAGCCCTTCCACGAAGGCGGTACGGGTGATGAACGAAGCGATGGTGTAACTTCGTACCTGGCGGCTCTCTGAGGAGAGAGGAGCAGGTTGAGACAGACACCTGTGTCGCAACAACCATCTGTTGTTGCTGAACACAGCAGATTTCAGGCTGTTCTAAAGCTTCTTGCTGCTTCTGCACGTTTTCACTGCAAAGATTGAAAGTTTTACTCTGTTTTGATTTGAAAATGTTTTAACTAAACAATCGCATTTATTGGTAAAGAATTTTACGATTTATACATTTTAACTAACTTTTTCTGCTTCAGTTCAAAATATTCTGACACTAAGTAAATTAATCAACAAGGACATTAATAAAATGAACATCAAACATTCTGTAACTTTGGTTTTATTATTTAAGAGCCAGTAGTTATTAGTTTTGTAGACTTTTTAAGGAACTTAAGCCCTCTATACGCTGCATCACATCCTATCTACACTGTATAATTTGAACCGGAGTGTTAGATGGTCTTTGCAGGGACTTTGTGAGGTCTTCAGGACGCAGTCGGCTCCTCGTGACTCGAGGGATGAGTGGTGCAGAGTTTAGGCGTGCACAATACCTATGAAGAGAGGGTCATCGTGGTGGCAGCGTATTGGAGTCCTACCATGGTTTAATTGAACTTTAAGTGGAACCGGTCACGCATCATCTCATGATGAACACTACGATCGCAGCGAGGTTGGGGCAATGATGACGCGATGACCTCAACGGTAGATTTGGTCGATCGTAACGAGAGCTTCTGGTGCTCAGTAGTTCCACCATTAAATAATTTCATTCAGTGAAAATACAATGTTGAAAACTACATCCCCCCCTCCCCTTTAGTGCCTCTTTCCTGTGGAGTTCCACAAGGCTCGATTCTTGGGCCACTGCACCTGCTTCCTCTGCGGTTTGTTCTGAGGAAACATGGTCTGTCCTTTCATTGTTGTGCAGATGATTGCCAGATTCACCTGCTCTTAAAACCTAATAATAGCTCATACTCCATTCCCTGTTATTAAAATGTCTTGAGTTTTATGGACGTGGGATGTACGGCAGTAATATCAAAGAATTATCCTAAAGAACGAATTCAGATAATTGTTTTTTGTCTGAATTTCTGGTAAATTTCAAATTAATGTGAACTTTTAAGTTCAAATAGAATCCTGTTGTCTGAGATGTTTTAATTCGAGACGAAATGACCCACTTCCTGTAAGCTCATTATCATGAGTTCCTCTCGGGCGGTGGAGTGGATACAGATTAGCAGAGCGTGTTCCCATTCAGTGCAGTGGTATTCCAGCTATTGTTACATCATAGTTGGAGAGGTGCCACGCCGCTTCTCGCATCATGTTCAGACCGAACAAGCAGATGGGGTTTTAAAACAAAGGGACAAACAGGTTTGACTGTATGGAAAGGTCTTAGGAAGCTGCACAGGCTGAGATTTTAGCGTTTGGTTTTTGGTGTAACAAGGTTTTATTTAAGACATGTGGGGGGGGGGTCAGCTTTTCCAGACGGGAGTAATTTTTGCCAGAAGGATTCGTTGCTTCAGAACTCTGTTCTGCTCTGGGGCTCGGAGATGGTTCGAGTGTTTCCAGGAGGCAGACGGTTGATTAAAGCAGCATGCTTTGGAATAAACCTGATCAACCATTTTGTCCTCCAGCCTTTCATCCTCTCCTTTTTCCTTCAAACCTCCTTTATTTCTCTGTTCTCTCAGGTGAATGTTTCCCAGCCGGTTCTGTTGTCAGACTGGGATTTTTAAAAATGTCCCATGCAACAGAACTCTCCACCCTTCTTTCTTTCTTTCTTAGCTCCTCCACTCGTCTTTCTCTTCCTCCCGGCCCTCTCCTCCTCCCCTCTCCGTCTGAAACCAGAGCCCAGGGAATGGGAGGAGTGCCAAGATCCAGTTTGCTTTTGCCCTTTTAAGGCTAAAAAACCAGGAGGAACTTTTTTTTTTTTTTTTTTTTTACTCTGAAGGAGGGAGGAAAGATGACTGGAAGGAGCAGGAAGTGCAGTAGCTTCAGCATGGCTTTTCTGTAATCTGGATGGAAGATATTTTTATTTAAATTTTTTTTTAGGTTTTGGATGTTTTAGGGTTCAGTTTGAATTGCATCACACACATTCTGAATGGGCAGCTCTCCTGATGTGTGTGAGGCCATCAAGGAATGTGTGACGTTTCCTGAGGAAATGCAGACATGTGCTTCAATCATCCCCCAACATTCAGGTCAGGCTTTACAGCCTCACAGTTCTGAGCATCACAAGTCCATTTATCAACTTTGTATAAAAGATCATTACAGTAATTAAAGAAGTTTTGAAAAAGTGGGAGATTGAAATGCTTACATCCATTATTTTCCTCTAAAGGCCCTGTCACTACATTTTAGACAACTTATGCCAAATTATGAAAAGTTTGGAGACTTCTATGCTAACTAATTGGTAAAATGTCTAACTTTAATCAGTCCTTTAGTGGGGAAAAACATTCATAAGCTGTCTAAAACCTTAATGTGACAGGGCCTTAAGGGAGAGTCCAGCTGCCCTGCAGACCAAAGTCATTTTGACTGCCTGTATCCACAATTTCATTCTTTCAGTCACTACAGAGTTTGACCACAGGTGAGGGTAGGAACGTAGACAGACGGGTAAACTGAGAGCTTCTTCTTCTGGACCACAACAAACCAGCACAGATTCCCCAAAACCACCGAAGCTGCACCGATCTGTCTGTAGATCTCACGCTCTGTTCCTCCCTCACTTATAAACTTGTGTTTTTGGCACAAACCCTACAGTTTGGAGCATTTTTTTTTTATTTTGTTGAAATCCTGCATGTCCGTTTGTCGTCTATATGAAGCAAAAAGACTTGAAGGCTTGAACCACCTTAAATGACCAGGTGGTTTGGATGCAAACATCCCAGACGCAGAGCAGCTGTTCATCTCTGCTGGTCTTTATCTCCGCTCTAATCTGCTCCAGGTTCTCCTCTTTAACCTTTAACGTGGACCAGTCTTTCCTCCACACACAAACACACACCCCCTTCCCCCATTAAAACGCCGGGATCCAGCCGGGCCGCTGGTCATGGATCACAGTGATGTCACTGCAGCGTCATCTTGCAGCAACATGCCAAACGAATGAGTCATGGGAAATTTGGGGACAAAGATCAGCCTCATTCAAACATGTTACAGTGGCCTCACAACTAAAGGCACATAAAACTGCATTGGGAGGATCGTGAGTCAGCTGGGTGGGGGGGTGGCGGTCTTTGTCCGTATATGGGCTCAGCAGGCTTGTGGTCTGCTGGAATTGATGCCAGATTCTTTGCATGTTTAGTGGCTTTTAGAGGAGGTGAACATCTGCCCTCAACTCTGACTGTATTAATGCTCCAACAGGCTGTAAAATGGAAACTAGCAAACATTTTACAAATGACTGTTAATCACTGGGTTCAAACATTGATGAAGTTAGTGGTGTTTGACCTCCTGCTGCTGTTCCTGGTAATTGTCTGCCTGATGTTTCTCTGAAACCCCTTCAGCTGACCTGCATTCCTGCTGCAAGCTCCGACCTGCGATGCACAACTCGAACCTTCTGATCAGCACAAACTAACATTTACAACTCCTTAGGCAACTTTTCCTCTCTTCTCTCCTCTTAAAATCATAATTTTTCTTGTCTCTCATTCCTCCTTCCATTCTTGAGTGGATGATTGTGTCTCAACATTCTCGTGGAGACGGATCAAACATGAGCCGGGACATGTCGACCAAATCACATCATTCAAAATGTCTCTTTCTGGTTTTTTTTTCCTCTCCGGCTTTTTTCATTGTGCATCAAGTTTCATCATCCTGCTGTTGGGTTTTTAGCTCCTCGTTCAAACCGACCTCATATTCCCCTCGAGGCGAGCTCCCGCTGTGGCTCTGAGCCCAACAAGCAGAACTGAAATATTTGTTGGTAGCCCCAGAACCCCCTAAATGCAGCCTCAGCTCTTATGAAACAAGTGCTGCTAATGATTATTTAAATGTAGACGACTGGTCTGGAAAACCTTTTGCGGAGAAAAAAAAAAAAAGGGTTAAAATGCAGCTACTGCCTGAAACACCCAATTTTTCAATATCAACATTTTGATGAGTAAATTGTACAAAAGTTTAATTTTTGTAGAAGTGAAAGTTTAAACCTTTTAAGTTGAACATTTTTCGTTAAAATGTTGATTTAATAACAGAATACCAGTTGAATCATGTAAAGCAGGCCTTTTCAACTGGCGGCCCCCGGGCCACATCCGGCCTGCGGGTGACTTCCATCTGGCCCCGACCAAAAACAAAATGATTTTTTTAAGTCTTTCTTTTTTAAACTTAATATAAAAATAGATTTCAAATCATTTGTAAATTTTATATTTGTTTCAGTACTTGTTCTGTTACATGCTGCAGTGTTTCACCTACATTTAATGATTAATGTGGGCTTCGAGTAACCTCGGCCCCCGGATCATTTTAGTTGAATAGCCCTGGTGTAAAGGCTGCGTTTTACTTTTTTCGTTTCTCCATGTAGGAATTTTAAAACTACCAAAAAATCAAGCAGGTTCTCCTGATTCAGCTGCACATTTTGTCACATTTATCTAGAGGCGCAAACCGTGTCTCAAACTGAAGAACGATGTTTATGCATTTCAAAACAAGCTGATTTTGGTTCAGTCGGAATTTCTCCCTGCAGCTCAGTGTTAAAGTTTTGCACCGGCGGCTATCGAAACACACACCTTCAGTCCAACACCCCGCTCAGCTATGTTTTCATCAGCCAGAGGACACATTGACACATCGCTCCACCCTTTTCCTCCAGGCTGGACTTCTGCAATCATCGCCTCAATCGACAGCTCTTTCTGCAACGTTATTCGCTCGCTGCAGACTTTTAATGTGGGGTGGAGTGAGTCGTGCCCAAACTAGCCTTCACCTGCATCACTTTCTCCTCTGCTCAGTCGTGTGAGTGATGTTGAGGCTTGTAAAGACGACCTCAGAGGAAAGCCACACAGTGAAACAAATGTGCTGTTGTGTCATTCTGTTGAGTCCAAGTTTATACTGAAATTTGCTTCAACCATTGCACTGAAATCCCCTAAACAGTCATATTTTAAAACATTCACTGATGATGATCATAACTTTACATACTTTAAATCTTTTTATCAAATAAAGAATTTAAAGCTCCAGCTTCATCTAAAGTTTTTCATTTATAAATCTGATTTTTCTCTCTCGAATTCTTTTGGCTTTCAGACTCTAAAGCCATCGTGGATGGGAACCTGAAGCTGATTCTGGGCCTGATATGGACCCTGATCCTGCATTACTCCATCTCCATGCCCATGTGGGACGAGGAGGAGGAGGCCACGGACGACGGCAAGCAGAAGACCCCCAAGCAGAGGCTGCTGGGATGGATCCAGAACAAACTGCCTGAGCTTCCCATCACAAACTTCAACAGGGACTGGCAGACCGGTCGGGCCCTGGGGGCCCTGGTGGACAGCTGTGCTCCAGGTGAGACGTCCCGTTCTTTCAAAGATGGGTGGGAAGTTTTGGTGAACTAGTTATGAAGCTGACACAGGTGAGGTGAGGGCAGGTGTTTGGTTACATTCTCTGGATGTTTGACATACCTGTGGAGCGGCCTCAAGCCAAACATGAGACTTAAACTCTGTTTACTTTAACAAAAATATATAAATCTCTGTCAAAAATCCCCACCCTGAAGACTCCAGTCTGTAATAAATGGGTAAATGTAAAAAGTCCATGAAGTTTTGAGTCCACTTCATTGGACAAAAGAAGCTCTAGAACAAAGTTCATGTTTATGCTTTTAATTAAAACCCAGAATATGAACAGTGTGATTTATAAAAACAAATGGCAGTAAAATTTTAACTTAAAGTGCCACATCTTTAAATCAAACCTTGTTTTTCCTGCAGGTCTTTGTCCTGACTGGGACCAGTGGGATCAGACCAAACCAGTGGATAACGCCCGTGAGGCCATGCAGCAGGCGGACGACTGGCTGGGCATCCCTCAGGTGAGATGAACAGAGAACCTATGAAACCTGACTTTTATAAAACTGAAATAATTTTACTTCATTGTTGGCAACTATAAGTATCTTTATCCCTTGCAGTCACTAAAGACAATCGTGTCTGCCTGTTGAATTATTTTAACTAAACAAATATTTAGAAGCACGTCTACGACTGATTAACTTTTGGTTTTAATGTTGCTTTTCTTCATTAGAAAAGGTTGACAGAAGCGCTTATTTGTATGTGGAGCAAAGTGTAAAATAAACACATTTATTAACACAATTTCTAATATTTTGACTTTTTTTTAGTGTAAATGGTAGTACATCATATTACTGTAACTCCATTTAACTAATTTTTACTAAATGTCAAATTTTAAATGTATGACTAAATATCAAATCCTAAATTGAGATATAAAAATTTGCTAAATGATAAATCTTACATTAAAGAATTTCAGAATAAAATCCAACCTTTGCCGTTGGTGCGCCACTTTTATTGACGTCATCATCCTGTGACCAAAGCTAACGATGCTAACGCTGCTGAAAATGGCCTTTTAAAATTTAAATTCCAAATGTGTTCATTGAAAACAACATGGGTGGTACCGGTGTTCCAGCAGTTTGAAGTGTAGCTCAGACTCCGACCTCAACTGAAAGTTTGATGTCTTGTAGAGAAGCGTTAGCA
This sequence comes from Cynodonichthys magdalenae, assembly GCA_031762555.1. Classification (NCBI taxonomy): domain Eukaryota; kingdom Metazoa; phylum Chordata; class Actinopteri; order Cyprinodontiformes; family Rivulidae; genus Cynodonichthys; species Cynodonichthys magdalenae. The sequence continues at coordinate 25,383,342 of JARVJO010000024.1, read as the reverse complement.
GCATTAGCAGGGTTAGCAGTGTTAGCGACTGCTTTTGTCTCAGGATGACGTTTACATGACAAAACCTGCACCAACAGCAAAGGCTTTGTTCCATTCCATATATACTTAAGTGTGAACTTTAATATTTAGCCACAACATTTAAGATTTAATTTTCAATATTAATTTTTTATTTAATTTAAAATTTTGTAAAAAAATTAGCCAAACGTTGCTAAATAGTGAAATAATGATAATGTTGACCTTTTTTTAAATTACCGGTATTTTACACTTTGCACTTATTTTATGCATTAGTCACATTTTGTGCTTTTTTGTGGGTTTTTTTTTTTCCACACCTCTGTTTCATGTCTTCAGATCACTAACAGTTGTAAGGATGTGTAAACCCGAACCTTTGTTTCAGTCGTTTGCGTGGCGTTACTTCTCGTATCGGTGCCACAGTTAGCCGCGTGTCTGACAGGAGACGTTGGCACGGCTGGCGCAGCATGGCGTGCCGGCTGTTGGCTCTGTGGTCACCAGAGTTTCCGTCTTCTCTGCTTCTGCTCAGAAACAGTCTTGTGGGTTTGTCAAACCAGACTGCCAGTGTCTGAGTGGCTGCAGACAGTTTGCATGCAAATCTGGATCAGGTACTTTTCTGAGCAGAGGTGGTTTTGATCACTACCCGATTCGCTCTCTGTGGGTAATGGTTTCCATGGCGACTCATCAAGCCATGCTTCAGGCTGCACTTCTGGAACATCTTCTGTTTTGGAGACAAACAAAGGAAGGGGAAACACTTTGTTTTTGTCTTTGTTTGCAGGTGATAACCCCCGAAGAGATCGTCGACCCCAATGTGGACGAACACTCAGTCATGACCTACCTGTCCCAGTTCCCCAAGGCCAAACTGAAGCCCGGGGCACCCCTTCGGCCCAAACTGAACCCCAAGAAGGCCCGCGCCTACGGGCCAGGTATGCAACATGTTTTGTACTCGAGTCACAATAACAAAGTCGGTACGACGCCCTCTTTCTACCAAGAAAAAAAAAAAAAAAGGTCATCGGGTTCACATCAGGTTTTAAAATGAAACCAATTCAAATGATTTACTTTCATAAAAGAACCAAAATACAGATGCTGTGTGCAAAAAGTCAGGGGGACACCTACTGGAGCATACACCTAATTACCCCTGAAGGTCAGGCTGTGCCAATTGAGTAGTAAAGGCATATCTCATCCACTGCCAAGCATCTTAGTCACTTAAATCTATAAAAATAAATCATAAATGCATAAGCATTCCCTTATTTGCACCCTGTACATATCACACATTTAGAAACTTTGTAAAAAAAAAAAAAAAAAAAAATTGGATCTGTTCTTAGTAAAGAGACGGTCGTCCAGATGGTAAGAGTTTGAAGCAGTGAGCGGGGGGTGGGTTTTGTCAATCATGTAAATACTCTTCATACTGAGTAATGCAATTCTTAACAATTTACTTGATATTACTCAATTTTTCTGGGTCACAGAAGTATTTCCAAACCAACAAATGACAAAGAAGAATGATACACTTTTCAATAAAACCACAAAAAAAAAACGTGACAAATCTGGCTATGAAGATCAAAGGACGGCAACTTTTTTAAAAGTACATTTGATGTTGCATCTTTGTGCTGATGTCGGTCCAAATATCCCACTTTAAGCACAAGATATTTAAAACTTGTAACAGACTCCATCAGTTAGTCAACATAAGGTTTGCGTTCCCTAAAGTATAGGAACATTCCTTTTTAAAACCTGATGACAGTTTTTTTTCTTACTATGATTGTATATTTTGTACCCGTTATTTCTCCTCTCTGAAGGTATTGAGCCGGTTGGAAACGTCGTGATGAAGAAGGCAGAGTTTACAGTTGAGACCATCAGCGCAGGGATGGGCGAGGTTCTGGTTTACGTGGAGGACCCTGCAGGACACAGAGAGGAGGTCTGACCAATTTTCAATCCTTTTTAAAATACTTTTTAAAGTGTTAACTTTATGCACCATTTTTTTCTTTTTTTTCCTACAGGCTAAAGTGACGGCAAACAACGACAAGAATCGGACCTACTCCGTTTTCTATATCCCCAAGGTGACTGGCATGCACAAGGTGAGCGCCGTGGTTTTTAAATCTGCAGCCACCTTGGAACGACGGGAAGGTTTGCAGAGACACTTTTAACTCGTGCTTCTTGTTTTTGCAGGTGACTGTGTTGTTCGCGGGGCAGCACATTTCTAAGAGCCCCTTCGAGGTGGAGATCGGCATGGCTCAGGGAGACTCCAGCAAGGCCACGGCTCAGGGTCCGGGTCTGGAGCCCTCTGGAAACATCGCCAACAAAGCCACCTACTTTGATGTCTACACAGCAGGTAATATTTAGAAAAGCTGTCATGTTTGCCATAGAATGGAACCAGAACCTAAATGTTTTTATTTTATTTTAAAGGCGCTGGTGTCGGAGAGGTCGAGGTGGTGATCATGGACCCTGCCGGGAAGAAGAACACGGTCCCGTGCACCATCGAGGACAAAGGCAACAGTAGCTACCGCTGCACCTACAAACCCACTCTGGAGGGCCAGCACACCATCTTCATCACCTTCGCCGGGGGTCAGATCAGCAAGAGCCCCTTCACCGTCGTCATTGGAGAAGGTAAGACCGTCAGATTTGAAACCTGAGCAGTAATTTCTCTTTTGTGTCTAATTGAGCTGTTTTCTCTCTGCTGTACCGTCTGTTTCCTTGTCTTCTCTTCGACAGAGGCCCGTTGGCATCTGTCCACTCTCAGGAACGGCCTCTTGCCTCTGCTGTCATTTCCTGTTTCCTGGCATCTCTCTTGGGTAGCTGCTGCGTGACCGACTGTATGCATGAGTGCTTGTGCTCTGTGATCATGGATGTTTTTAACGGACTTATCTAACCCTCCATTTTTTTTTTTTTTTTTTTCCATTAATTGGATGCCTTCCTTCTGACTAATTCTCTCTGTTTAGACTTTGGTTCATTTTGAACTCACAGCTCTAAAAAGGAACACAAACAGCCTTATTAGGAATTTTGAAGACACTTCTCTAACAATGTTTTCTCTAAAACTTTCAGTACAGTTAGTCGTTTAATTAGAAAACTGACGCCACTAGTTTTTCAGCCCACTTATTGCAAAATTAACTTTAACACGAGGGGATTCTGTTAATGACATCTTTTAGTCACCTTCCTGGAAAATATCTTGTGGTTTCTTCTGGGTTTCAGCTGCTTCCTGCAGGCAGTCCAGCTGTGACTCAGCAGCTCCTTTTTTACCCGTCTAATCGAGAGATAAGAGGGATGCTCCACTTCCTCACTTCCTTCCCTGTGGGGTCTGTAGATTATTTTGTGGGATAAAATGAGGCACCGAAGGGTTTGGGGAAGGAGATTAAACAACTTGAAAGTTTTCCAGGACTTGTTTTGTGTGATGGTTGCTGTTTTCCTTTTTGGTCCACTTCTCTCCCCTAAAACCTGCGTGTGATTGTCAAACTAAAGTGTGTCCTGTGTCCACAGCGTGTAACCCCAGCCTGTGCAGAGCCAAAGGTCGCGGTTTGCAGCCGAAGGGTCTGAGGGTGAAGGAGACCGCAGACTTTAAGGTCTACACCAAAGGAGCCGGCACCGGAGAGCTCAAAGTCTTAATCAAGGGTCCCAGTGAGTTCAAACATGAGTTTTAATTTGTTTGCAAAAGTAATAAAATTGGCCAGTTGATGTCATCGCTCGACTGCAGATCTGTCTGTAAAGCTTCATTTTGATTGTTTTTACAGAGGGAATTGAAGAGCCGTGTAAAAGGAAAGATCTCGGAGACGGTGTGTACGAGTTTGAGTATTACCCCACCACACCTGGAACGTACAGCATCACTATCACCTGGGGAGGGCAACACATCCCTCGCAGGTCTGCTCCACTAACAAACATCTGTACCCCTGATGTCTACTGTCGGATTGACCCTTCCTTTGATTTTTAGTCCTATCGAGGTTAAGATTGGTGCCGAGGCCGGCCAGCAGAAGGTCAGGGCCTGGGGTCCTGGACTGGAGGGAGGCATCGTTGGTAAATCTGCTGACTTTGTGGTGGAAGCTGTTGGAGATAATGTCGGAACACTGGGTAAGTTCGAAAACCACCAGAAGTGCGTGCAAGAAGTCTGTTTTGGTTTTTCACTGCTGCACGTGTGTGTGTGGTCGGCTCAGGTTTCTCTGTGGAAGGTCCGTCTCAGGCGAAAATCGAATGCGACGACAAAGGCGACGGATCCTGTGACGTGCGCTACTGGCCCACAGAGGCTGGCGAGTACGCCGTCCACGTGCTCTGCAACAACGAGGACATCCAGCATTCGCCGTTCATGGCTGAAATCGTCAACCCGCCTGCCAAAGACTTCTACCCTGACAAAGTACGCTCACGCCCAAAAACAAGTCTGTCGAAAGAGGCTGGAAAGGCTGGTTTGTTTCAACGTTTGTTGGTTTCAGGTGAAGGCGTTCGGTCCAGGCCTTCAGAGCAGCGGTCTGGCTGTTGGGAAGCCTACAGAGTTCACTGTTGATGCCAAACAAGGAGGAAAAGCCCCTCTGAAGATTTTGGCTCAGGTACAAGACTTTTCTTTTTGTTCCTCTATTTAGCAATATCTTCCAAACACTCATTGATGGTAAAGATCTGCTTTGGATTCTGTGATGCTGCCATATACGTTTAAATAAACTTTACACAGTCATAGTTTGGCATCTGTTGAAAGATTCTTGTCCTTTTTGAACCCTATAATGGAAACATTTAAACCAGACATATTTTCTGTGCAGGATGGAGAAGGAAATCCTATGGAGGTCCAGGTTAAAGATAACGGCAACGGCACATACACCTGTACGTACACGCCACGTAAACCGGTGAAACACACCATCATGGTGTCCTGGGGAGGAGTCAATATCCCCGACAGCCCATTCAGGGTGAGTAAACACCCTGAATTTATCATTGTTTTGTTTTGTTTTTGTTTGTTTGTAGAGTTTTTGAGTTTGTTTTCACCACAGATGAATATTGGAGCCGGCTGCCATCCAAACAAAGTGAAGGTGTCTGGACCTGGAGTCGCCAAGACCGGCCTGAAAGCATTTGATCCGACATACTTCACTGTGGACTGCGCCGAAGCAGGTCAAGGTAAAACAATCAAGATTTTAATAATAATGAGTAATACATTTTATTTAAAAAGCACCTTTCAGGACAGTCGAGGACATTGTTACGCTGATGACCCCCAACTCTACGTGTTCAAACAAATTATTCATAAGGAAGAGTTTTCTGCAGCTGCAATTGAAATTATAAGCTTAGATTTATTTCTGATTTTTGTCCTCAGGTGACATCAGCATAGGGATCAAGTGCGCCCCCGGTGTGGTGGGACCTGCAGAGGCCGATATCGACTTTGACATCATCAGGAACGATAACGACACGTTCACCGTCAAATACACTCCTCCTGGTGCCGGCAGCTACACCATCATGGTGCTGTTTGCTGATCACGTAGGTTTTAAATCCCTCATCACAAATCAGAGTAACACCATCATATTCTGTGTATAATAATGTTTCTTCTTTAGGCTATTCCGATGACGCCCATCAGAATCAAAGTGGATCCTTCTCATGATGCCAGCAAAGTTAAGGCTGAAGGACCAGGACTCAGTCGCAGCGGTACAACAGTTTTTAATCAAATTTAACTAAGATTATGCTGTTTTAAATTTCTTTTTCTTTAAATTAAGTGTAGTTCAATGAACCAGAAGTAATCCTGAAGATATATTGAGACCACAATGCATTGCAAAATACTGACACTGAGTATTAGTAACTCTAGAAATGGAAATTGGTTTTTGTTTGTAAAATAAATGCTGTATAATTAAACTTAATCTATAGGTTCTAGCTACTTTAATTATTCAGTTTGATTAAATAAATGGCTTAAAATTAATTGTGGAAGAGTAATGACATAACTAACTAGCAGAACTTGGTAGTCAAGAATTGGCAATAGTTACTTAATAATTATGCTAGTTAGCTTTTTGAAGCTAACTGGCTAAGCTATGCTAATTGGCTTTTTGCAACGTTACTTTTAAGTTAAGATTTAATTTAATGATTTTATTCAAGTGCTACAATATTTCTACAACTTAAAACATTTTCCAATTTGAAATGTCTCTTTTTTTGTTCAGTTAATTCAAGAAAAATAATTGTTGCTAGCTAGTTCAACACTGTTAGCTAATGAGCCAGAATGCAGATGTGAATTTTATTTGATTAACTTCAAAATAAGAAAACAACTTTCAACCTAAACAACTGTAATTATCATTTATTTTTTAGGGGTTGAATTAAACAAACCCACTCACTTCACTGTGAACACTAAAGGAGCTGGAAAGGCCAACCTGGACTGTAACTTCACCGGCCCAACCAAAGCAGAAGCTGTCACAGATTTTGAGATCATAAACAACCACGACAACACGCACACAGTGAAGTACACACCTGTGCAGCAGGTAAAACGGTCGAAACTCTGGCACCTTTATTTGTAAACGGTCCGTATCGATAAGAAAATGAAATGTGTATCTTTTAGGAAATGGTTGAATTAAGTGTTTTTAGTGTTTCCTTTTTTCCACTGATTTCTTTGCTACATCAGGGTTCTCTGGGAGTTGCTGTGACCTACGGTGGAGATCACATTCCCAAGAGTCCTTTCAACGTTGCAGTGGCGCCCACTATGGACCTCAGCAAGGTCAACGTCACGGGCCTGGGAGACAGTATGTACTTTATTGTGACTCATTAATTTCTGCCCTCAAGCTACAGAATTTAATTTTACTTGTCTATATTTAAAATTATCTTCAAAAGTACCTTATCAAGTTTCTGTAAGTTTGTTTCAAAATTCTCGAGGGTTTTTTGCAGCACACTGGTTCAGCTGTCAGCCTTTTTTATCTGTAGTTTGTTTCTAAACTGATGCTGGAGTTTTATTTTTATTTTTTGTGCAGAGATGACTGTAGGTAAAGACCAGGAAGTGACTGTCAAATCCAAGGGTGCCGGCGGTCAGGGCAAAGTTGCTGCCAAGGTGACCGGTCCATCAGGAAAGCCAGTGGCTAGTAAGGTAAAGGTTGCCGTTCCAAACGTCCCTGGTGTCAAATAATTTGTGCAAAAAGATGACACGATAAAGAATAACGTCTCTTGTTGCAGGTGGAGCCAGGCCTGAGCCCAGAGACCAGTCAGGTGAAGTTCATCCCTCGGGATGCCGGGCCGTACCAGGTTGAGCTGACCTATGATGGTGTTCCGATCCCCGGATCGCCCTTCAACCCCACAGCTTATCCTGCTACGGACCCCTCCAAGGTTGGCTACAGATACTAACATGCCTTAAAGAAGATAAAACGAGTTATCTCGCCTCACCTGCTCTCGCTTCTCCTCAGGTACGTTGCTCTGGACCAGGGTTGGAGCGCGCCAAGGTTGGGGAGACCGGGGAGTTCATTGTGGACTGCACCAACGCCGGTCCTGCCGAGCTGACCATCGAGATCATCTCGGACAGCGGCACCGAGGCAGAGGTTCACATCCAAGACAACGGAGACGGGACCTACACCATCACCTACATCCCCCTCTACCCCGGGGCGTACACGCTCACCATACGCTACGGTGGCCAGGATGTGCCAAACTTCCCTGCTCGGCTGGCTGTGGAACCTGCGGTTGATGCAAGCGGCGTCCGTGTGTTTGGACCAGGTGTGGAGGGCAAAGGTAACGCAAAGCTTGTCCAAACAGCTTTTCCCATGTAAAAGCAGAAGTGAGGATGGGTTTTTTATGGGCACTTCCTGGAATTGGCCTGGGTCCAAACCTCCCAAGATATACCGGTACTTTTAAAAAAAAAAAAAATTTTTAATGAGTTATTTTAACATTTTTGTCATCTTGACCTGCAAAACTCCCAACATATTTCTAAACACGAGCCACCTTCAGGAAGTCAACAGACTTTAGGATGTCTAGAAAAGGACTCGAACTTTACCTCCTGAGGTTTTTGGGTCAAAATGACCGTACTGAGAAACGAAGGTCTTTTGCTTTGGAGTTTTGGTGTCTGGTAAAAATCTGCAGAGCTGAAGGTTCTGCCAGTCAAAGGTTAAATGGGGGGGGGGGGGGGGGACTGTTTTGATTTTGACTAAAATTTTAAAGCTTCCCAAAAGGTTAGAGATTGGTGAGTTAAAGATCCTCTGAAGAAAAGTTAACCCTTGATTTACGTTCTGTTTTTCTTTATTTAGGAGTTTTCCGTGAGGCTACGACAGACTTTACCGTGGATGCTCGTGCTCTCACACGAACCGGAGGCGACCACATCAAAACCCTCATCAGCAACCCGTCTGGCAGCCGCACAGACGCCCTGATCGCCGACCTCGGAGACGGGACCTACAACGTGGAGTACACTCCCTACGAGGAGGGTGAGGAGTTTGTTTTAAATTATTCTATATAAAAAAAGTACATCAAGCCCCAAATGAAAAGGTGCTGAGAGAAGAAAAGGATCTTATCGTATCTGACCCTTATTTTCAATTAAATAACTTCAAGCAAACTCAACCTTTAACAAACAAAAACATCATGTATCCATATCTTCTAAATACTACATGGTATCCTATTTTCCCAATAAATTGTCCTTAATCATCATTTTAAATGTATAGATTTAGGTTATAATGACTTTGAGATTTAAAGGTAATATTTTTATGTGAACCTTTAAACATAACTTGTAAAATACAAGATACAACCAAATCATAAAGTTTCAATAATTTCAACAGACGAAATTTGTTCCAAGGATAAAAGATGTAACATCTCATTTTCAAGGGGGTCCTTGATGATGAAATAAAATATTTGTTTGGTGACCATAATGTTTTCTACTAACAATTCTTACAGCGATTTTTGTTTTTTGTGCTTTTTCCATAAACTTAAATACAAATTCAATACGTTAGCATAAAAGGTTGACTCCGTGATTTTGAATCTGCTTCAGGCCCACACAGTGTGGAGGTCTGCTACGACGGCTCTCCGGTACCCAACAGTCCGTTCAGAGTTGGAGTCACCGAAGGCTGCGACCCGGCTCGGGTCCGTGTCCACGGTCCTGGACTGAAAAGTGGAATCACCAACAAACCGAACAAGTTCACCGTGGAGACCCGGTATGTCGCTGCAGAGGAGTTTAAAAGTGGAAAACGTGACGTTTCCTGGTTTTAATATTGATGATGTTTCGTCTGCAGAGGCGCAGGAACTGGTGGTCTTGGTCTGGCCATGGAAGGTCCATCAGAGGCCAAAATGGCCTGCATTGATAATAAAGATGGCAGCTGCAGCGTGGAGTACATCCCTTACGAACCTGGCACCTACAACCTCAACATCAACTATGGAGGACAGCCGATCACCGGTAAAGTTCAACTCCGCTGCCAAATTCCTGATTTTAAGTTAGAAATAACTAAAAGTTCTGCTCTGTCTGAGCAGGAAGTCCGTTCTCGGTGCCCGTCAGTGACACGGTGGACAGCACCAAGGTGAAGTGTCAGGGTCCCGGCCTGGGCAACAACGTCAGGGCCAACATCCCGCAGGCGTTCACCGTGGACGCCTCCAAAGCCGGAGTGGCACCACTGCAGGTCCGCGTGCAAGGACCCAAAGGTGACGCACGTTTTAATGTTTCAGAGCGTCATTTATGGAAAGGATTAAATCTCCTAATATGGGAGTGTGCGTGCACAAGATTTGTAAGGAACTGCTCACATTTAAATGTGACTTTTGATACTTGATTTTTTCATTTTTGTGGAAAAACTACCTGAAAAATATAATTTTGATTATTAGTTTCAGTTTACAAATAGATATATTTTCCACATAATCATATTGATTTTCCTTCAAATGTCTCCTACGGTCTACAAAAAATACAGGAAATTATATTTTATAATTGTTGGTAGTTTTTCCAAAGGAATACTTGTACATATGTGTCCAGGATTATACATTTGAAGTAAAAGTACACAGGAAAAATGTATTTTTCTCAGGGTTCCTGCGGATCCTTAGTCTTAACAGGCATTGAATTAATCAATCTAAAAATAAGGCCTTAATTAACCTTAAAATGCCTTAAATTAATTTTTCAGAAGTCTTAAAAATGTTAACACATTGTAAGCAGGATGATTGTAATTCATGTCAAATATTAAAGTAATTGGTAATTATTTTTTAAATAATTTACAGAACAGAGCATCTTCAGAAGACAAGCTGATTAAATAAATAAATTTTAAAAATCTGTATTGTTCCATACATACTCTGTACCGAACCCAGAGCACTGTTGAATGGTTCGATACGTTTTGTTGCACCCCTAATATTGTTAAATTTTCACCCTACTCATTTTAGGTTTTCAGCCGTACAGTCCACAAAATGTAACATTTATAGAACCCAATAATGTGTTTTTATCGTACTGTAGAGTTTATAAGCAAGAAGTCAAGTAGATTTGTCCCAATAACACAGTAAATGTGGTGAAGCTCAGAGTTCACTTTTTTTTTTTTTTTAAACCACCAGCCTTGAACGCAGCATTACACGTGTAAGGTGTTGTGCGTGTGCCCTCCTATTGTGAGATTTATTACTCTCCATCCCTGATTTAAAATGTACTTTTAGCTAAAATGTCAACCCTGGATCCCTCTTCCTGTTTGGTTTTTGTGCTGCAGGTGTTGTGGAGCCAGTGGAGGTGGTGGATAATGGTGATCAGACTCACACGGTCAACTATGTCCCCACCAGAGAGGGACCTTACTCTATTAATGTCTTGTACGCTGATGAGGAGATCCCACGCAGGTGAACATGGTCACAGTTTAAATGACTCTTAAAAATCTGACAGCTTTTGGTACAAGCAACTTTCTCACTAAAACAATTATGAAGTTGAAGTTTCTCTTTCTAACCCTTCAGTAATATTTCAGTTTTGTTTCTCATCAATCTTTTTTTTGTTTTTAATTCCATCAGTCCTTACAAGGTGAAGGTCCTCCCTACCCATGACGCCAGTAAGGTGCGCGCCAGCGGACCTGGCCTCAACACCACCGGAGTTCCCGCCTCTCTGCCTGTGGAGTTCACCATCGACGCCAAAGACGCGGGCGAGGGTCTGCTGGCGGTGCAGATCACCGTGAGTTCCCACATTTTCCACCAAAAAGTGAAGTCGGCTCATTTTTCCAACTGATAACTCCTTCCCCTTTTTTCCTCCTGCAAGGACCCAGAGGGGAAGCCTAAGAAGGCCAACATCCGTGACAACAACGACGGGACTTACCTGGTGTCCTACGTGCCGGACATGACGGGCAGGTACACCATCCTCATCAAATACGGAGGCGACGAGATTCCTTACTCGCCGTACCGCATCAGAGCTCTGCCCACCGGAGACGCCAGCAAGTGCACGGTCACAGGTTAGACCTGACGCCTGAAAAGTTACTCTCAGCTAGAAGTAGATCATCTCAAGTTTCCTGATTAATTTACAAACAGAAGTTCTTTCAACGCAGACTGTTCACAGGATTTAAATCTCTACCAATAAATGAGCAGCTGGTTTTCTCTTAAAGTAATGAGAACTGATGTTTTGTTAAATAACTTGCTGCTTTTATTTAAAAAGTCACTTTTTAAATTCAAATAAGATTTATTCATTATTTTAAGCTTTTATTTTAAAAGAAAATTGACAATTTAAGGTTTCAGCTGCAGCAAGTTGAGGTTGGGAACCCATATGTGACAACAAAGCAGTTAGATATGGATAAAAACAATTGGTCCTTTAGCTTTACTTTGATTCACCAGTTTTCTTTTTTCTTTTTTTTTTGGGGTGGGGGGGTTATTTTGTAAAGTTTAGAACCACTCATCGACGTGTCTGAAAGAGCCTGAAATGCTGCAGCTACAAAAACACGTGCACTGCAAATACACACAGAACACACAAATTAATAACTGCTTCAAGAATAATAAAAGTCCATTAAACACGACGACAGAACTGTGGGGAAACAAAAAGCTGCTTTTTGAGTCCCCAAAAACGCTGCTGGAGTATTTCCAGGAGGCATTA
>JARVJO010000024.1:25315581-25329901 GCA_031762555.1 Cynodonichthys magdalenae | reverse complement strand
ATATACAAGCGCTTCCATTTTGTTGTTCCTCTCTTTACAAAAAGCAAATAGGAATAAAACGAAAGAAACATAAAAAAGTGTAACAGGAACATAGTACCTGTAAATCAAAGATGCACATGTGCACGTTTTGGAGCGATCTGTACAGTCGTGGTGCAGTTGTACACTTTTTATAATTTTCGATAAATATATTCTTTTTCACATTTGTGTTTCGCCTTCTGTGAAACTGTCTCGTAACGTGGAGGGACGGAGACGTCTGGAGCTGCAAAATATACACCACTGCAGATGATCCCCCTGTCATTTAGTGTGTGTGTGTGTGTGTTTCCTACAGATGTGTTTGTGATGAAGAGGAAGAAAGCAGATGTGGAGAGAGAGAACAGCACACAGAAGTGACAGTAGCCTAAATGAGTTACCAACACATAAAGAGTGACATTAATGATACCAAATGCATGCGTTAAAACAGACAGACCGATACACGGTCGCCGCCCTGCTGCGACGACGACGATGATGAGCATCAGAGAAGACGAAGAGTTCTGTACAGGTGTGCGAGGAGGAGGAGGGGGTTTCCCAGAGAAACATCCTGAAACAAGTGGCAGGACAGACGTGTGGCTCGCTGTGTTCGGGCGTGTCAACACGGCAGTCTGTTGCATATCGTCTGCCTTCCTCTGAGGGGCCGGTCTGTAGGGGTCAGGGGTCAGAGACTGGGGGGAGGGGGGGCTGGGAGGAGGGTTTGCATTGTTCAACGGAACGCTCCGAGCGACATCGATTTACCCACACCTGATGCAACATGGAAGGTGACCGGGGGGGCTCGGCTCGCTCACCTGGTCTGGAATGTTATGATCTGTGGGGATGTAAACGAGCTGATGTATGAGAATTATCTCTGCTCAAACCAGAACGCTGTTTAGTTTTTGTCTGCTTCCTCGCAGAGAGCTGGATGAGAACACTGACCGGGCAGCCGTTGTTTTAGGAAACATCTTTAAAATTCATTAAATGTTTCATTTAAACCTAATGTTTTCCTGCTTCTATCCGCTCCAACGAAAATAAGATATATTTGTGTTCCTTAAATTACAAAAAAATTCAAATTTAGCCAACTTTTTCTCAATTTTTTTCGAAATTTCCACAGAGTTAGAAAAACCCAGTAGACGGATCTTTGTCAGAGCTGACCAATCCAAAAGCAGCCTTTATAAATTTTTTTGTACAATTTTCTCAAGACGCATAAATCAACTCATGGATTGTTTGATAAGAACCCTCAATAAAAACATAAAAAGTAAGTTTTTCTTAATTTTAACTTATTATAATCGATAAACAACTTGATTAATGAGCTTTATGATACCAATCAGTGGTGAGCACAGCTAACCAAAAAGTTAGCTTCACTAACCACTAATCCACTAAACAAGAACCTTAGCTCTGCTAACATAATCTGTTAAACAAGAATCTTAGCTCAGATAAAGCTAATCTGCTAAACAGAAAAAAATAGAGGTAGCTAATGCTAACAACTAAGATGGTTGGCGGGACTGACCTGTTGTTAGTTTTCTATTGGTTAAATCTGAAGATGGGCTGGATCATTTGTTTCAAATCGGCCAATCCAAGCCAGAGTTATAGCTCTGTCTAACTTGTAATACTTCCAGAATAAAAGCATTTATTTCACAGAGTTTGCATTTTTATGAATACTGTTTGAAGTTAGTCAGACAACAAATAGCAAATACTTTCTCCACCATATTTTATACTAAGCTAGTTTTTGTATTAGATTATTAAATATTATTAAATGTGATTTAATGTCTTTATGATGCTTTTAGTTTGAAGTTTAGCTGCTAAAGATGCTACATGCTACCCACAGTGCCTGACACGTCTAGCATCGCAAATTTGAAGAGATATTTTTGTTAAATTTGGGATAAACAGCATAAAATTTTAGTTTAACCACTTGTAAATTTATTATTGGATTTCAAGTTTGTGGATTCTAATTGGTCCGCTAACGGTTTCCAAAGTTAGCAAAAATGCTAATCTGCTAAATTAGAAGCTAGTTCTGGTTTTAGTATAACTGTGCCCACCACTGGTGCCAATGATGTCATCCACCGTCCAGCAGGAAAGCTTTCCCAGGAGAACTTCCTGTAAGTTATGAGAAACACGTTGTGACATTGAGGGGCGGGACATGAGGACAGGTGAGCTCTCATTGGTTGTACCTGATAGTCCTGAGTGAGCTTTGGGTCTTCGAACTGAACTCTGACGCGGATCGAGCAGGTGGCTGAGGATGACCGCGTTCAAACGACCTCCCGGTTACGCGGCGGAGACGACCCGATGGGCAGGAGTGAGGTGAGTGCACGTTAGTCTTAAAGGGCCATCGTGCGTGTGATGGCGTTTAAAGGGTTAATGCTTCACTAGCTTTCAGCTTTTTTCCAAAAAAAGAAAAAAGGCCCTCTTACAAAACACCCGTCGACATAAAGAGAGGAAGGGACGGAGAAGAAAAGGAACATGAAGAGGCGTAACGGAAACACACGACAGTGCGTGTTCACGTCTCACACGCTCTGATGGCAACAGAGAACAGGTCTGGGTGGACTGGGCCAGGAAAACCCCTGGTGATGAACATGAAGAGCTCAGTGCTGTCGCTTCCTAAAAACATTCAACCCAAACATGAAGTGTTCCACACGTGATGCCTCCATCTTTCAGTTTGACGGCAATTCTACCAATTATTAAATTGGAATAAATGTTTTTGTTTGTTGTTTCAGTTTTTTTTTTCTTTAGATGAGACGAGACGGAACAGACTGAAAAAGAAGAGCGGACGTTAGGAAACAAATGAGTGATGTTTTTTTTGGATATCGCAAGCGGAGGAGCGACGTTAAAGTGGCTGCAGTCAGGTAGGTGGAGGTGTCGGAGCAAGGCGGCCCCCCTGATGCGTTGAAGCGTTGAGGGATGCTTGGGTGCAGCCCCCCCCTTCAAGAGGAATGAGCGAACGCAAGGTGGGACGAAGCCTGGTGGGGTGAAAGGAGGTGGGGGGGCAGGGGAGTTGAGCTGGAGGAGGGTAAAGTCACGAGTCTCCGATCATTGTCCGTGCCTCCTTCGTCCTTTGCTCCGTCCTGTGAGCGTGGTGTGAGGCAGGCTGGATGAAAATGTCACTGTGTGTCCTCAGCCCTTATCCCCACATCCCCCCCCCTCGTACCCCACCATTCCATCGTCCTCTCGGCCCGACCCGGTTATAAGGAGGTCTCCACGCAGAAGAGATGAGCCGGGTGAGGGGCGGGGAGTTTCAGTGGCCTGTCTCTGCCGTGATGACAATGATGGTGGTGTTCGTGTCGGCGGCTCTGCTCTTTACTGATGCTGTGTTTGTTGCTGACGGCGGCATCACTGCTGCTGCTGTTGCTGTTGTTGTTGTTTCGGTTACAGGGTGTCACCGGGAGGCTGTGCTGGCGGTAAGGGCGAGTGGGCCGGGTGCGGGCCGGGGGCTGAGCGGGCGGAGGGGGCGGCTTGCGGAGGGCCGGGTGCAGGTGCTGGTATCGGCTGAGCTCTGATTCGTCGTCCACGTCGGTGTCGTCAATCAGCGGGATGTTGTGGATGAGGTCGTTGATGAGGAACTCTGGGTGGGCCATGAAGTTGTGGATAGAGTTGCGGGATTCTGGTTTCTCGCAGCCCTCGTAGAGTGAACTACGGAATGCTTTCACCACTCGCATCTGACGAGACAGAGGAGGACGAGAGAGACGACAAGGAAACAAAACGAGAAAGTTAATAAATATCGAACAGAAAGAAGAGACAAGGGAATCCCAGAAACAGACTTGTGTCCTCCAGAAGACAAACGGTGAAACAGACAGACAGTCAGGACCAGGTGGAGATAAGTTACTGATTATTTTGTGTGGCAGACATGAAGATAACATCGTTTCACAGATTTAAATCAAATTATTGGGAACATAAGGAATCATTTGTAGGATTTTGATATTTCTTTTTTATGCAGAGTGCAGTATCTATCTACTACCAACTCTCCCATTCGTCTGTCTGCCTATTGACCGACCAACTTACCCACCTACCTTACTACCTGTCTGTCTATCAAGTGACCTAACTATCTACCCATCTGTCTGTCTGTCTTTCTATTGACCAACTAACTTACCCACCCACAGACAGATCTTCCTACCCACCCACCTGGAGCATTTTTAGCTATCTTTTTGCTCCTTTAGGCTATTCTTCTATCTGCTAGTTTTATCTGCTTTCTGCCTTTTTAACTACTTTTTAGCCCTTTTCTGCAAATTTTGGTAAAAACAGTAAGCTAAATAACAATAAAATATTTTTAAACTAGGATCTTACACTCAGAAAGTGAGCTAAATAATAAAAATGTGTTGGTGACATTTATTAACATTTTATTCTACACTTGGCGCCTCATATATTAAACAATAATATCACAAGTTTTTCTACTATTCTGCAACTGATAAATAGTCACGACAAGACAATTCTTTATAAAAACATCAATGTTATTCTTTTAGGAGAGAATTTAAATGACCTAGTTTCAAATTTTCAAAAACAGAAAAGCTGACCAGTTCAGGGTCAACACAACATCCACCTGATCCTGCGAGTCTCCAGCAGATAAAAGGTTAAAAAAAATAAAAAGTGTTTCAAAATGAGTTGGATGAGGACAAGTTTAGTCAGTTCTCACACACAAACCAGACATCAGAGGACAAGAACACTCAACAGCCGCCACCACCACTAACACAGAAGCTGCATACAAACGTGGGTCGTGAGGGTGTGTGTGTGTGTGTGTGTGTGTTGGGTGGTCGCACTCATACCTCACTGCATCACAAACAAGCACACACAGATGGTTGTTAGGCACAAATGGAGAAGAAGCAGGGATGGTGAAAGTGTTAGTTTCACAGAAGAACCTGATAAAGCAGCGTCCACACACACACACACACACACACACAAAGAGGCATGCGGCAGCGGAGTGTGACTGAGCCAGGCAGCAGCTGAAGTCGTCTCAACGTCGTGCGGCTCGGCGGCTGATGTCTGCATGCATCAGACAGCTGTCAGTCACAAGGGGGCTGTTTGTTAAAGAGAGCTGGCTCAAACACACGAAAACACATCGAGAGCCAAACAGTGAGTCAGCCGGCAGCTTCCTGTCCACACGCGCGCACGCTCATGCACTGAATGTACCGCGGCCATGCAGGAACGGAGAGCAGATGAGGAAGTTTCTGCAGAATATTAAAAAAAAAATTAAATACTTGCAAAACAAACAAAAAAAATAATAAAGTGACATCCCAGAGAATCAGCAATCACTAGAAACAGAATCGGTTCAAAGGCCGGAGAGAAGCAGCCTCGTGGCAAACAGAGAGGTCATGCTGAATCAGATCTGTGTCAGGAATGCTCTCTTCCACTCTCCTTCACACACACACACACACACACACACACATCAGAGTGAGTTTCATGGTGCAGTGTCTGCGTGCAGAAACACATTCCTTCGCCATGGCAGCTGCTCCATGCACCCAACCCTCAAACCCAGATAGAGAGGGAAAAAAAAGAAGAAGAAGCAGCATGAGCTCAAAAGAAACAAACAGTTCAGTGCAGATTTACCGACAGGCAGAGCCCTACATAGAGACAGTTTGACCAAAAGAGAGGCTTCGTGTCGACGCCGACGGAGGGTCCAAAACGGAGATTATGAGAGGTGAGGCAGCTGGTCAAACTGGGAGGAGTCTCTATATATGACTCTGGCTACAGTGAGACAGACAGGTGGAGAGACAGACAGACGAACAGACAGACGGTCAAGCAGTAGCTTCAGTGCTTATCTGTTTTTCCAAAGAGCCTGTCAGACAGTAGAAAAACACCTCATGCAGACTGAGAAGGCTTCAGAATGCTACTTTCTCTCTTCATCTGTGTTCAGTTTTGTTTGCATTTTTTTGATTTAATGAATAAGAGTAAACGTTCGAGTATATGACGCCCACAAGGTGACCCGAGGGGGGTCAGGAGGTCAGGGCACTGCTGTGTTTCACTCACACCTCTTTTTTGTTTGTTTGTTTGTTTCAGCAGCGCTTGATGGAAAAACGGTGATGGTTAAAAGTTTGAAAATAAAAAACAATTAAAAGGTGCTGCTGATGAAGAGGAGAACTGCAACATGAACACAGGGAGAAGCTGTGGGGTAGATGGGCAACGGCTCGACTTTCCCACGGTGGAGCTCAGATCCAAACGTGACCCGCTTTGGCCCACTCACGGCTCGTTCAAACAGAGCCTCAAATCTGTCGTTTGAAATTAAAAAAGTAAGGTTTAGGACTAAAACCAGGAGCTGAAGAATAGATCTAAACATCGTAGACCCCTTCATCTTCCCTGACTAAAACAAACGTTCTAACTTGCATGTCAAACTAAAGGTTCACGGGCCAGATGCAGCCCGCCACTGCATTTCATGCGTCCCGCAAGAGCTTCAAAATGTCTTAAAATAAGCTGCATTGACCATAAACTACATCTCCCATAATGCATCGATTATTTTACTCTCTAAACAATGTTGTCTCACCTAATTTAAACTGAAACTGGGAATTCCCTGTTGGAAAGTGGGTGAGTTCAGAATTCAAGATGGCAGCTACTCACCACAACTCCCAGTGAGTAAAACTCTCTTACTTTTACTTTTAATAGTATTTCTGTTTTATTTGTTTCACATTACACGTAGTACTTTTCAGTGTTTTTAAGAGGACGTGTTAAAACATTGTTTCTCTGCAGGAAATACCACATAGAGCTCAGTTAGCGTTTGTTAGCGGGGCTCAGGAACGTGACGTTTCGTGTTTAGTTGAAGTTAACTCATGTGGCCCCTTGGTGAAAACGAGTGAGCCCCCCTTGTTCTAACTGATAAACAGCCTGAAATGGAAACAAATTTGATCAATAAATGTTTTCTAAACATCCAACAGGATCAGAACCCAGCTAGAATCATGAAACGGTTCAATTTTATTTGGATGAAACATTCCTGGAACCTTTCCACTGAGCTGAACACGATGCTGACGCCTGAACTCAGCTTCATAAATCCTGCTAAGGATTCTGGGTATTGGGAATTCTGCAACAAATGCTGCTAACTTTGGACAAACAGCAGCTAAAAGGAGGGAGGTAAGAAAGAGAAAAAGTTATGAGACGCAGAGGAAACATTCTCAGATTGTCACAACTGGCAGATTAAAAGTACTCACTGCAAAGTATGAAAACAGGTTAACCTGAACCATATTCAACTCCTGATAAATTCACATGCAAATCAGAAACTCAGGTCCGCAAATCAGGCTGGTCGTAGTCTGAACCAAGCAGAAGACATTAAGGAGGAAATATACGAGGGAAATCTGCTGCTTAATGCGAAAAAGAGAAAACAAACAAGACAACCAGCAGGAATAAATATAAGGGATCAAACCTGGCGGTAGAGCTCCGGAGTTCAACATCTCTTCTAGATCAGCAGGTTAGTAGCTTCTAGTTTTACGCTCTGAAACCTCAAATCTTTATTAATCTCATGATGAGCTTATAAGATGCTTTAAAGTACGTGTGACATGCATGTCCTTCAAACACAAAAAGTAAAAGAAAACATCTTTATATTTAAGAAAAAAGATTTTGCTTGTTTTGTCACATAACCTGCATATTTTATTTTGAATTTTTCTCAGCCAAAGTGAATGAGGAAGTGACATCAAAGGGGAACCCTTTAAAAAATGAAACAATGTTATTTGAACTTCATCTCTCTGAGGCTGTGTCTCAATTCATGGGCTGCCGTCGACGAATGCGGCTGACCCCCCCCCCCCCCCACATTGGCTGCTTCTGAGTAGCCTACACAGCCAACGGTATCCCAGAATTCATTGCGTCATCAGCAAATTAAACAGAAAAGCCAATGTCGACCGTGGTCAACGTCGGCTGCAGCCCATGAATTGAGACACAGCCTGATAGTGACTCAAAATAATCTAAAAAAACATCAGATTCTTCTCTACAGTCTGTTATTGTAGCAAAGCTTTGTTTACATGCAGACATTCCCCTTTGACATCACTTCCTGTTACTTCACATGCAAATATCTCAACAACTGTTCATCTCAACGACGGGAAATATTTTTTTCAATATGTTATCAATGTTATCTTTCCACTAATGCATTCATGTTTGATACAAAAACTGATGTCACAGGTACTTTAAGTGGCCTCCTAGATGGGATATACCTTATATGCTTGAAGCGTTAGACCTGACTCCAGTGTGGGAGTCACTCCAAGTCTGCCGCTGACTTTAATCAATTTTAGATTGTTTTTAAAAAGTTAATTGCATACTTTAATCAACAAATCTGAGCACAAGTATGCATGTAAACATCAAAATTGTCGGACTTCTTCACCCCAAAGCCCTCTTTCTGTAGGTAAACAAACAAGCTGGCATCAGGTCACAAACTTCCCTTTTAAATTTTTGATTTAAGAACACAGTAACCATAATTATGAGACAAAACGCTGCAGTTTCTGTCTTTACCAGTATCTGGTAATTAAAAGTTCAAACCCATTACGTGTTTATGATTTTACTCCCTGCATTTCTAAACTCCTAACTTTTCTGGAAATGAGTCCAGTGAAAATGTTCCTCATCGCGACCAAACAACTTGACAAGAAATGTTGTTTTCTGCGAATCTGGGATGAACTTTCCTTTCCAGAGTTAATTAACGGAAAGTTAACGAGCCAACATTCTAAGAGCATGAGGATAATTAGTTTGAAGCGCCGAGCCGTTGGCGTTCTGAGAATGTCTCCACGCTGACATGAGCATCGGCGCGACGCACGGCCGCCTGAAGACTCGGCGCTGCTGGCGAAGCTGCAAACTTTCTCTGTCCAGCTTCAAAAAAAAAAAGTTTCTGCAACAACAGAGCATGACTAAAGCAACGCGAGGCTCGGTTCTGGTGCTTTTTATCAGATCTGCTGAAAAAATATCTTCTGACACATCCTTTGAGTAAAATCAACTATTTTAATTCCGCTTCCCCTGCCCCCCTGCCGCCCCCTCTTTACTCGGCTCTGAGAGTTGAAACAAACAAGCATGATGGTGTGTTTTATTTGCCCGTGGGCTGCTTTTCAACCTGCGTCACATAAAAACACAAAGTTCCTGCCTGCTCCTTCACATTCCCTCATGTTTGTTTGTCTGAATCCATTTGTTTTCCCATCAGGGACAGAACCATAAAGTGTGGGGGGGGGAGTGTCACGGTCCAGATTTGAACACAAATTAAATTACGATGAAGGAATTGAAAGAGCTGGCAGAGGTCAGACCTGAACCTTTGGACAAAAAATTGTTTTTATGGTGTAAAATCATGACGTGAAGGATGTGTGTTTTTTTTTTTGTTCCAGGTTTTCTTCCTCGCGACTTGTGCAGGATGATAATGAGGTCAAGCAGCCGAGTCGGGCCTCTCTACTTCTACGCCTACAGGTAATGGGAGGAAGAGCGGGGTGGGAGGTGATGGAAAGGAGCAAGAAAGGTAAGGATAAGCAACTGAAGAGGCAAATGGAGACAGTCAAACGAGGAGACATGCGTGCACGCACAGGCATACGAGCACTCGGGTGAACGCACGAGTCAAACTGCGGCTCTCCGATATGTCAGCAGATGCACGGTTACTTCTTAGCACGCTTTCAAACAGACACGCAGAACTGACGAACACAAACAAAAAGGAGGAAAAAAAATCAAGATAAACATGAGGGATGGTAGCTACTCCAGTGAGGACATGAGAGGGTGACAAAAAGGATGATTAAAATAGGAGTAAAAGACAAAAAAAAGGGAAAAACTAACTAAATCTTATCAGAATGCTAATTGAGAGCCTGTATTTAGATCTGTTCAAATCTAAATAGCTCTACAAAACAACAGCTCCACACATGAAGAACAATTGGAGGACATTTCTTCAAACAGGAAACCTGCATCGTTTCATAAATAAAGAATAAAGAGCTGTGATGGAGAAAAACAGAGAAAGAGAGAAATCAGGAGATTTTTTTTTTTTGGGAGACATCAGGGCCAAACGGAGCTGGAAATACTGTTACATAAACAACCAGTTGACAACATTGCACCGAACAGGGAGAGCAGAAAGAAGGAAAGAAAGAAGCGTTTTACTTAAATCTTGAAAACAGCAGTGAATTATGGGGGCCTTTTATACTCGAAGGTTTACAGTTTAGAGAATTGCAGAAGCCATGTGAAAGCTGTTTGGTGATGATGAGTTCAGTGAAATAGATTGTTTTATATCACATCGATAAAATACTGTTTGGATCAGAGAGGAGAAATGAAAGCACTTGTTAGAGCAGAGTAAAAACCACAGGAACCACGCTTGACCTCATTCACAGACAAGAGACGGGGTGCAGGAGGAGCCGCCGGTTCCTCCCTGAACGGGTGTCCCGTTCCAGAACCGAATCCTCTTTTTGTTGCTTTAATGTGAGCCTCATCCCCAAAACAGCTGTTTCACGTCGTACAGAGAGGGAGCGGCCGGTCGCCTCCTGAACCCACCCACATCCAACAACAAAAACAGACTCTGGCTCGAGACAGAGACTGGGTTCGGACCAGACCAGGACCACACAGCTGGTCAGGACTGGGTGCTGCTCAAAAAAGGGGGAAATAATAAAATAAAATAAAAAAAACAGAGGAGGCACAAACACGAGCAGCGAGCGAGCCGGAGGGGGTGGGGGGTGCGTCACAACCATAGAGAGTAAAAGTACTGCAGTCCACGTGCCGTGCAGCAGTGTGTGTGTGTCTGTCAATGAGTGTGTGTGCAGGTAAAATTAGTGTGTGATGTGTGTGCATGCTTTCGGTGGACTCACTCCCAGGGGCTGGGCTGGTATTGGCTGTTGCGGTGGAGAGAGCTACGTGAGAGGGGGTAGAGATAGTGTTTACGTCGTGCAGCTGACTGAGCACGGAGGAGCGCCGTCTCACCGCTCCCTGAAACGAACCGCTTCGCTTGAACGTGCTCACTACCTCCATCTGCAGGACAGAGACAAAACAGCAGCATGACTCAGTGAGGGCAGGAAGGTCCGGCGCCAGTGTGCGTTCGTGGCTAGGACCCCGGTTTTCTGCCACAGATACAACGACAGAGTTCTTTTCACCCTTCTGAATATACCTGTCTGTGTGTCTCTGTGTGTGTTTTTGCTGTGTGCACATTCAGACAAAACAAAAAAAACTAACCACTGGTTGCAAAGACAGGCACTTAAGGAGAGAGTCTGGCCTCTCAGGAGGCTCGTGTTGTTGCTGTTTAATGTCCATTCCCGCATAAAGCAGTCAGATAATCATGTAAAAGCTTTATACTCAGCATCAGCCTCCACACACACACATTTATATAAGTCTATAATCACAGCATTTATCTCCTCTAAAGGTGTTTGGGTGGATCTAACAGCATGTTAGAGAAAGTCATTTTGTGAAGATTTGAGCAGAACAGAAATGTAAGCTGTGCTGGAGAGAGAAGAAAAAAAACTTGGAACATTATGTTTGGCACATTTCAGAAAAAAAAACAGCAGACTGGATGAAATAGCCTGACTTTTGAAGAGTAAGAACCAATCAGCTTAAACTAATCTAAAAAAATGTACAGGAGTTCTTCAGCTCTTTACAAAAGTCTCTTCAGTTAGCATGAGAAGACCATGATTCTGGCAGTTTATCTGAGCAGCGTTACATCATAGAAACAATTGATTCTTTATGAAAACTGTTCGATCAAACTGAATGGTACAAAAATCCACCCGCTCCACCCGTAACTGGCCTCAAACAAACTGCTCAGGTTTCATGGCCGAGTGAAGGTTTTCATGTCGAGATGTTCCTGCGGGAGCTACAGGGGAACCGGGGGCAGTACCTGGGTCTGGATACGGTTCAGGCCTCTGAACCAGAGGATCTGTCCACGGCGCAGCTCTCTCTCGGCGCAGTCGATCTCCTCCTCATCCTCCGCCAGCTCCTCCCCTTCCTCCTCGCCGGGCTCTAGGCCAAGCCCCGCCTCCTTCAAACATGGCAGCCGCTCCGTCGGCACCGTGGCGATCACCTGCGGGGGCGGAGTTTGCTGTTATTAGTTTGCAAAGGGTGAAACTCGGGCTTAGATCTGTATATTCTCAGGATCCTGCTCTGATCACGACTGTAGCAGCGTTCCACTTCTATTGTTTATTGTCCCGTAGCAAACATCACAGAGTAAAAAACATGGCTGACAATGCTCCTACTCAACAACTGCCCAACTCAGAGGTGAACGTTGTAAAGAATCATCAGAAAACTTTAAAGGGCACGCAGACTAATTGTAACATTAGATATTATTTCATAAATATTTACTTCAACTGTAAAACAAAAAATATCAAAAAAACTGTTTTTACACATTTTTAAAAATATATTGTCACACGGACAGCAACATTTTATTAAAGCTGCAAAGTATTCTGGGTAAATGATGACGTTTATTAGGTGATCCGGTCATGTGAGGCTTTTATAATTTTTATTTTTTCTGTTGTGAGCTTTATCTACCCTAAAGGTTAATCTTGGACTTTGTCAGATGATCAGCCCTTTTAAATGAAACCAGAGCATGTTGACAGAGAGGAAAATGTAGAAATGACTCAGCCTGCAAGTGAAAATGTGGATGAAGGACAACAGAGCTGCTGCATGTAAGGAGAACCCCAGCTTAGCCTGTTAGCTTTTATGTTAGTGCCTGAGCTAATACTTATGCATATGGCGATAAAGCATTAGCTACATGTGAACTAATGCCACATATTTATTAGTAACATACTGTATATGCATATGAGAGAGAGGGCAGAGGACATCATAACTGACCCAGTATGCTTTGCGTTAATGAAATGGTACCATCCATCTGACAATATATACAGTATATATATTTTAATATATAAAAACTAAACAGCCTACATTATTTGTAGTCTTTTTTTACAGTTGAAGTAAATTTCAAATATTGTCTGTTACAACTAGTCAGGGTTCCCTTTAAGAAACACTAATCTGATTTTAAAAAAGTGTTTATTTTTTTCTTCAAAGATTCAAAAATTGTGAAGTTCAAAAGAAGGTTGTAAATTTAAATGAACACAATGACAATGTTTACTGTGATTTGTGTACAGATTTTTTAGTAGCCTAGTTAAAAATGTTTAGAAATGACCCGAATCCTCTTTAACCAAATGTTTTGTTCATCTCCCGTTCCACTGACATATTCAATTATTTTTCCCCCCTGGCATAAGAGAGGGAACTGTTAATTATGCTTTTGTTTTCACACAAACAAAATTACTCAACCAAATATAAGAGCTCTTGATTAACAAAGAAAAGCAGCATTTTCATTTTGTGCCAGTTCCATGACGACATCTGCTCTATTTTTCCTTCTTTTTCAGTATTTCACTAATTTTGCCAAACTCATCATTGATTCTGTTGCTGTATTTACAAAGGTCACTTTATGCTGCAATTTAAAAAAAAAAGTGTACTTTACAGTATAGCACTAAATAGGATCGACAGTTTCTAAATTTGTGCCCACTTTTTGCTTTATCAGCTACCTGCAGCTTGGTGGAACAGTCTCAGTTGAACAGAGTGGCTTTACTTAACACTCCATCATTCCTTCCTATAAATCTTCGTAGAGGAGACTAATCTGCACATTCATTTCTTAGCTTTGTTTCAGTACATTATATTAGTGTCTTTTAAATTTGACAAATAGATACAGCAGCGGTTTTCCAGTAGTGATGCATGAGGTTTTGAGCAGTACACAAGATTTGTTGTCCTGTCTGTATCTGCATTTGCATCCTTCAGCCTAGTGATGGGAATTGTGTCTCTTTTCTGAGAGCTGGATCATTTGCCTCAGTTCACCAAAAAGAACCATCTCCTTTAGTCCCAGCAAAGAGTCAGAGTAAACTGAAAGTATGAGCTGTGAAAATAAACCCAATCCTAAAAATATGCTGGAAATTCCCATCACTACTTTAGAACGTATATATGTGTATCCACTAGGTCATCATGAGACGCCAGTTTTAATTGCAATAATCTATATTACGTTGTTGGCTTTACACTCTGTAGTGCTAAAACATAATGTCCCACTCTAAACATGCTCAAACATCTTCATCAGCAAGCCATTTTTTTAGCACTGCCCCTAGTAGAATACTTGGAATAGTCAAGATGCAAGTGAAAGTGATGACCTTTGACATCAAACACATAAAGCAGCATTCATGAGTGACAGGTACAGCCACTGATTTAGAAAGCAATATGTCTCATAAGCATGCAGGCAATGAACAAACTGCTGCGAAAAAAAAGAAGGAAAATAATTGAGATGTAGTGTTTTATAATCCTAAAGACACACAGGCTTGTACTTAGAATATTGTGCAAATGCTTTTACCCTCTAACCCCTAACCCCTAATTTACACTACATGCGTTCCGTCTCCGCTCCGCTGCGCTCCGACCTCCGCAGCAAATACGCAACCATTAT
>JARVJO010000024.1:25300568-25315051 GCA_031762555.1 Cynodonichthys magdalenae | reverse complement strand
AAAATATGTCTTATATTCTAGGTTCTTCAAAGTAGCCACCTTTTGCTTTGATTACTGCTTCACACGCTCTTGGCATTCTCTTGACACAGACACCTCGGGCAGGTAAAAACCAGCCGACACATCACCGCGGCAGGCTGTGGAGCTGCTTACCTGCCCCCAGAGAAGCTCCCCGACTCCCACGAACAGACACCAGAGCCACTGCTCCATATTGAGAGGGGCGCAGCTGAAGGGCTTCCCTCCCCACTGCACGATCACAATCTGCAGCAGAAACACAATGGAGAGCATCGTCACCATCAAACGTGCAAACACAGCGTGAAGGGAAAGACCAGCGAGGCATCATCCAGAACCATTTTACCCCCTGGAGTTGTAAAAGTAATTATCACATTATCGCAGTGAGGGCGGACATGTTGTTGTTTATGTTTAGTGTTTGTGTAGGTCGTCTGATAGACATTTAAAACTTTACTCATCTCCCCGTGGACTGATATGTTTAGCAGCCTTGTCACCGTTAACATCTACGCTTCACAGGATCGTTAACGATGGGATTTATGGCTCCAAGATGGGATCTGGATCTGGAGGATGTGTTCGTGTCCAATTAGCTCCCAGTTGTCAACGACTCAGTTCCCATTGTTCGTTTGAAAGAGCCAGTGGCGGGCACAGTTTTGTTAATCTGCTAATAGCGGAACTAGCTTCTCATTTAGCACGTTAGCGTTAGGGGACCATTTAGCTTCCGCTGAATTACATTCTGTTAGTTTTAAATAAAACAATTCATTAAGTAAGAAAAGTTCATCTAGAAGCTAAAAGTAACAAAAGGCTATGTGAAAGAAGCAAATGATTAGCTACTAGATAAAAAAGCAAAAGCTAGCTAAAATTATGAAGAAGATAGCTGAAAGCTCAAAGTTTTAAAAGGTTATCTATAAGCCAAAAGTACTAAAAAGCTAGCTTAAAGAAGCAAAAGTTTATCTATCTATATACTAAAACTAGCAAAAAGATAGATAAAAGTAGCAAATGTTAGCTGCAAGCTAAAAGTAAAAAAGGCTAACTAAAAGAAGCTAAAGGTCAGCTATTAGCTAAAAATAGCATGAAGCTAGCTAAAGGTTTCAAATAGTTAGCTAGTATCTAATAGCCACAAATGACAAAAAGTAGCAGAAGTTCAGCTAGAAGCTAAAAATAAAAGATTAGCTATTATGTAAAAATACAAAATTGCTATCTAAAAGTGTGAAAATGTTAGCTTAAAGCTGAAAATAAGAAAGCAGTAGCTAAAATAGCACAATGCTACGTAAAAGTAGGAAGTGTTAAACTTCTATTTTTTATGCCATTTTATCCAGAGTAAAATAAAACTATCCCGAGCTCTTTCAAGGAGTGAACGCGTCACCTTGTGTGTAGCATGTAGCATCTTTAGCAGCCAAACTTCAAACTAAGAGCATGGTTATTAAACTTACTTTTTGGTTAGCTGTGCCTACCACTGGAAAGAGCTGTTAAAAAGATTTAGATCGATCGAGGACGTCACATTTCTAGTAGACGAAGTACAATGACGTTTGATTAAAAAACAATGACTACGCCTAAAATGTAAGTCTATCAGTTTTTTATTCCAGCTTTCATCTTTTGTTTCTTTCCAGAGTAACACTCAGTGGAGCTTTGAATCTATTTCACTTGTTGTTTGTTTTCCTCCGCTGTTTGCACCATTAAAAGGTTCAAACAACGATTCTTCAAAGTTGACATTTTAAAGACTTGTTTTAAACAAAAGCACTTGGCATTTTTAACCTGAAGAATAGTTTTTAATCTTTCTGTCCTGGAAAGATTAGACAGAAATGTCTGAGCTGCTGCTGCTTCATGTGATCCGTCTCCTCTGCATTTTCACTTTGTGTCCTCTAGATTAATAAATTAAAAGTAAAACACCACTAAAGGACAAGATTTCCCAACTAGTCTTTCAACCTGACCTGCACAGCGAAGGTCCCCAGAACGATGGTGCAGAAAATGGGGTTGGCGAAGATGCCGTCAAAGACGTTTCTCTCCCCGTGGATCTTGCGAGCGTTGATCTCGTTGAAAAGCTGCATGAGGACGAAGGTGTTGAAGATGATGGTGTAGTGTTCCGAGGGGGGGGAGTGGAGCGGAGCGTCGCGACCGCTGTCTATGTTAAACATGCGCTCGCCTGGAGGGTAAAAAGAAAAGCAGAGAAAGGAGACCTAATGAGACGGTTTCGCCTCCCAGAGGACAATTAGATATCTGAACACTTACTCATACATAGTCAAACAGATCTCTAGAGGGTTGTGTTCTTGTCCTCATTCTTTATAATTTGCTCTCAGAAACCAAGCTGTCTTATAATCTTTTACGTTTACATTGTGGTTGATTGACAGAAGTTTTTTTTGTCTCGCACCACCTCCAAGAACCAGTTCTTTGCACAAGAAGTATCCCTCCAGGTATTGTCTGATTCTTGCTCTCATTCAGTAGGTGGCCGAGGCTGTTAGAAAATACAGCCGTCAAATAAATCCTATAAAGATAGTCAAAGAAATCGCAGACGGAGACAACGTGGAGACACAGGGGGCTGTGGATGTGCTGTCTGGGAAGCATTGCCCCTCGTTTGGTCAGTGTTGGGATAAGTTTTGTCAGAAACAAGTTTTGTCTCTTCATGACGAATTTACAAACTAACTCTGTTAACAACAGAAATACCAAATCCAGAGATGGAGAAATGACTCAGCCTGAAACTGAAAATAGGGATGGAGACAACAGAGCTGCTTCATAAAAGGAGAAATTCAGCTTTAGCATTTTAGCTTTCACATTAACGCCCAAGCTAATACATATTTATGGTGATATAACATTAGCTCCCAAGCTAATATTTGAAACTAACGCCACAATACTAATAAATATGTGGTATTAGTTCATACAAAGCTAATGCTATATCGCCATATAAATATTAGCTTGGATGCTAACATCAAGGCTAACAAGCTAAACTGAGGTTCACCTTCCATAAAGCAGCTCTGTTGACCTACATCCCTATTTTCAATTTTAGGCTGAGTCATTTCTACATTCTCCTCTTTGTCAACACACTCCAGTTTCATTTTAAAAGAACTAAATGTGAGATATTGTCCAAAAGTAACCTTCAAGCTTGTTAGAGCTTGCTAACCCAGAATGCTTTGCAGCATAAATAACATCTGGCAGGGTACATAGTCAGTCAGGGTTCTCTTTAAATATATAACTTAGATGTCATTCATGCACTGTAGATAGTTCTTGTTTCTTTCTTCTTTTTTTTTTTTGCCCGACATATCTTCTTTTGTCCTCTATTTTTGTAGTTATCTCAGAATGTTTAAAAACACATGAAACACCTTTAGAAGAAAAGTATAAAAAATGAAAAGTGGATATTTTCTTAATTTTTTCCCCTGGAGAGTTAAACTTTTCTGATCTGTTTCTGCTTCTTGAAATTAATCAGGAAGCTGTCAGTTTGTGGATGTTTTAGCTGACGTGCGTGTAGATTTCCAGCAAATACTCAACGTGACGAAACACTTAATTTAGTTTATGTGTCGGTTATGAGCCTTACTTTACCCGTTTTCGAATGTGAGCTGTTTGTATGTGAGGCTCTCCGTTGGTACCTCAGGAAGGTTCTATAACAGGAAGCCTGTAGTTGTTTGTGTGTGCGTTCTCCAACGAGTGTGGCCAGGCCAATTACCATCAGCAGACATCCGGTGAGTCAGACCGCTGCTGGCTGGCTGCGTGTTTCTGTGTCTCCACTGAGACAGAACTATTTTCTGTTGCTATTGTTTCAGTTTCACAAACATTGTCCTTGTCCTATCATGGTCAGGACCAACTTTTAGAGACAAAATTGTCCAACCTCTGTCCCGTTCAGTCAGGACAACCTTCAGCAGACGGGTTGAAACTTCAGATTTAGTTTTACTTAGTGATGGGAGAATCAATGCAACAAGAAATTATATTTCTCTGCTAAAATGCTGCTCAACTGTAAAAGCTAAAATCAAGAGAACACAAGCTAAAAGCTAAAAATAGCAAAAATTCAAGATAAATAACCAAAGGCTAACTAAGTAGCAAAACGTTAGCTGAGAACAAAAAGTATTTAATGGTTAGATAGAGGCTTAAATAATGAAAGGCTATCTAAGAGATGCAAAAGGTTAACTATAGACTAAAAGCAGCAAAAAGCTAGCTAAAAGTAGCAAAAATCAGTTATATGCCAAAAGTAAAAAAAGCAAGCTAAAAGAAGTTAAAGGTCTGTTGTAGACTAAAAGTAGCAATAAGCTAGCTAAAGGTAAAGGTTAGCTAGAATCTAATAGCAACAAACAGCTAGTAAAACGTAGCTAAAAGTAACAAATGGTTAGCTATAAGCTAAAAGTAACAAAAGGCTAGCTATTAGATAGTTAGCAAAAAGCTAGATAGAAGTATCAAGAGATTAGTTATACGCTAAGAGTACCAAAAGGCTAGTTAAACAAAGCAAAAAGTTAACTATAGACTAGCAAATAATACATAAAAGTAGCAAAGGTTTAGCTATAGGCTAAAAGTAAAAAAGGCTAAATAAAGGAAACTAAAGGTCAGCTATAGGCTAAAAGTAGCATGAAGCTAGCTAAAGGTCTCAAATAGTTAGCTAAAATCTGATAGCCACAAATGGCTAGCAAAAAGTAGCAAAAAATTAGCTATAAGCTAAAAGTAGAAAATGGCAAGATGGAACTGTCAAAATGTTAAAGCTGCTTAAAGCTGAAAGTAGCAAAGCACCAGCTAAAGGAGCACAGTAGCTGAAGCAGATTTTAAAAAGAACAGTGTTTTTCTCTGTGTTTTTGCAGAGAAAATATTTGTAAATAAAGTGAAGAATTTAAAAAAATCACAGAAGTTTTGAAAACAAAAGTGACAACACCTGACTCCAGCATGATCTAAATGTTTGGACATATAAATGATTAAAACAGCACAAAGAAAAAGAAGTTAGATAGAAAGGTGGTGTGAACGCTGACTCAGCATTCACAAATATTAAAAGTCCTGTCAGAGTCACAGATGGAGCTCTGCCGACGGTCTCTACAAAGACCTCTGGACCTACCGATGAAGAGCAGGGTGAAGATGATGATCAGCTGGTACACCCCGTGACCCAAGATGTTCTTCATCATGGTGAGGGAGATGAGCGGGTTGTTGCGACCGTAGGGCTTTCTGAGCAGGAGGGCTTCGGTGGGGGGCTCGGTGGCCAGGGCGAGCGAAGCAAACGTGTCCATGATCAGATTCACCCAAAGCATCTGGACCGCCTTCAGGGGAGAATCCTGCAGAGACATCACCAACCAGAGTCTGGTCAGAAACTCTGCCTGTCAGATTGAGAAAATCTATTATCGCTGAACTTCACTCGATGCAGTTTTTGTTGTTTCGTGATCAAGAGTCTTCACCGGCAAACGCTCTCATTTAACCACGTTTTGCAAAATCTACTCATTTTCACACATATTTCTGCAGCTTGATGTGTGCTCATCTAAAATCATGTGAATCTCTGGAAGTGTCAGGACATTGCTGCTTACATAAGCTTGTTCTAAAAATGCAATAAAAGCATTTTAACAGCTCCTTTGTCGTGGCTGATGTGAAGTGAGTGATGCTTTCAGAAGTGACATTTGTGTGTCTCCGCTACATTTATGTGTGCGCGCAGGAACGCACACGTGTCAGCATGCATGTGCGTTTGTCTACCTGAGTGATGCAGGCTCCGGTGAAGGCCACGATGACGGCCACTACGTTGACCGTGAGCTGGAACTGCAGGAACTTGGAGATGCTATCGTAGACGTTTCGCCCCCACATCACCGCCTTGACGATGCTGCTGAAGTTGTCATCAGTCAGGATGATGTCGGACGCCTCTTTGGCCACGTCTGTCCCCGCGATACCCTGGCAGAGATTGAGACGGAGCGGAGAGGGTTGACGAATCAGGACGTGATTCATGCGAGCATTCGAGCGTCCAAATCACTTGGAAGGGCGACTGGCTCGGTGTCGCGCCGTTCTGCCTCGAAGGGCTACCACTTGGTGAGAGCGAGAGCAAAATTTAAGTTGTTCAAAACACTTTTGTTTACAAATAGATTTGACATTTTTCATGGGTGATTGTAGACCCAGTTCCAAGAAAGTTGTGTGAACTGTAAAAAGGATGCAATGATTTGCAAATTAAGTAGAACTTAATCAATTTTAGAAAAGCACCAATTCTGGTTTTATGGCTGTTTTTAAATAGCTCTGACCTGCTGACCTAATTTTCAACAAATTGTTGCTGACAAGAACAGAACAAAGCTTTCTTAAAATAAATTTCAATATATTATTATAAATTATATTTAAAAATAATGATTAAAAAACATTCAGTTTTGAAAACAATTAAAATAATTTATTTTATAGAAGAAAGAATCTTAGCTTTGCTTATGTTTATAAATTGTTTTTGTTGCATTTATGTATTTTCTTATCTTCCCTCCAGCTTTCTAAGGCCCCCCTGGTGGCCTCTACTTTGTTGATATTAAAAGAAAGAAAATCAATAAGTATAATCTTTTAAAATATCAATATTTCAATTTTTATGCACAGCCCTACTCAGAACAATTCTCCACTTGGTCCAATCTTTGTACGGTTCGTTTTCTATGGTTTGTCGGTTTCAAAATAAAATCGCACAAAGAAAACAACTGTGTTGTTTTTCTGTTTTTCAGTTTTTAAAACCTAAACGGAAACATGGAAAATCAAACTAATTAAAATCAACTGTGTTACATTTTTGCTTCAGTTATCTAAGTCCAAACTAACATATACGGTTGTTTTAACATGTACCGAAAATGATGAAAGTTTTTAACAAGTGGCTGGAAGCTTAAAAACAGCAACTATTTCTAAAGATATTAGCAATGGCCACACTCGAATCCTATTCTGCATAACTTATATTAAAGTAATTTTGTTCACGGTAAGATTATCGGCTCAATGAGACGCTTTGACTCCCTCTAAATAAGACAAACATTTCCATGGAGAGAAGTGAAAACATAATGCATCAGCAGTTCAGGACAGGACTTCTGGTTCCCACAAAAAGTAACAAATTATACACTAACAAAATATAATGGTTGTCTTTGCTTCAACCATTAAAATAAAAAGAAAAGAAAGAAAAACGATAAAACATAGCCTTTTTATAACGCTGCAATTGTCATTTTTCTAATTTAGTTTTAAAACAAAAAAAGTTATAAAAAGAGAGCCACGACTCACAGAACCCTGTCTCACATTTTTTAAGCATTTGCCAAAACCACAAGACAAATACAACCCAAGGAGGGCTTCAAAAGCACATAAGCATTAAAGGTGAATAATATATCAGGTTACCATGGCAAAGCCCACATCAGCCTTCTTCAAAGCTGGTCCGTCATTAGTCCCGTCTCCTGTTACTGCGACAACCTGCCTCTGCTCCACGATGCTGCTGTCAATGATGCCTGGACGCACGCAGGAAGATAAAAACAGGCTCACGCTGTGCATATGTGGACATTTAGGTGTTTTACCGGTAAGCCTCACCTTTGACCAGCGTGTGCTTGTCGGTCGGCGAGGATCGAGCCAGCACGCGCAGTTTGGGCCAGATTTTATCGATGCGCTCCTGCTCGATCTGCGCGTGATGAAGAGAAGCACGACAAGGGTCATCGTCAGCACCGTTTCACTAGATGTCACTGCAAATCCTGAGCTCATTACAAAAATGTGACGGAGGAAAATGGATCAAAGAGCGACAGTAAAACAGACTCGCTGCCATTCAGTGAGCCACACAGAGCAGCTGCAGAATCACGATCACGCAGCATTTATATTTAGAAAAGCAAAGACACTAATCAGTTGAATGAGCTAAATGAAAGCACTGCCAGTACAATTGTTTCTTTTTGCTATAAATCATGTGTCAAAGTCAAGGTCTGTGGGCCTGATGTGGCTCACCACCATTTTATGTGGCCCACGAGGGTGTCAAAGATGTATTAATATTTTAAAATAAGCTGCTTTAAACCATAAACTACATCTCCCACAATGCAGTGATTATTTTAACTGTGAAATGATGGCCACTAGGTGAAGCTGCACCGTGTTCAAAAGTAGCCATCAGCCAGCAAAATTCATATTAAAATCTCTATTTCCATGCATTTTCACCAGGTACTTTTGCTTCGGCCCAGTTAATTGGAATTTTCCCACTTACAAGTCAGAAATTTAAACCGGAACGCCCCTCAAGTGGGAATTCCCTGCCGGAAAGTGGGAGAGTTCAGAATTCAAGATGGCAGCTACTTACCAAAATTAAACAGAGTAAAAATCTCTTACTTTTAATAGTATTATCTATTTCACATTCAGTCAGTCATACACATAGCACTTGTGTTCAAACACTGTTTCTATGCAGGAATTACCAGGTAGAGCTCAGTTATTGTTTTTTTAGCGGAGCTCAGTTGTAGCAATGAGACGAGAAACGTGATGATTCGTGTTTAGTCGAAGTTAAACAACCACGATGACACCCCTGCTGTTTGACCTCTTTAGACCTGAACCACACATTAGGCTCTTTTGTAATTCTAATTCATTCTAATGAATGGTTGCTTGTCTCTGTGTCTCTCTGTGATAGGCTGAGGACCTGTCCAGCATGTCCCCCGCCTCCCACACAGTGACTCCGTCATGATAAAATGTGGAATTCCGAAACATAAAAAT
This sequence comes from Cynodonichthys magdalenae, assembly GCA_031762555.1. Lineage (NCBI taxonomy): Eukaryota > Metazoa > Chordata > Actinopteri > Cyprinodontiformes > Rivulidae > Cynodonichthys > Cynodonichthys magdalenae. Next base: position 25,306,441 of record JARVJO010000024.1, on the reverse strand, counting down.
GGGTAAAACAAAATTAAGACAATAAAAATGATTTTATTGACTCATGCTGAGTCAGCAAGATTATCTTCGTTGTGTGTTGCTCCTCTGTTAGCAGGTCCAGATGTTTCACTCACACTTTAACGTCCAGTTTTTACTCCTGATATTTGACCCGACGAGACCCGGTCTTACCTCCCCTTTCTCGTTCCTGATTCGCCGGTTGAACTCTTTGCCCTCCAGGCAGATGAAGTCGTCTCCGGGGTGAATGATGCCGCACTTGGCAGCGATGGCCCTGGCCGTGTTTATGTTGTCACCAGTTACCATTCGCACTGTGATGCCCGCGCGCTGACACTTCCGGATGGCCTCGGGCACCTGGGAAAGGTCAAAGGAATTTGTCCACACAGAAACAGAACGTCAGATCCAATTAAAACACACGCTAAATGACGCGTGCACGAACTCCCAACCTCGGGTCGCACAGGGTCCTCTATTCCCACCACGGTGATGCAGGTCAGCTCCGTCACGATTTCGGCCTCGTTGTCCCACTCTGGCTCTGGATTTGGCACCAGATCGCGATAAGCAATGCAGATGGTCCTCAACCCCTCACACGCCATAGGCTCTATCACCTAATAATCAGTAAAAATCATAAAAATGATCAAACTGAAGACATCTTGGCACAAGACACAACACTCACGTCCTCGTTTCAGAAGCTTAAATATGGTTCGAGGTGTATTTTTGATGGATACTGTGTGACGCAGCTGCAGGGAAAGACCCCCGGCTTGCTGCAGACGGCGCAACGTGATACAAAACGGAGGTGACATAAAGCTGCCACAACGCAAACCGAACTACTGAGCTGGAATCAAGTTGTGGAAGGAGCAGTTATTTTTCTCACGGCACAAGCTGTGTTCATCACAAGCCAAATTTAGATCTGTCAGTCAATTACACGGACAGAACGCTCTGAGAAAACATACAAACATGTGTGATTTCCTGCCAAACGCTCCTCGTTTCGGCAGCGCTGGTGCAGAAAAGCCTTTTATAGGTTCAGCAGGTTTTGAAATGCTGCTGATGAAGTGTTTAAATATGGAAAATGTTTTTTTTTCTGGTGGACATTTGAAGCAAGAACGCTGAGTCAGCAAAGGAGTTTTTGTGAAACAACGTCCTAATTTAAGCAGAAATGTGTGAAAGTTGTCGTTATCTTGACAGTTTGAGGATCTAACAACTTTATATGACCTGACAGCTTTTTGCTGTTTTTTATTTGATTTTTTTTTGTTTTAATTTATCTTTGGAGCATAAAATGTCACAACGCATGACTAAAATCGCTGCACATGAAAGAACAATAATTACACAGGAGAGGAAGTGGAAAATGTTTAAATTAGATCAGCTAGACGACTGAAATAAAATCAAATCTAAGATAAATCAAGTTTTCAGATTGTGGTTTAGTTTTCTGGCACCTAGACATATATATCATATAAATGACACAACTACCTGCCTCAGGTTGTACGGTTTAAATCCCACCAGCCTCACCTGTTTGACCATCTCGTCTCGGTCACGTGGACGGAAACTTCGTGCTTCTCCGTTAGCGTCTAAAATGTAGGAACACCTAAAATAAAAAAACAAAGAGGACGTCAACTTTTACCTGGTCACTGTGCGTCACCACTAAATCTGAGCTGGTTCTGACTAACGTGTCCCCGCAGCACCGTCACTCACTTCTTCAGCATGATCTCAGAGGCTCCTTTGCTGTAGAGGCGGAAGGTCCCGTCAGGCAGTTTGATCACCGTGCTCATGGATTTACGCACAGAGTTGAACGTGTACACCTGAAAGACGAAACAAAGATTTGTTACTTTAAAAACCTTTAAATGGGTGGATGATGGCTGCTTGAAGGGAAAATACAAAAAAAATGAGGCATGACCCAAGGCTTTTCAGCACCACTGTCCGTGACAGAAACGGTTCTACAATGACAGGATGTCTTAATACGAGTGCTGGGCATAGATTAAATATATTAATCGCAATTAATCCCAAGATATTTATGCAATTAATCTTGATTAGTCTCAAGATATTTATGTGATTAATCTCGATTAATTTCAAGATATCTTTGCGATTTTTCTTGATTAACCTCAAGATATTTTTGCATTAAATCGCGATTATTCTCAAGATAATTTTGCAATTAATCACAATTTTTTTTTTAAACGATTGCTGTGGCTGAATGTGAACATTTGTATGGTACAATATACTTCATGTGCGACACATTCTGTACATTTTTTTAATTTAGTCCTTTTCTTTTTATCCTCATATTGCTAATTGTGTTTTTTTTTATTTATTGCTGAAAACTAGGACCTCAGCATCTGTCTTTCGTTCCTCATGGACTCATTTGGAATAACATTAAAAACTCTTGATTAATCTTCTTATTATGCACAAAATTTTATTATGATTCAAAGATGTTTGGAGCCTTTTGAGGTACTGTTTAATATAAAAACAGTTCAATGCATTTTCAAGAACTTTAAACCATAAGGCAAACCTGTCTTAGTTTTCCTTTATTTTTTCTTCCATACACTGATTAGTCTTGTTTGCGGAACCCTCCTCTGTTTGTTACAGTGGTTTAAATTGAAGCAATATTTCAAACTCGAACTACTCCGGTGGTGAGGCAGTTCAATGTCGCAGCATTTAAAGGACCTGTCTCACAACTTATATTGACTAATGAAAATTTTGTTATGACTATTTTACTCATGTCGGCCATATTTTCAATCTAATTGTTAGCATTACAGTTTGTATAGTTCCAAAAGAGGCTTCCATTAGATTTTTCCATCTTTAGCTTAGACATCTTTAATGTTGGTATAAAGCTGGTATAAGTTGTTAATAGTTTGAAAATAAAACTTTACTTCTTTTCAGCCCGCCATCGAGAAGACTGTTAAAATAAAAATGAAAAAAAAGAATCTGGTGACTTCTGCCATGTTTCTGTCCCAGCTGCTTGGGTTCATGTGAGCGGCTGTGCGTTGCCATGCAACAGTTTGACAACAAAGGCTCTCCTTGGTTGAGACATGCGACGAAGGTCATCTAGCCAATAGCAATCTAGATCCCGCCCCCTCCCCGTCGTGACCACTTTGTTTGTTCATAGCCAGTTAATGGAGACAAATATACAGAGAAAATAACAGCGTTAAAAAATTATCGCTGTTAAGCGTTGGTTGTGTTAACGAGATAATGCGTTAACGTGCCCAGCACTAGTTGTCTAATTTTTCCCAACAACAAGTTACTCTGTCTTAATAAGACTGAAATAACTCAAACTTTTCTGCTCTGAATTTAGGAAATGTTACATTTTCCTGCAATGAAGTGTTTTTTGAACAAAATTCCAGAACAAATAAAATTTATTCAAACAAACACGTGGAGGGTTTTGTTGATCTTTATTTATTGTATAAATATCTAAAATCAGCTGAAGGTAGATGTGATGCCTGATTTCTTACCTTGTACAGTTTCTCCTCCGGGACCTGCTCTCTGACGGGGGCGTAGTCCCGCTGCAGGTCCAACACGAACCCCAGCAGGCCGCATTCGGTTTTGTTGCCCACCTGCTTGGCAAGACCCCCCTCCACGTCAGGCGGCTGTCGGAGAATGAGTTTGGTTTAAAATTTGGATTTTAGAGAATGTGGGCAGAGGATTACAAAGAGAGTAAAAACCCAGGAAGTAATTTTCATCTTTGTGACTCACTAAGATTTTGGAGGTGTAGGCGCTGTTGATGGCGATGGCGTTGACTAATAGATCCAGAGTCCGATGGTTGATCTGTCCGGGGTCTGGGATCAGGCGGTGGTGCACGTCACCTACAAAAAACAAACCAATGTTACCACCTTCAGTAGTAAATTCTGTAAACATGGTGGCTAAAAGCATTTCGCTCGTCTTAAATCTAAATTATATTCTGATTCCTGCAGTTTAATCAGAATAACACTTCAGATTATAAATTTAAGTATGAAGTTCATGGATGATTATAATTTATTACCGATGTAGGTCTGCACCACAGTCATGCGGTTGGTGGTGAGCGTGCCGGTCTTGTCGGAGCAGATGGCCGTGGCGTTGCCCATCGTCTCACACGCGTCCAGATGTCGAACGAGGTTGTTGTCCTTCATCATTTTCTGAGAAACGAGGAAGAGCAGAGAACATATGAAGGGTGGACGGCTCCGTGATGATGGATGGGCGAGTAAAGAAAAGTGGATAAATGAGGACCAAAAAGACTTGTGGGGGTGGGGATAAATCTTGATTACTAAATATGGTTTGAGGTTTCCTCTTCCAAATGATGTCATCATTAGAGTTCACCAATAATAAAATTCAGCCTGATGTTTTCAGGGGTCTTCCTGATTATCAAGACGTATCTCTGAACCGCTCATGAAATCAAGATGATCTGGAGTCAAAATGTAGATTAAAATATAAAAATCTGAAAGTGTGCTTAGTTTAGTTTGATCAAACTTGACTTAATCCCTGATTTGAAGTGATGGGTCACAAAAAAACTTTTTTTAAAAGCAGGAAACTTGTATGGCTTTTCAATGCAAAAGCAAAAAATAAATAAAAAAATATTTTTCAAAACTTGAAAAGAAGAAGGTCAACATTAAAAACCTGATACTGCTGAGATGATCAGACACTTAAAACAGCAAGGAGGTAAAAATGGAGACAGTTGGGTCTACCTTGACAGAATAAGCCAAAGAAATCGTGACAGCGAGAGGCAGGCCTTCAGGTACAGCCACCACCAGAACCGTGACTCCAATGATGAAAAACTTGACGAAATACTGGATGTATATTGGTGTGCACTCCGGTAACCACGTGCGACCTGCAACACACAGAATACGCCATGTTCAGATGAATTTAAATATTAATATAGTCAAATATATAGTTTTGTTCATACAAACCTTTAACGACAAACGTGTTGATGACGAAGTACAGCATAAGGATGATGACGGTGATGGCCGACATCACCAAACCTGCGAGAAGAACAAACTCATGTTTGTGCTGGAAAACAAAAGCATAATTTTCTTTTGCGTTATTATAACCAAAACTGAATGCTCAAAATGTGACTTTTTAATCGTATTGAAGATTTCTGGTGCTATAAAAATTATCAAACCTGTCTTAACCAGAACTATGCTTTTATTTATAAAAACAGTAAAACAACTTTTACAGGATATTTTTGCAGTCAAGGAAAAAAAAAGTTATCTCCAAGGCTGAGTAATTACATTCATGCTACACAGTGGTTGTCACAATTCTGCTAAATCGCTAACACTTAGCAAAGCTAACTTTTTGTTTAGCAGATTAGCACTTTTGTTAACTTTGGAAACCGTTAACTGACCATTTAGCTTCTGCTAAATTTAGCTCTACTAACTCTAAGTTTGTTGTGTTTGGTAGATGTAGAAATGTTTTTTTTTATGAGCTTTTAGCCAATATTCTAACATTTCTGCAGATACCATAAATGCATGGTAATCTTTAAGCGCTAGCTTTTGATGATCTTTTTACCTGTTTAGTGGTTTAGCATTTGCAAAGCTAATTTTTAGCTAGCAGACTGCAGGTTAACGACACTAACTTTAGTTCTGCAAACTTTTAAGTTAGCAGGGTTTGGTGGACATAAAAAGTTTTTTTTATTAAATGTTATCAATCTAACATTTTCGTGAATATTACCACGTCTGTGTTTAAATGACTGATCTTGAGTTAGCAGCTATCGTTAGCATTAGCTTCTGCAAATGTTTGCAAAGTAAATTTTTTAGTTAGCAGATTGTCAGTTAGCGATGCTAAATTTAGCTCTGCTAATTAATTACATTGTGTTTGGTGGATGTAAAAGGCAGTGGCGGATCTAGGATTTTTCTGAGTAAGGGGCCATCAAGGGGCCACTATACTGAAAAAGGGGCCAAGTATTTGTTCAACATCCTTTCACACAA
>JARVJO010000024.1:25274967-25291777 GCA_031762555.1 Cynodonichthys magdalenae | reverse complement strand
TTTAAAAAAAGTATTTTTAAACCTTAGTATATATACTTTTACTTGAGTAATGAATGTGAATACTTTTGACACCTCTGGTATTTTGCTACTTTTAGCTTTTAGGCAGACTTTTTTCTACATTTACAGTAGCATTTTGTTATCTTTTTGCAACTTTAAGATGGTATTTTGTTACTTTCACAGTAGCTTTTAGCTAGCCTTTTACTACTTTTAACTTCAACCTAGCTTTTTTGCGTCACTAAAATTTTAATCAGGGTGTTATTCTTTAAAAGTAGTAAAAATAGTTTATTGTCTCATTTAAGTTTTTATTTGCTTTATAAAAACATTCTTAAACCAGGACATAAAATCAGAGTCTGATTAAATTAAATAAATTGAATCAAATTAAAATTTTAATTAATTTTTAAAATAATAAATAAATTTTGTTGTAAATGTTCACTGGAAGCTAACGAAGTGGTTTGAGATCGATCTGAAAATATATTTTACAGCGGGTTTATTTGTGAATTTGCTCAGAGCCACCAAGCCGCAGCGGGAGACTAAAAAAACGACACTTTTTTTACACGTTTTCACACAAAACATCACAATGTTCACAAACGCTGCAGGAGCATATGCTCATCAACTCCATTAACAGCTTCTTGTTTCTGTGGGGTTTATTTAAGACTATTTCCTTTGACCCGCCCCATTTTACTGCACAGGAAGTATTTCTAAACTCCACAATCAGCCTGTGAGAAAAGACAAAAACAGCAAATTATATTTCTATGTCCAATATGATGATTTAAACAACTAATACATTAAAACTGAAAGAAAGAAAGGATTCTTGTCTGTTGATTTGCTGCAGTCATAAACTCAGGGTCACATGTTGATAATTGTTTTGCTGAGCTGCATTTATTATTTATTGTGGAAACTGTTGCCCTGTTCAGTCCTCCCTGTCAAAATAAAACGCCTAGACCCGGTTTTAATCACCCAGGTTGAAAACTATGATGATTAAATTTCAAGCTTCTCTTTAATTGTTCTTTTCAGATTGCGCTCGTTTTAATCAGGATTAGATTTCAAAACAAATATTAATTTTTACAAATTTCTCATACTTTTATTCATTTTTCTTTGACACGAGAATAAAAAAAGGTCAACTGTCTGAGTTCTGATCTCAGGGCTTGGCGTGTTTTATTCTTCCTTTTAATAAAAACACATTTACCAACTGAAGAGTCTCACACAGAGGCTCTCAAACTGCCATTGTGAATAAATCGGGTCACTATGGATCCACTTTGCCGCTTTGCACAGCAGCTGGCTGCTCACACTCTCCTTCCAGCTGTGTGCAGCCGACTCCCATTGTCCAGTCAATAACTATTAACCCTTTTCTCTGAAATTCCCGCTGCAGAAGAATTCACAATGTTGAATGTCACTCTTTGCTGCTTTCATAAGTTGTTCTCACAGCTAAAAACCTTAAATAAACATTCAAATTAAAAAAAGGGTTTTGGTTTATTCTCCCACCACTCTCCACCTGCTTCTTTACCTTCACTTTCCGTCCCGGGAGGCTGGTAAAAAGAGAGGCCGAGTGAAATGATGGCGGCGACCTCCAGGATGATGAGGGTGACGTCCTGCAGGGCCTCCCACACCAGTTCCAGGAAGGTTTTGGGCTTCTTCGGGGGGATAAAGTTGCAGCCAAATGTTTGGCATCGACGCTCCAAATCTGTCGGATCGCCACTGAGACCTGAAAGATTGGACAGGAAATGTTTTATTTTAACAGAGAGGTTTTCATTAATCACAGATTATCTGAACGGTTCCAGGTTTAAATTATTCCACCTGAGGAAAGAAAATTTAAATTAACTTTGTCTTTTTAAACAAACAAAAAAGCATCCTTTCTGATTCCTTAAAATTGCAACTTAAGTATTTTTTTCTTTTTGAAACACAAACACTAACTTATCCTAAAAACAGTGCAGGTCACAATTCTGCTAATCTGCTAACTGCGGAACTAGCTTCTCATTTAGCAGCTTTTTTGCCAACTTTGGAAACCATTAGCGAACCAATTAGCTTCTCGCTACATTACATTTTGCTAATTTTAAGCTCACTAACGTGTAACACTTAAATTTTTATGACATTTTTCCCAAAATAAATAAAAACTATCCCCTCTTACAAGCAGTGCTGGACGTGCCAGACATTGTGTAAGTAGCATGTAGCATCTTTAGCAGCTAAAGCTAAGAGCGTCAAAAAAGAAATGAAATAACAATTTACAATATTTAAATAACAAAGACAAAAACTGACTACGTATATGGTAGAAAAAATATTTGCTATTTGTTGCTTAGCTAACTTTAAACATTACAATGGTGGGCAAAGCTAACCAATAAGTTAGTTTCACTAACCAGTAATCCGCTAACAAGAACCTTAGCTCTGCTAACACTAAACCTCTAACACAACTGTCTTTCCAGTTACAGGTTACAGGTGTTTCTCACCTTTCCATCATATCTGCTCTAATAGATCACCTGTAGTTTACACATCAGCTTTTGTTTATTTTGTTTCATAAAATAAAGTTTCATTTCCCCTCATGTCTGCATCCTGATCCAACGCTTCAACATCTATTTTATTCCCACATTGAAGATGTTTGAGAATTATTATTTTAAACTTTAGTTTTGTTGTTTTCTCTTGAGGACATCAAGCTGAACTCTGGCCATGTTTCGCCCACGTCTGAAGTTAAATAAAAAAAAGCATTTTGAAAGTTTTGCTTAAACTTTCTGTTCTCCCTTCAGAATGCCTCTGCAGCATCCTGAAACCTCTCCCCCTCCAGCCTCTCCAGTTTCCATGGTGACCAGGATATCAGGTCCAGGGCTTCCGGCGTCTAACAGGTTTCTGCCCGGCAACAGGTGATGTCATTCCTCCAGAGTGGAGCCTTTCTTAAATTTTAATATATATGTTTTTTGATTGGCTGCCAGCGACGGGTGGAGGAGGGGCGGGTGATCTGCTCGCTGCGGTTGGCTGAAAACGGCGTCTGTCTTCACCTCCAGGTCCAAACCTGCTGCAGGGAGTCATGCAGAGGATCAACAGGGTTCAGGCCCAGGCGAGGCAGACAGAAAACAGGTGACCTTAATGCTGAGTAATCACAGAGAGCTGTTTCCTCTTTTCATTAGCCTCCTCCTTTCTTTTCTTCCCTTCCTCCTCTTCCACAGCTCTCTCTCTTTCACTCTCTCAATCTCCCCTTGATGTGTCCTTGACAATGCGGCAAGCTGTTTGAGCTCTCCCTCCTCACCCCTCAGCTTTCTCTCTTCTCTCTCCCCCCCAAATCTGAACAGTCTTTTGCTCCCTCTTTCACATTTTTTGTTTCTGCTTTTGGATATAATGGTTTCACACTGCAGCGTTGGAGCATCTTTCAGAACCCATCCTGCTCCGCGCCTCGTATTACAGTCGACGTTCGGCTGCATCATGATGCCTTCACGTGTGGCGTTGCGTGTTCACCCACCCCCACACCCCACCGTTACACCAAAACACCAGGCTGCAGCTTTCGTTGGCTACCAAAGCAGAAGGGAAGACTTTTTTAAAGGAACTGGGCTCGGAGCACCTTTCTGATTCGCTGCTTCGTCACGTCTTATCGTATGCGATTCGTGAATCAGCACGAATCGCAACAAGTTGTCCCAGAACGCCGTTTGTGTGCCAACTTTGCTTCAGCATCTTCGGACCCATGGGCCTGTGTGTGTTTGTGTCGGGGTTTGTTGGGACCCGATGCACAGATTCCTGATCAGCTCACTGTATCAAAATAACAAGACTCAACACAGACTTACTGTAACTCAACACCCTACACACACACACACCTTGTGTTTCTATTCTTAATAAGACCGCTCTTTGACTTCCACTCACTTCAAGTCATTTCTGTAGCAGGGGCGGAGCCAGAAGGGTGGCCAGGGTGGCAAGTTTCACCGTTGGCGCCTGACTGGCCACCGCAGGCGCCACCCTCAAAGGGGATCTAAGATTTTATATTTGCAGTAACATTTTGTTTAAGATTATTTTTTGATACAGTACTACATAATTTTCTTTACTGTATATCTATTTTAAAAATGGCTGAATTATAACCCTTTGTAAAATTAGCATTAGCATTAGTGCTTAGCCTAATTTGCGATCAGCTATGGTAATCGGCATGTGATCATTCTTAGCTACTCCACAACAATTTTCATCTCATTAAGTCTTAAAACTGCTGAATTATAGCCTTTAAAAGTTAGCTGTGGCGGCCATCTTGATTTTTTGATTAGAAGTTGGTAAAGATTGTTTTCAGTTACTTTACTAGTCTTTAGCTTTGGATGTCTAAATATGGCTGAATAATAAGTTGTGACAAGCATTCAGCATGTGTTTTTCATCATGTAAAATTTCAGCTTAGATTTTGTTAAAACAGCTGAATTTAAAACATTTGGGATCAGCTGTGGTGACCATCGTGAATTTTCAAATCCAGAATGCTTTTCTTTACTTGTATGTACCCCCTCTTCCTAAAAAACACCTTGGCCACCCCTGTGCCACCACAAAAAGTCTAGCTCCACCCCTTTTCTGTAGTCAAACCCCCCCAAAAATGAAGTTCCACTATATTAGAACCCGTCTTTTGACCCCTGTAAGGACTACTGGTCCTGATAAGGTAGGTGTGTATAAAGGCCCTACAAAGGTAACAAAAACCTGAAACACACACACACACACACACTTGTTTTTTTCTATTCTTATTAAGACAGCTCATTAACTTCTATTCATTTGAAGTCATTTCTGTAGGCTAACCTCCATCCCCAAAAATTAAGTTCCACCAAATTAGGACCCTATAAGGACTACTGGTCCTGATAACGTAGGTGTTTATACCAGAAAAGGTCCTAAAAAGGTAAGACAAACCTAAAACACACACATCTCATAGACTTTACTAACAGTTGCAAACTCTCCTCTGTCTCTCCCTTTCTCTCAGTTCATCCGTCTTTCTGTTGCCGACTTTCTGAGCCAACTTCTCGCTGCTGTTGTGTTGCTAGGTTACAAACTGGTCGGAGTGGGCGTAGCGCGGTACCACACCCCTGCCTGTCAGAACATCTCCGTGCGAGCGAGCGCCGCTGCACACAAACAGGCTAAAGACACTGAAATGAAACGGGTTAAACATCAGTGAGTTAGTGAAACTCTTCGAACGTTGTGATCTTATTAAAATGTGCAGCGAGACGAACAACACCTGTAAATTAAAATCAAATCAAATGCAACCCTTTGGTTTCTGCTCATTTTAAAAGGTGTAAATTTAAGCTCTGCTGCTAATAACTTTTTACTGAATTTTAACTTTTAACAGTTTTGAGATTAAATCTAAATGCATTGTTTTATTAAGTATATATAATAAAATCTGACCTATATTTAATAATTAAAACATTTGTTTTTTTACTCTTAAAGAAACAAACTAGCTCTCTTTTCAGCTCTTCTTCTGGTGTAAATAAACTGGACCCTTTTCTCTTTAGCAGCACCTACAGTTCAGGAGGAGAAGTGCAGCAGCGTCGGGTAAAACAGCAACAAACAATCTGAAAATGTGCTTCAACCTAAAACGTTTTTTTTACACTTTCTGTAGTAAAAAATACATCTTATTGCTCACAGTTGAAGTACTGAAGAAGTACTAAACACAAGGCTGATCAATTTTTAACTAAACCGAATTTTTATGCATTTTTATGAATTGTAAGTAACGTTTTATTTTTATTTTTATGAAATTTTAACACGAGCAGCCATTTTTTTATTAGGTCATATATAATTAGGGTCAATAACTGACACAGGACCACTCCTTCGTTTTGTTGAGTTACGTTTTATTTAATGAAACTAATTAAATCACATATTTTTGTTTTTTGTTGATCCTGTATCTGTAATGTATCGAATCACAAACCAACCCTGGTAGAAACCCAAAGACGTTTTGGTAAAAGTGGTGTACAGTACTGTAAGTTTTACATTGGTCATTTTAAAAAATGTTTTACTTACTTTACTTCCAATAAACTGTCTTGTGATCTCAGTTGTATTTTAGGAGACCCTCTGAGGGTCCTTTTAGATTATTTTTCTTTGAGCATTTACTGCTTTTCCCCCATTTTTTTTAACTCCAGTACCTCAGGGTGACAGAAAATGAAAATTGTGACTGAAACCAAAGCCAAAGAGCTGAGAGCTGCATCATCCTTTAGCTCATCCTGCGACGTTTTCAGCTCAGTGGCTCTTTGGGAATCAACTCACTGGTGCTAAAATTTTACTTTTACGTTTGTCAAATTGTGTTTAAGATCCCACTTAAAACTACTCTGGTTCATCCCTTGAGATTAAAATCCTTTTTTATGTCTGAAGGATTTACAGGCCGGAGTTAAGTGGCTTAACAAACATTCCTCTGAAAACGGTCAATTACTGGACAGAAACTGAACTGCAAGGCAGCAAAATGCGCAAAGAAAAAACTCGAAACAACCTTCAGATGACCGGTACTTCTTTTTCCCTTTGATTTAAAGTCAAAATGTGGACACAGGGGCGCTGCTGGTTTTACGACTAAATCCATGATGTGAACGTCGATACATGCTCACTGAGATGCGGACGGTGCAACAGGAAGCATAAAGCACAGTCGGTGTCGGTAAATCTGCACACATCTGAGCTGCAACAAGAGACGCCGTTAAACAGCCGTCTGTCAGTCGATTCGAAACACAGAAAACTGACCAGAGAAGCTTTGATACTGCAGTGAATTTCACTGCGTTTTTGCATAAATGAACACAACAATTAATGAAAACGATGCTTTGAAATAATTGTGATGATGAATATGTCCCAAACTGCAGCCTCCAAAAATCCTCTTCTAGTTCAATTAAAGCCTCTTAGAAGTCCGTTAAAATGTCTGTTTGCCTCTGAATGAGCTTAACAGTCATATTTGATTATAGATAGCTGCAAAACACAAATATCTGAACATGTTTAAAAGATTTTGATTACTCAAGACTGAAGAATAAAACCTGGATGAAAAGCTGATTTAATGCTGCAGAGTTGCATTTTATAATTAAAGATTTTGGTAAGAAATGTAAAATTAGACAATTCTGTAAAATGTAAATATCTGAATAACCTTTATTTATTGACTTTACTGTAATCTGTAAGTTCTACGAATTTTTGGATAAGATCTTTTTTTATTTAAGGGCAGCAAGAGTTTGTAAACATCCAGGAACTAAGGAGACCAGTTCCAGAGGTTTTGGAGGGAACTGAGGGGACAAGTTCCAGAGGTTTTGGAGGGAACTGAGGGGACCAGTTCCAGAGGTTTTGGAGGGAACAGAGGAGACCAGTTTTGGAGGTTTTGGAGGGAACTGAGGGGACCAGTTCTAGAGGTTTTGGAGGGAACTGAGAAGACCAGTTCTAGAGGTTTTGGAGGGAACTGAGGAGACCGGTTCTAGAGGTTTTAGAGGGAACTGAGGGGACTGGTTCCAAAGGTTTTGGAGGGAACTGAGGAGATCAGTTCTAGAGGTTTTGGAGGGAACTGAGAAGACCAGTTCTAGAGGTTTTGGAGGGAACTGAGGGGACCAGTTCCAGAGGTTTTGGAGGGAACTGAGGAGACCAGTTTTGGAGGTTTTGGAGGGAACTGAGGAGACCAGTTTTGAAAGTTTTGGAGGGAACTGAGGAGACCAGTTTTGGAGGTTTTGGAGGGAACTGAGGAGACCAGTTTTGGAGGTTTTGGAGGGAACTGAGGAGACTGGTTCTAGAGGTTTTGGAGGGAACTGAGGGGACCAGTTCTAGAGGTTTTGGAGGGAACTGAGGAGACCAGTTCTAGAGGTTTGGGAGGGAACTGAGGAGACCGGTTCTAGAGGTTTTGGAGGGAACTGAGGGGACCAGCTCTGGAGGTTTTGGAGGGAACTGAGGGGACCAGTTCCGGAGGTTTTGGAGGGAACTGAGGAGACCAGTTCTGGAGGTTTTGGAGGGAACTAAGGAGACCAGTTCTGGAGGGGCTGTTGTCCCATTCTGGTCTGATTCTACAGCACGTTTATACTTTTCTGCATTGATGGATCTTTTTCAGATTTGTAAACTGCCCATTATAGAGGCACCAATGCACCCCTATACCATCAGAGAAGCAGGGCTTGAACTGTGAGCTGATAACGAGGTTGTGGTGTTAATTTCTTCCAATTAGATTATCAGATTCAGCTCTGTCCTACCACAGAACAGTGTTCTTTTTTGCCTCTGTTTTAAAAGAGCTTCAGCTGCTGAACCTCGGCTCATCTTTACTTCTGACAGATTCAGCTTCTCTAAAATGCTCCTTCTACACCCAGGATTTTAATTTTTGTTGTAAAATGCTCCTCACAATTGTTTGTCCCAATCGGTTCAAAATGTGTTTCTGCCATAAAATACAAAATGATCTTATTTTAAAAATAACACTTTTAATTTCAACATTTGATATATTTATGTTTCCTTGTAAATAAAACATGCACTGCATTCTGCTTTTATGTACTTTTTATATAACGTCCCAACATTTAGGGTTTTTACCTTCAACTTGTTTGAAACTGCAGTATATATAAAAGAAATATAAAAACCTCCTGCAGCAGTAAAACAAATCACATGTGAATGTTTGAAGGCCTCACTCAGATCTGGTCTGGATCTGAACCTTCTGGTTGGGTCTAAACCAGTCTAAACCAGCTCCAAACACTGTGGAGTTTGTTTCTCTTCTTTCTAAATTCATCAATTCATTAATTGTTTCCATCTATCAGCTTTCTGGTCATTCACCCATCATAATCCTGTCATCCAGCCATCAATCAGTCCATCCACCCATGCAGTTCAACCCAACGCTGCCACCTAAAACGACATTATTGGTGATTTTTAGTCTGTTTTGTTCAATCTGTGCCATATTTTAGAGCCAAACGACAGCAGAGATTAGACTTGCACCGTTTCAGCAGTGATGCTCAAGACTCCAGCCCAGAGTACAATCTCTCTCGTCCATCTGTGCTCTCATTCATTCCTTCATTCACTCATCGTGACATTGCGTGCTCACCATCAGTGGTGCTGGACAGTAGTCTCTGACAGAGGCCTTCTGTGTCTCTGTAGCTGTCTTGGATCTTCTGTAGGGCGTCAGCCCCCCGGAGCTCCATCAGCTCCCTGAGCTCCTTCACCGTCACCCCAAAGTCTCCCCCCGAAATGCTGCCGTCTGCCCTCCCTCCTCCTCCGCCTCTGCCTCGAGTCCCTTTGGGATAAAACTCCACAGCGCTGTTTGCCATTTCGCCCATCGTCGCCGTTGTTGACATCTCAGGAAGTTTCTCGTCTCTCTTCTGTTTGGGTCTGCTCAGGTCCTCCTTCGGTTGCTCATGTGCTCTTGTTATTTGTTGTTTTTATGTTTTTAAATCTAAACGTGTGGGGCTGAAATTCTTAGGGGTCTATTTTGGCCCGACCTCCCAACTGCTCCGTTAAACCTCCATAACAGAGGTGAGGCAGGGGAGGAAGGGTGAGGAGGATGAAGGACAGCGAGCGGAAGCGTGATGTCTTCTTTCCCTCCGTCTCCTCTGCGACTCCACTCCGTCCTCGTGTCTGTCCCCCTCCCTCCGGTGTCACGGCCAGTCCATGGACGGACGGGCTGACGGACGGGCCAACGGGAACCAGGAGGTCGACGACGGACGGATGGAGAGAGGGGTGAAAGCGGCTGAGAAATCGCAGACAGGAAGCAGATCCAGATCCACCTCGGAGGTAGCTACTGCTGCACCACCAGGACCTGAGAGAGAGACAGAACCATTACAGAACCATTACTTCTCAGTCCTATTGATCCCACTCAGCTCGGCTCGTGAGACAGAGACGAGTCTCAAAGTGCTTCACAGAACAAAACCTTAAAGGAAACAAAATGAAACAGCAGCTTAACAAACAATAAGCATTAAAAAACTAATTTATTGTAACATTTTTAGTGAAAAACAAAATGTAAAACTAAACTAAATAAATTAGGAAATTTGCACAAACGTGATATTTAAACCTGCATCTATTGATTTGTTTTGGCTCTGCAGACAGTTGTAAACACAATCCTGACACATTATATTCAGAAGAAAACTATAAAAGGCAGCAGGAACTTAAAGTTCAGTCCAAGTCCTGCTTTCATTAACTAAACTATAGTTCCCACTTTTTGAATTAAAATAAAACAACCTTCAGATATGACCGAGTGAACAAAGGCAGGGGGAGTTTTAAGAATATGTTTAAACTCTTAACATTAAAAAAAATTAAGCTTCAAAAACTGTTCAGAACCATTTTGAAGCTGCTTGTTGGCACAAAGGTCGGTCAGAAAAAAAACTGATGGAAATTATACAGAAACAGCCAAAGTGACTGAAAAAAATAAAAATAAAATTATTAATCATAGAAATTGTGAAGTCTGCTGATTACAGTGTTTTGTTTACATTGAGTGCATACCCACATTTGAGAACTGCATCACATGTCTGCAAAACTACCAGAGTAAACTGTTCCAAACTGCAAGTTCACGATAAACTTTTTTCGTTTTAACTTCATGATTTAAAAAAAGGAGCAAGATTTAAGTTACTGCATCAACAGAAGCTCAAAACAAAATAAAAATTCAAACTAAATCTCTCAAAGCGTGAATCATCCTCTGAGCTAACTACCCGTCAACTTTCATGAAATCAAATGTTTTTACTAAAACAGACAAACTGCAGCGTCCGCCTCGGCTCTCACCTCGAAGGAGAAACAGTCTGTGAAATGTAACTTCTGCTCAAGAAATAAACACAAAATTTGATCTGAAGATGAGCTCAAAATCCAAACAGTGTGTCTGTATACCTGTATAAAAAATGTAAAAATTATAATTCTGAAGGTATATGTTATGATTTATAGCTACTAAACTTTAGGGGTTTAAAATTGTAATAATCTCACTTTGGATGGGAGCATGTGATAAAGTTGTGAGGGACAGGACTTAATATGTTAGTAGATGGGCAACTGGTGGCCCATGGGCCACATTCGGCCAGCGGGAGACTTCTGTCCGGCCGGTTAATGAATTAAATCTTTTAGGGGGTAGGTAGACTATCTGTTCACAGGGTTTCAAGACAATCAGTTTGTTTAGAGACGCTGTCCGCCAGGAAGGATTTTAATAGAAGTCATTACAAGACGTTGCACAAAGCTAAATATGAGAAGTTTACTGAAGTCACATGTACATAAATGTTCTGTATTAATATTTATTAAACAAGACAACTATTTTATTCTACGTGCATTTGAGCATGAAATATATTAAATTACACTGTTGGTTTAATAAAATATATAAATTCACAAACATTTCTGAAATGGTAGTTTTGTGAGTGTGCAGCACTGTGTAGTCGTGTCATCAAAAAATTGTGTCACCATCCATCATTTAAGTTGCTCATCCCTGATCTAGCTGCTTCATCCTCCCTCCTTCTCAATTTTTTTTTTTTTCAACGTCTTTTTTATTGTAAATACAGTTGTTAAGTTCAAGATAAAGGGACTTTTTCTGGTGAATAAACACCACAGAAAGCTGAATTTTTCGTTCACATTCTCCAAATCCTCCTTTTGCTTTAGGACTTAATGTCACCTTAAGAACTGTTCTATTACAGAATATTTGTTTGTTTGAGGCGAATTGTTGTAATTAAAGGAGAAGTTTAGTTTTATGCTGCTCTGCACCATGTGTGACATCAAATCTTTGCAATAAATATAAATGCATCTTTAGAAAAATAAGTTTAAGTTGTTGAGATATTTGCATGTGACGTAACAGGAAGTGATGTCAAAGGGGAATGTCTGCATGTGAACGGCTAACAACACAGACTGAAGAAGAATCTGATGTTTCTTTAGATTATTTTGAGTAATTATCAGAGATGAAGAGTCAGAGTTCAAATAATGTTTCAATAAATAAAAACTAGGGTTCATTTTCTTCAAGAGTTCCCCTTTGATGTCACTTCCTGTTTCACTTTGTTAGAGCCAAATTCTAAAGAAAATATGTCAGTTGTGTGACAGAATGAGTAAAATTGTGTGTATTATGCCAAGTTCCTTAAATATACAGATGTTTTCTTTGACTTTTTGTATTTGAAAGATATCAAGTCACAGAAACTTTGAAACTTTTGGGACAACTTCTGCTCTTTAACACAGAGAACACAGATTTTTGATAATAAAAGAAATAAACACTTCCCTCTGCATGACTCATTTCAATTAAACCCAGCATGTTCATCGTAGGTCTGTCACGATAAGCAATAAATCAATGAATCGCACGATAAATTAAAATTAGGTCAATGATTTTAATTTGTCTGTTTGTGAACTTGGGAATTAGTTTATTTAAATTGGTCTCCAAACAATATTATCGTTTATTGCAATAATTTCTGCAACAATTTATCGTCCAGCAAAATTTGTTATAGCGACACATGAAAGGAGCTGAAACCTTAAAGTC
Source organism: Cynodonichthys magdalenae (assembly GCA_031762555.1). Classification (NCBI taxonomy): domain Eukaryota; kingdom Metazoa; phylum Chordata; class Actinopteri; order Cyprinodontiformes; family Rivulidae; genus Cynodonichthys; species Cynodonichthys magdalenae. Next base: position 25,279,455 of record JARVJO010000024.1, on the reverse strand, counting down.
TGCTCCTGTTAAAGCTGTTTTTCACCAAATCTGAGCCCAACGTTTAAATCTAACTCTGAAACCCGACGCTGATCGTGCCCCAGTTCGGTTCAGCAGCAGCTTCATTCCACGTGAGTAATTAGCACCAGCTGTAAATATTCTCAGCATCACACGACATTCAGATTTTCTCCCTGTCTGGGTTTTTTTTCTTTTTTCTTTTTTTTTTTTTACAGAAGGATGAGCAAGAAATAAAAAAGAGGAGCAGAAGCTCATCAGTGATTCCTTTTCTTCTCCCTCCTCTCCACTCTTAAGCCTCCCTCAGCTCCTCTTCCTCCCGAGCTTCTCTCGGGTTAGTTTCTGAGTCACCCCTGCTTCCTTTGAAGCTCTCCATCTTCTCCTCTCTGCTCTTCCATCACAAAGATCATTTGACCCTCGTCGTTTCCTCCTCCTCCAAACACCTTTTGTTTCTCTCTCTCTCTCTCTCTCTGCTTCCTGCTCCTGCAATCATTTATTTACTCGGCCAGTCGGGCCCGGCCCGGCGTCTTACTCACCGATCCTGTCCGATTTTATAACCCTCACGAGAGGAAGAAGGCGACTGCGTTCACCCTCTCGAGCCCGCCTTCATGTTTTGTCTCAGAACTTTTGACGGCCGTGCAGAAATAACCATCACTCTATTAGTTACGCATTCCTCACCCGCACAAAACTGAAGCCAGCATCACCCAGAGGATAATAAAACCCACACAAAAAAAACCGGACCACTCAGGCCTAGAGATGCTCTCAGATGAGGTGGAAGGAGAGGGGCTGCCGTCCTGACTGAGGGAGTGTTTGAACATGAAAAGAAGTCAGACAAAAGGTCAGCGTTTGCTCTGAATGCAGCTCTGCTCCGGCCCTTAGAGGCTTATTGGAGTCGTTTTTATTTCCTTTTTAACAGAGAGCGGCCCATCACCCTCTGGAGGTTTCTTCTTCTTTTTTTAGGAGATGCTCCCTATCCAGCACACATGACTGAACAAGTTGAGAAAGGACACAGGTATTTAGTGCACTCTGGCCCGTCTGCGGTCCACCTGTGCACCTGCAATCCTGACTGTGTTTGAAGGGTCACCTCTGGCATGTGTGGGCTGCCAACGCTGGCGAGGCGCCACTCACACACTCCTGAAACCCGGTGGGAGAATAAAAAGGCCAATAGGAATCGAATCCATTAAAATGTGGCGAAGAGATCTGCATTACTGTACAGCCCATTAAAGCAGCGCCCTGAGGAAGAGGAGGAGGATGATGGAGAGACAGAAAGTTGAGAACTGACACCCCCCGAGTCCCAAACTCCACCCACTCTAATTCTGATTTATGTGGCCCAAAAGGTGTGCCACGCATAAAACGACCTTTCCTGGTCACCTTCAGACGTGCCTGAGCTCCATGTCTCCGCTCAGCTCCGGCAGCAACAAGAGGAAGTCACGAGAAAAGCCGCGCGCGTGGAGCCGGCTGGTGCGCCACAGCGTCCCTCCGCAAGGTTACCGGCCCCGGCCCGCCGGCCCTCCCCTGACAAACTCACACCCATCCTGCGCCGCAGGGTGACTTGTCAAGGTCCCCCCCCGAACCGACACCCCCGCAGCTCGGCTCAGCTCAGCCCGGCTCGGCTCAGTTCGGCTCGGCAGGTGCAGTGCGCCGCGACCAAGATGCCCCGGAGAAAAAAAAAAAAAACGCACGGGGAGAACAGCGCGTGCTTCTCGGTGACTATAGCTGGCAGCCGTTCGTCCACTGACACGGGACACACACGCGCACACTCTTCCTCATGTCATAACGTGCGCTGTGTGGACACTTCTCGGGCCTGCGATGAGAGCACGAGGCCGTGCACATTCTCTGCAAGTCCAGCAATAAAATAAATAAATAAATAAATAAATAAATAGAAATAAAATATACCTCCAATACCAGACTCTCTCCATTAAAAAAAAACACGGAACCCGTGGGGGTAAATAAGAGTCACGCACGCGGGCACGCGCGGACTCACCGACTCACCGTGCAGGCCGAGCTCAAGGACATCAGCATCAGTGCGCGGGCGGGGAGGCAGAATCCCCCGGTAATCTGCGTGTGCGCGGAGCGGAGAACGTCCCGAACCGGATGAGAGGATCCAGCAGGGGGGTGGTGGTGGTGGGGAGAGGGGGTGCGGGTGAGGGAGGAGGATGCGGCAGCTCCTGTCGCCTGGAGTCCCTTGGAGCGGAGGGATGAAAGGACGGCAGCGGCGGCGGGCGCTGATGGAAGATTCCGCTCCGGCGCGGTCACCTGGTGGCGGACGGTCGGCGGAGTTCTGCGGCGGTTTTAGGAGAGAGAGAGAGAGACACCGAGGATGACATGAGAGAGCGAGAGAGAGAGGGAGGGAGAGAGAGAGGGAGGGAGTAGGAAGAGGGAGGGAGGATGCGCCGGGTTGAGGGTTTAAACACCCCCGCTGTGGGGAGGGGAGAAGGGCCGGTTCCGTGTCCGGAGGTGACAGCTGCTGATTCGGTCAACTGTTAAAGGCGCTGGGAGGAAAAGAACCGAAGCTCCTGCGACATCTTTGGAGGGGGAGGAAGAGGAGGAGGAGCAGCGCGGGAGCTCGGCTGCAGCATCCGAATGAGGGAGGGGTGGGGGGTGAGGACCGCTCTGTGGGCTGCGTAACCCCCCTCCTAACGGTTGCGTGATGACGACAGCACGGTACGTTTTTGGTGTTTATGACGTGAAATAAACAAGTGTAATATTTTCTGTTATCCAATTAAACTATTCTTGAGAGCTTAAATAAATATATTAATAAACAAAATGTTTCATTAAAACTGAATGGCTTTGCTGAAACTTGCTTGAAGCTGAAATTGAGTTAGCAAAGTAAAGACTAAAAAGAAATTTAACGGAGTATATTATAGTTTAAAAATGCCAAAGCTAAAATTACTATAAACAGAAGAGCAATAATTGGGAAAATAAATAGCCTACTAAAGCTAAAATAATAACTAAAAAAAAAAAACTAGCTAGGCTACATTTAGCAAAACAGATGCTGAAGTTAAAATGTATAAAAAATAAATAAATAAAAATAACGATAAAAAACAAGAAAAATACCAAACAAACAAGCAAAATTGTAGCAAAAGAGCAAACAAAATCAGTTGCTAAATCTAAAAAAGCTAAACAATAAATCTATAATTAGCAAAACGATTAGGCTAAAGCTAAAATGAGCAAAATAGTAGTTAGGCTACATTTAGCAACCCAGATGTTGAAATTAGCAATAACAAAAATGCCAATGGTTAAATTACTCAAACAGTAGCCAAAAGCAAAATAGTTGGTAAAGCTAAAATTAGCTAAACAATAGGATTATAGCTTAGCAAAACAAGTAGGCTACTAAAGTTAAAATCAAAACAGTGGCAATAGGTGACAATTAGCAAAACATATGCTAAAGCAAATATTAGCAGAAAAAGTTAGCTAAACTTAGCTAAACAATTAGAAATTAATCAAATACTTAAGTTAACACGTCATTTGGCAGGTATACAGACGTATAGAGCAATCTCACAGATTGTTTTCAAGTTTTACACATTTTTTTCAAAAACTCAGTTTCAAATTTATTTTACATGTCAGAGCCTGTAGGACATTAAAATAAAAACAATAAATAATATCACATCTTCCAACCTGCTCTGCTGCTAGAAATAAGTCCTGTCCTCTGAAGTCCTGTCCTCGTTTCCTCCTGCTTTGCGCTGCAGGGGCTGTCCTCTCCACACTGTGTGTGCGAGTATTACAGATTTATGCCAAAATTACAGATTTTTAAGGCTCATTATTCAGGTAAACATTTAGCAAAACAAGTGCTAAAGTTAACATTAGCATTAAAAACAATTTGGCTATAGCTAAAATCAGCAAAACAGTAAATATAGCAAAATAGACACTGAAGTTAAAATTAGCAATAAAAAAGCCAAAGCTAAAATTACAACAGTAACTAACTAAAAGCAGAAAGTCAATTGCTAAACATAAAATTAGCTATAATTAGCAAAACAAATACTAAACCTAAAATAAGCTAGTAGCTAAAATTAGCAAAGCAGATGCTACAAGTTGCAAAACGGTAGCTAACATCTCTTCGAGCAATTTTTGATGTTAGCTAAACGTCTCAAATTGTCTGAACAGCTCGAAGCTAAAAATAACTGAACAGTATCTTAAGATGATAAAAAATAAAGAAGAATCTTTTGACGGAAGTTAAAGTTCTGGTTAGGAAATACTTAGAGTTTTTATTTTGAAGAAAGTATTTATTTTTAAAACGATATAAAAGTTACTAAAAACAAAACTTATTCGGGTTTTGACGGTTCTTTGACATTGTTTACATTTCGTCTTACTTTAGAAATCTGTGCTTTAAAATGTTGAACTGAATGATGCTATCTGGACCCAATGATACATTCATGTTTTTGTTATCCATCAATCTCAGTGTTGCCAACTCCTGAGAAAGAAAAGTCCCTATTGGCTGTCCTAAAAGTCGCTAGAAGTCGCTAGATGACGTCATCACATAATTTGCATATTTGG
>JARVJO010000024.1:25231637-25247918 GCA_031762555.1 Cynodonichthys magdalenae | reverse complement strand
ATTACTGGGTGATTCGCATCAAGCTAGTTGATGGAAACACGTCTTGAGTCGCATTTATTATTCATTTCCTTTTTGCGGAATTTTAAAAATTCGCTCTAAATTCGAATTAAATTGGATGGAAACACAGCTACTAACTGAGCTCTACCTGATATTTCCTGCATAGAAACAGTGTTTTAACTTGTCCTTTTATAAAAACCAAAAAGTACGTGTATGACTGACTGAACGTGAAATAAATAAAACAGAAATACTATTAAAAATAAAAGTCAGAGTTTTACTCACTGGAGAGTTGTGGTGAGAATTGAATTCTGAACTCTCCCACTTTCCTACAGGGAATTCCCACTGGAGACGCGTTCCAGTCTAAATTTACGACGTGTAAATGGGAAATTCCCACTTCTCAGTACAACTGGGCCGCAGCAAAAGTAGACAGTGAAAATGCGGTGAAATTATGATTTTATATGCCAATTTTGAAAGCCTGTGCTGCGCCACCTAGTGGTGAGATATCATCATTTCATGGGTAAAATAATCAACATGCATTATGGGAGATGTAGTTTATGGTTAATACAGGTATAAAGCAACTCATTTCCAGACATTTAAATGTTTTTTAAGATCATGTGGGCCACATAAAATGCTGTGGTGGACCACATTTGGCCCGCGGGCCTTGAGTTTGAAAAGTACTCTGCAGAGCGAAAACATTTAAGACAGCTGACAATCCTCCCAGGAGTAGACGTCTTAGTAAATTTACCCTGAAGGTCAGACCGTGCAATGAGCTCCACCTCAGACTCTACAGGCCTCGGTCAGCAAGGTGAAGGTCAAAGGTCAGAGTCTCTTCTCTCTAACTTAGTTTCATCTTAAGGCCTTTGACGTCACTCACCTGACTGAACCGTCTCGACGGGGCTGCAGTCGAGCGAGTCAGGAAGATCCGCGTTTGGTTTAAGCTTTGGTGCCACGTGTTCAGGGCTGCCCCTGCTGGTTGGATCCGCCTCCGCAGCATCCTGCTTCAGCGGCTGAAGAGTGTTGAAGCTGCTCGCCCATTGGCCGATGGGCTCGGCCTGGCGTCCGATCAGAACGCCCAGAGAAGGGTCCGACCTGCGACCCTGGAGAACCCTCTGTGTCTCTTCAATCCCACAATGCAATAGGCGGTAATAGAGGAGAGCCTGGTCGCGCACGCACATGTCCCTCTCCTCCTCTGTATAAGACACAAGAGCGTGAACAACTGGGTCTTTATCAATCACACACACACACACACACACACACACACACACACACACACACACACCTATGCAGTGGTGCAGCAGTCGTCCCAACATGTCCTGTGTCTCGGCCGGGCGGCACAGAAACAATCGCACAGCGGTCGACAGCAGCTCCATCTTCACCCCCAAAGAGGCTTCGCTCCTCACACCGTCGATGAACGCCTCCAACGTGTAGGGGGCGCTGGAGACCCGCTCCCCGTAGACCCCCAGCAGCCACAGCAAGGCCTGCCTGCCCTGAAACAGGAAGTGGAAATTTAAAGTCTCGCTGAGCTGCAGCTGTCGGGGGGACTAATTGGAGGCACGGAGATGCCAGTTCTACAGACACAGGGTTAAAGTTTGGCCAAAGTGTTTTTTTTAGAGGGGTCACATACAAATAAAGAAAACTACTCTGGATTTGAAAATTCAAGATGGCCTCCACAACCAATTTCAGCTGTTTTAAGAAATTTTGAGCTGAAATTATGTCTGATTGTAGTTAAGAATGAACCCAAAAACATGCTCAAAGCTAGTCACAATTTCAAGCTAACCTATCATTCAGCCATCTTTAGACAAACAAAACTGGTGAAGTAGCAGACGAAAATAATCTTTTACTAAATTCTGAATGATAATCAAAAATTCAAGATGGCCACCACAGCTAACTTTAAACAGCTATATTTAAGCCATTTTTAGACTTATTGAGCTGAAGTTTGTTGTGATGGAGCTAAGAATGATCACAAACACAGCAGATTGCTAATCCCAATGTAAGCTAACCGCTAATGCTGATGCTAATTTTACAAAGGGCTCTGACTCCTACACAGCTGAAAATTTACATTACAAAATCTGAATGCAAATGCAAAATCTATGATTCAATTCAAAAATACTTTATTGATCCCTGAGAGAAATTAGATAAGATGGCCACCAAAGCTAATTTTAAATAGCTAAACTTCAGCCATTTTTAGAAAGGAGCTGCAAAAAGCAATTCTGACAAGAAGACATTCTGAAAGCTAATCTTCACTTTAAGCTTGAAGCTAATGCTAATTCATAAAGAGATATTTTAGATATTGGTAAACACATAAAGCTGAAAATTGTAGCCAACAGCAATCCACAATTCAAAATGGCCACCAAAGATAATTTAAAATGGCTAAAACTCAGACATTTTTAGAGCTACTGAGTTGAAACTTGGTATAGTCATAGCTGAGAGCGATTCCTAATAAACTAACTGCAAATTGAAAATCCAGTAAGCTAACAAAGAAATTTTTGAGATTTAGTATGGCGGGAGCTGAGGGAGATGCCCAACAGATTCTGAATTCAAATTTAAAAAATCCAAGACAGCCACCAAGGCTGAATTCGAATGGGTTTAGCCCCGCCCCCAACACACAGTCTGAATGCTAACTGGTCGAGTGTAATCAAGTAGAGCCTATGAGATTTGACCAGAATGTTAGATTTTTATTCACTCACTGAAAGTTGGACCACTGATCTGAGAACGCTAAGCTAGCTGCTAACTCTCTTAGCATTCCTCAGTGGATTAACAAAACCTTTTATCTTGGTTTGGTCAAAGAAGATCAAAGCAGAAATCGACAGAAGCCTGTAGAGAGGCAGGTCGATAAAGGTGTGTTTGTATTCATTATCTGTGGACACGTTAAATATTTACCTCAACCATCCCATCATGAAGACCAAGAGCCACTTTGTCTGTTACAACATTTACAAACAGCCTCATTAAACTGCCTCTTACTTAGTCATAAAAACAAAACAATGTGGTTAAATGCAAATGAGGAGGCAGAGAATAGCTTCCTTTGTGATGTTTGTATCTACTGTTAGCAAAACATCCCATGAATCAGTAAACAGAACAATTGTTATGTAAAAATAATTAACTTTCAGGTGTTGACACAATTTTAAGCAAAAATCCTTAAAATAAGAGTTTGGGACGATGTCAAATTGTGGCTCAGAATCTTAAAAAAAAACTTTTGGCCTTTTTTGTGTGTTTTCTAATGTCATTCGGCTGTTGATGTGAGTTTTGCTTTGGTTTGACTCGATCAGCTGAGGTCTGACCTGACTGTCCTGCAGCGTTTCCTCGCAGCCCTCCAGAGCCGAACACACGGTGCCGCTGCACTGAGGACACACCCACACCAGGTCGCGCATTGTCTGCACCACCGCTGAGGTCGAACAGACAGCAAACAGAAAAAAAAATTAAAGAGATAACATAAGAGGAACCTGTTTGGGTGAAACGCGTTTACATCTGGGCGTGCTGGGACTTGGAGGTTACCGGAGGTTATGTGTTCCTGTTTGAGCCCGAGGAGTCCTGTCAGGATCTCCAGACACCTGTCGCTGTAGCTCCGCCCAATGCGACCTGACAGGAGAGAACAGGAAGCTTTTTACATCCAACACATTTTAATAAGTTCATGTCATCTTCCGATGAAATTCCGCGTTATTAAATAGCGGGGGTCGGATTTATAAAGCTTGCGTACGCCACTTTTCACGCAAAGGTAAATTTTTCATGCAAAATAAATTTGAAGTTGTGTTTTTGAAAAGATCCATGAGATTACTCTAAACGTCTGTATTCCTGCAAAACGATTGAAAATCTGTAAACAATCTGTCGATGTGAGCAGTCGTCAGCACCTGTTCTTCTCCAGACGCACGACGGAGCGCGTCTGAGCCGACCAATCGCGTTTCTTGACACTTTTACAATAATGAGGCACTTTGCATTGACCGTTTGTGGTTGAGAGTGGGTGTGTAGAGGGCAGAACCTGAAGCAAGACCTTGTGTGCAAACTCTGAGGTGCAGCTGTGATCTATAAAGGAAAATCGCTTGAAGGTGCGCGTACGCACGTTTTTTTTTGGCGTGCACCATTTTCACCCTTCGGTCATACGTTCACTTTTTGTATGAATTCTATGCAATCCTTTATTAATGAGGCTCCAGATCTGTAAAAACTGAACCATCCTGATCTGGTTTCTGACGTCTGATAAAGATTAAAGAGTCGTCGACGTACAGAAGAAATATCTAAGCTTTGGGAATAAAACTAAACTTCCTGTAAGCCCAAACAGGATATAAGTTTATGCTTGAGTGTTTTATTGCCTCTACTGGTAAGAATAAACAAGAGCTCTTTAACATGCTTTAAGCTAATTTAAGACATTTTAAAACGTTCAAACTATCAAGAAAAACTTGACAGACAACTTTATTAGAACCGTTTCTGATTCAAGCCCATCACAGATTGTTATTAATAAAAACAAACAACTTCACTGCACCATGATAGTCGTACCAACCAGCCTTTTCTCTGTACATGTCTTTGTATTGTTCGTTTTACATATTTTGACATTATACTATGTTTATGAGGACACTTTGTTGTTGTGTGGCTGGTGCACATATTGGAAAAAACCCAATTAGTGGGTCAGGGGTTTAGGGTATGGGGTCAGGGTTAGTTTGTAGAAGTTCATGGAAGTCAATGCAAAGTCCACACAAGTTATGAGAGAGAGTGTGAGTGTGTGTGAGCATGTTTTTCTTACATCACGGGAACTATTTTCCAGTAAAAGGCAACCATGTGAGGACCGAATGTGTATTGTGGGGACAGGTACAGATGCTAATTTCAGGTGGGGGGTTTAGGACCAAGGTGTGAACTGAGTTTAGGTTAGTTTTAGGGTCAGGTAGGATAAATGATCAGGGTTAGGCTATAAAATTATCAAAAAATGAATGGAAGTCAATCCACAGTCCCCACGGGGATATAAAAACAAACCTGTGGGTGTGTGTGTGTTTACCGATAGCAGAGATGGCAGCCTGAGCCGTGTCAGTGTTGACATCAGTGCAGTATCCCTTCAACTCATCCAGCAGCATCACAACATTCTCATCGTTAACCAGTTCAACCATCACCTGCGAAAGGATCAGATTTAATTTGTGCAAAAGTCTTAATCTGGTCAGAAGCTCATCTAATTTTTCTAACGACTTTTAGTGTCTTTGGCTGCTTTCCTCTCATTTTTCAGATTTTGTACCTCGGGGTGTCAAGCTCATTTTCACTGAGGGCCAGACGAGCGTTAATATCCTCAAAAGGTCAATTGAAATTAACTCTGACGTTACAACTAAAGACAAATTGTTACGGCTGAGCTCTACCTGGTATTTCCTGCATAGAAACAGCGTTTTAACACATCCTCTTATAAACACTGAAAAGTACGTGTACGACTGACTAAATCTGAAATACATAAAACAAAAGTACTATTAAAAGTAAAAGTAAGAGAGTTTTACTCACTCACTTTACTATTTCCTGGCTGTCAAACTTTTATCCTTGTTTTTCCAAACTAATATACATACACAACACAAACATCCTGTTTGCTGTTTGAGTCGATTCAGGAACCTTTTATGCTTGAGTGAAACAAAGGTCAGAGTTCAGGGATTTAATAAACAAACATTTGTCCAGGTACAGGAAATGATTGACACAAAGCAGCAAAAAGTAAAAAAAAAAAAGTCTAAAAAACGTTTATCTTCCTGGAAGCAAAGTATAAATAAACGTTGGGTGCAGTAAGACTTTTAAATTAACGTGGAAACAAAAAAACAGTACCTGCATCTTCCTCTGCTTGATGAAGGCCGGCTCGGCGTAGCCACAGAAAAAACGCTTGTAGTGTTCTCCCAACAGGCCAGGGACAGAACGCAGCAACAACTACAGCAAAACAAAAACATTTTATCTATCTAACTGCAGTTACACATTTATCAGCAACAAAACATTTCCACTGATAAGGTGATAAAACGAGTAAAAAAAAGCAACAGGGTTCCGCCTAAAAACCTGTTTAAAAACCTGTAGATTGAGTCTGGCTGATTGGAAGTTAATATCTAAAGAAACTAGAGCTGAACGAAGACTTTTGCACAGTTCTGACCAACCTGTATGTGGCAGAGGGCCGTAAACCTCATCTCCCTGGAGCTGCTGCCGCAGGCGGCCAGCAGGGGGCCTTGTGCTCGATCCAGAGCTGCCAGGCTGACGGCAGGAAGGTCGGCACCTAGGCTCAGGAAGAGGCTGAGGGTGGCGGCCATGACGGGCGGGTGGTGGCTGACCAGGAAGGTGTCCAGCAGGGACAGGATGTCGAAGAGCTCCTCCTCCGATTGGGGCCGGTAGCGCTGGAGGACCCTCAGAACATCACACTGACCCCAAACGTCACACTCCTTCAACCTGATGGCAAACACGTGTTTTAGATTGGCGGCGTCCAAACCCTGGTCCTCGGGGGTCCACCATCCTGCATGTTTTACACGTTTCTCTGCTTTGACACTGAACTGAATAAAAGTGATTAACAGGCTTCTGCAGAACATCTCTAACATGCAGGATAGTGGCCCTGGTGGACCAGGATTGGGCACCACTGGACTAGATGTTGCTGGAAGGTTCTCAATCAGTAGGGATGTGGATAAAACATTTGATCACAAGACAAATATCAAATCTAACCATGAATACAATAAGAACATTAAAAACTCTTTCAAATAAAACCAAAATCGTGATTATCTCAAGAATTTAGGAAGTTATGGATGATTTTGTTCAAGAAATCTAGCTCATGATTTCTGCCGTAATTTATCGCTGAACCAATCAGACCTTTGTGACCAATTCCCCGTGTTACTGTTTAAGATATCACCATGAATCTTTTGTGTAATCGTTGAGTAACTTCAAAAATCCAGTAAAAGCAGCAGAAAAAGGTACAAAATAATGTTAAAAGAGCTCACGCCACTAAAAAGTAACATCAAACCGACTTGATGTCTTGGAAATCCATAAAATGAAAACCAATTATAAATAAAAACCAGGTGGATATTTGTTTTGTCAATGACAGCGTGCGTAATGTTTCACATGATGAAGATGAGCGCCAATGCACACTAAATCAGTTTCAGCATAGAGAAGAAAACATCAGATAAAATCATGTTCTTTATGTAAGCAAACCTACTTTAAGGCTCACCATAAAAATGTTGGGTGATTTATTTGTGTTGAGTTTGACATCAGCAGGGTTTGTTGAAATTACAAAATAGGAATGATAATTAGCGAGGTCGCCCTCATTGTGGCTTGTGCAATCCGGTCACAGCGGTGTGGGAAGAAAATGGCCGCCGCTGATAACGAAATGTCAACATCCTTACAACCAGGACTCTATTGTTCTCTTTGAAATTTGTCCATTTGTGTTTTCTGTTAGTTTTGAGTTCGCTTTGAGCTTTTAGCTACTGTTCTGCTACAATTAGCTTTAAGCTACCCTTTGAATATTTTGAGCTGTTAACTAGTGTTTTCCAACTTTTAGCTTTTAGCTGGTCTTCTGCCACTTTGAGGTCTTAGCTAGTCTCCTAATGTTTTCAACTTTATATACTATTCTTCTTTCAGATAGGTTTTTACTACTTTTAGCTAGCCTCTTAACATTTTCAGCTTTGGATACTATTCTTTTTCTATTAGCGAACTCTTTACTACGTTTAGCTTTTAGTTAGCCTCTTAAGGTTTTCAGCTTTAGATACCATTCTTCTTCTTTTAGCTAGATTTTTACACATTTTACTTTTAGCTTGCTAATTGAACATCCAGTCAGCTGTTGGAGCTCAGGACCAACCTGTTGAGGAGGTGATGAGTGATGGGTTTGTTAATAACGACTCCTCCTTCCTCCTTCAGGATTTCCTCCAGAGCTCGGAGGCAGTTCACCATCACCACGGGGTCCGGGTCCCTCAGCAGGTTGTACAGTTCGTTCACCACCGCCGCATCTGAAATAAATAAATAAACAAGCCTGATGTGGATACATAGGTTTGGTTTCTTAAATTTCTCCACTGGTCTTTCTTTTACTCATGCACATGAAGGTGAAAACTGTGAACAAGACATGTTTATACAGACAAAGGAGCTAAAGGTCCACCTATGTCTGAGCCAGGTTGGAGATTCTGCAGCTTGGCCCATCCGAGCACCGCCACCCGTCGCACGCAGGCCGCTCTGTCTCTCAGTCCAGCTGTCAGAGGCTGCTCCACATACTCCACCAGACTAGGCAACCTGCCACGCAGAGACACAACCGTCACAAGCCCAGAACAGATCTCACACACGGGTCCAGGTGAGTCTCAGCTCACCTCAGGTTGGTCATGCTCCTCAGAGCGAGGCTGCGGACCATGGGGTTTGGATCTTGGCAGTCTTTCCTCAGTGTGTTGATGACCAGCAGGGACAGCTCTGGGTTTAAGGTGGCGTAGGAACACAGGAAGATGTACACCAGTTTTTTCTGGACCACATCCACCGTGGCGCATGCCTTCACCATCTCACTGAAGAGGTCGGACACATCCATACCCTGAGACATCGCCCTGAGTTGGGGGAGGGTTCAATGACAACCTCTGAGTCTGCTGTTGTAACAGTATCATGTGGAGTATTAATGCTAAAATCTGCAAACATTAATTTTTTTCCTGACAGTTTAATCAAAATCTGATTGATGTTAAGTTATTTTGCTAACAAACAGGATTGACTCCAACAGTTAATGCTAAAACTTTAAATAAGGATCTCAGACTATATGTTGTGACTGACTCTCAGCTACTACCACACCAAATGTTAGCTTAATATTTGTAACATTGACTCAGTTGTATACATGTTTGTGTTTTGTAGGATCAGGCTGTGGCGGCCATCTTAAACTGGATTTTTAAAAGTTCTGGATTAAATTTTATCCAGTGGTTAATAAGATATTTTGCTAACTTGTGTTGTGCCAACTAGAAACAAAACATTAGGTCTGGTAAAAGAGGGAGAGTTAGTGGGGGGCTAAAGCTGGAAGTTTGTAGTTATGGTTAATACAGATCCAGCAGGTAAGAAGAAAAGAAAAATGATCCACCTGATAACCTTCAAGATGATGTTGCGGTATCGCAGCGGGTCGGACTGGATGTTTGGGTTTGACAGAGCTCTCCTCAGCTCCTTCACCGTCTCCTTACCGCCCAGGTACGGCATGATGACGACCGCTAAAATAGAAAAATTAAAACTTTAACAGTAGAACATGACGCCCTAAACATTCTACAAAAACACAATTAAGATTAACGTTTAGAAATGTTACAAAATGAGACCAAAACCTGGTGATTTTACTCGATTTTAAACTAGATGACTGGTTTGTTTACATCCTGGTGACTTCCGTGTTGTTTCTTCTTCGTTGTTTTATTTTCTCGGTTTAACGCCGCCCCCTGCTGGCCGGAAGAGGAATCATAACCTGCTTCGTTTCACCTGGCAGAAAAATACTGAAATGTGTTTTTTGTCCTGATAAAATGTTTTAATCCAGATCTAATTTTTAAATTAGAGGTCTGATTTCAAATTTGTACTCAAAACAGCATGGTACAAAACTTTAAATAAAAACATGAACATGTCATTTTTATTTTTTAAGTAAAACAGAAAAAGCTGCTTTACAGATAAGCTAATAAGACTAAATACATTCACTCAACAGAGGAATGCTTTGGTTTGTATAGCAAACAGGTTGAAAAAGTGTCTGAAATTTTTATTTTAATTTAAACTTAATCTCATGCAAATTGCTGTTACTATTAACAACTAGACATTAATTGGGTGGAAAAAAGTGACATCAATCCTCTTTAGGAGTGAAAATTATTCTGGTTCTTAAGCAATATTTAACAATTAAATCTAAAGTTTGTTTTCAAAATGCAGAGTAAATGTTTTTGACGTCTAACCAGACTTGGAATATCAAACAATATTATTTAATTTTAGACTGCATATATGAATCTTGTATTTTGTTGAAAACGGAGTAATTTGAAGTAATTAAAGCTTTTTGACTAAATGGTAAAAGTTCTCAGACTGTGACTTTAAAATCACCTTTAACCCCAATTTAAACCCAGAATGAGTCTGTTTTTGCTCATTTTAATTATTTTAACTTTTAAACAAACAGTTCATTTGAATAGATGCAGTTGTTGACAGTTGAACATAAAACACTCAGTCTGAGTTGATGGTTTTATTGATTGTGAAAAGCAAGAAAATCTAAAATGGGCAGCTTCAAAGCCTCCAGTGCTGTCAGCTCGACCACTAATCCCAGGACAAACATCAGCTCTACCTGGCCCCGGGTCGGGGTTTGATACGCAGAGCTTCATAAAGAAGGAAAAGTGGGAGGGGCTCTGTGCTGGACGGCCAATCAGCTGAACGCTGCCCCGCTGCTCAGAGGAAGCTGCTCAAACCTTCCAATGAGACGAGGGCAGAGGCAGGCGCCGCGACACCTCATCACTCAACATTTCAAAATAATTAAATAGATTTAAAAAAAAAAAAAGACAACAAGGTGCGAATGAACCCTGAATTTATGATATCGAAGGTGTGTCAAGAGTTAACAATTTTGGTCGGAAATCAAAGGTGAAAGTCATCGGCGCGGCATCGGACTACGACAGATTGCTGCTCAGGTCCGGGTTGGCGGCGCTGTTGTCCTGATTGGACGCCTGGCTTCCACGCGGTGGCACCTCGATGATGCGAGGCTTGTCGATGATGCGGGCGTGGCGGTCGCCCTTCTCTACGATTCCGATGATCCACGCGCCGTTCGAGGCGTTGCCCGCTGACGAGTTGTGACTCTTCATCTCGGAACAAAACTTGGCTGCCTGTTCCCTGGGAAGACACACCAGCAGTCCACCTAGAAGGACGGAGACGGGCAGGGACACAAGGGTCAACGCTTAGTTGGTGCTTATTTACAGTTTTACACAACGAAGGCTGGCTGAAGACTTCTGCACAGCCCTGTGAGTCTCCTACCCGAGGTCTCGGCTGATCTGCCCTGAAGCAGACTGAACAGGTTCCCTCCAGCTTTACTGATGGCGCTCATCTTGGCGATGATTGGCAGGTTGTGGATAACGAAGGCCACCTCGTTCTTCTGCTGCGATGCCAGGTTGTTGGCGTGTCCCAGCAGTCCGAAGCCCGTCACGTCCGTGGCAGCGTGAGCCTGGTACTTGTGCATCAGGCGTGCCGCTGCAGAGAACACAGAACCACGAATGAGCCAGATTAGATTTTTTTTTTTTTTTTTTAAAGATAACCCCTACTAGATGTAACATTAAGACTTAATTTAATAAACATTTACTTCAACAAAGACTGTAAAAATATGGTAGGCTGATTGTTTTTTAGAAATTTTATAAAATATATTGTACATATGTGTTTACATTCATATAGATACATATATACATGTATTAGCTCAAACGCTAACACTTTATTACCATAGATACATGTATTAGCTTGAATGCTAATGCTATATCACCATATATACACATGTTTGTTTTGATAAATAAATGTGTAATGTATATAAATGTAATCTGCTGAGACTGCCTCAGTGCACATTGTATGTACCACTGCCCTGTGTGACATGATGTGTGCCTTGCATATATGCAATAAACAATGACGACCATTCCACAAAGTACTTTTTATTCTTGAACCAGGTATTTCTGCCTTGGGTAAATAATATTTCCACAACACTATATCACCATAAATAAATGTATTAGATCGGACGCTAAAGCTATATCACAACATATACGTGTATTAGCTTGAACGCTAATGTATATCACTACATATACAGTATATCTATTACCTTTGGCGTTAATGCTACATCACAGCTTGGGCGCTGTTGCAAAAGCTAAATGGCTAAAGTTGAGGTTCTCCTTCCATGAAGCAGCTCTGTTGTCCATCATTTTCAGCTTCAGGCTGAGTCATTTCTACATTCTCCTCTCTGTCAAGGTGCTCTGGTTTCATTAAAAAATAGCTGATATACAGATATTGTCCATGATTACTCTTCAAGTTGGATATAGCTCGCTCTGCAACGCCTAGTAAACGTAATAGTTAATTTCTGAAAACTTATTAGCCTACAGTAATTTTTTTTGTTGAAATAATTTTTAAAACAAACAATGTTTAATGTTAGACAGGGTTCTCCTAAAAAATAAATTAAATAAATAAATAAAACAAGTGGGTTTGCTGGTTAAATATGAATTAAACACAAAAAGGCATGAAGAGAACGCGGCACCTGTTCGGTTCAGCGTTGCCATGGAGAACATGGCTTCATGATACGCCTCTTTAACTTCCTCTTTGGTGATGACGAGCTTGATCTTGTTCCATCTTTCAGGCTGACGAGAGCAGAAAGATAAAAACAAGAGCTTGAAGACGTCCACAAACAAATGCCGGTCCTCTGAGTTGTGTTTCAAACCTGTTCGAGCCACTGGTGAGCGTTCACGGCCACCTGAGTCCCCAGAGGTTTGGTCAGAACCAGGACGTCTCCAGGCACGGCTCCGTCAGGCCTAAAAAAGGATTCAGATTGAGTTTTACCGGTACGTTGTGACAAGAGAGACAAGAGATGGAAGGAGAAATCAGTCATTTTTTAAAATAATAAGTCATTAATTTTTTTCTTGAGAGTTGATGAATGTAAGCGTTAATGAGATATAATCAGTTTGGACAAAAAAAACACAGATTTTTCAAATAAACGTTGGCACTTTAACTCAAGTTTGACAGTTAATTTGCTCCAAATCGTTTAAGACAGAGCCGGAACAGGAAATATTGTGTTAAAAAATTATTATTAACTTGTCCAAATGGATTAAAGTGTTTCGTGTCTTTGTGCTCAAATGAGTTTTATAGATTCACCTTTCAGAAAAAATACAACTAACCAATAAAATGAAACTCGATGAACAGTCGTATGAATTAAATCAAAGTTGCTTCCCGGGAGACGATAGACTCACATGATGAACTCGTTGGGCTGGCAGACGACGGACGCGACGCCCCCGATGATGATCCAGGGGTTGACGACCGTCTGACCGCCGGTCACCGACGTCCCTCCTTCCTCTGCGGCGTCACGGAAGCCTCGGATCATCAGCGGCATGGCTCGCTCTCGATCCTGTTTCCCCACACAAAACATGGAATCATTTTAAAATAAACAAAAAACTTTTTGTTCACAAACTCAAACATGTTTTGTGCTGTTAAAGCTTGAAAACTAACAGGATTTTTAAAAAGTCTATTTCCTTATTTCTTATCTTTTCTTCTAACGAAATGTCTAAAAAAAGGTCATTTAATAATGAGCCTACAGAAAATATTTACTTCAGATAAACAAAACACCAAACTTTAGTTTCAGTTGGAACAAAAGAACCGGTCGGTACCTTCTCGTTCATCTTCTGGCTGACGCTCAGCAGCATCAACATGTTGTCGCACTCCGTGATGCCCATGGCGTACAGATCGCTGAGGACGTTACAACATGCTATCCTCCCCTGAGGAACAGGAAGCACAGATAGAACGATTTAAACTGTTTCTCCACTTGATCTCTGCAGCACCACGGTTAATCCTCTGTAATTTGAATTAATTGTAATAAAAGAGCGTGCAGGTTCAGTTTTCTCAATCGTTTTTTTATTTACTCATCTCAAATCAGTCCAGTTTAGAGCTGCACGATGTGTTTGAGCATCGTCATCATAATGTTTGAGTGAAACAGATATAGAAGGCAAATTAAATCAACGTGTTATCTAAGTACTAAACTCCAAGTCATTGCAACAAACGGCAGCATCTTAAGGCTTTTATTTTGAAGAGTTGCTTCTTGTCAAAATAGCTAAAACTTTCATTTTGTTGTGAAACTTAAAAATTATTTTTTTTAATACTACTTTATTTATAAAGCACTTTAAAACAACCACAGCTGCAACAAAGTGCTGTATAAATAAAATCAAAAACATGAAAACGCAAAACAAAGATTAAAAAACAATAAAACAGGAATAAAACAAAAACAAGTCTCAGGCTGTGCCAAAAGCCAAAAAGTAGAAGTGTGTTTTTAGACAGGGTTAGAAAAATCCAATATTGTGCAGCCTTAGTCCAGTCTTTTGTTTTGTTTCCCCCCCAAAAATTAAACAAACAGTCAAAGATTATATGATAATTATGTAATTTATTGGTAACATACTATAACTGGATTCACTTTGTTACATTAGAAGCAGACGTATTTTTCTGTTACAACAACCTAAGACTAAGAAACACGACCACAAACGTGACTCGGGTCTAAAGTCCTGCTGTCACATGACTGGACAAAAACATGCATGAGCTCATCTGATGCCTGATTTTCATGTAAAATGTAGTTTTCTCTGTTACTCCTGAAGACCTTTGCTAAGACAAAAAAACAGCTTGTTTTATGATTATTGCTGTCTCGATTGCATCACCAAACACATACAGCACACGTAAGAGTGACACAAGTATGTAGGACTAAATAACACTACATTACTGTGCCAAAGTTTTGAGGCATTTCTCTTTAAATTCTTCGAGGAGCACAGAAAAACTAAAAAGCCTGAATCTTTGACCTATTTATAAAAGCAAGTTGTCACAATTTACACTTGTTTCTATTTATATAGTTCAATCTCTAAAAATCTACACAGAAATAAGAGTTTAATAAACATAAAGCAGTATTTCTGCAACAAAAAGGTGATTCCAAATTAGTTTAGTTCAACCTCTGCCTAAAATAAACAAAAATAAATCAGCTGATTATCAATTTAAATAAGTTTTAATCCAGTTTAATGTTAGTTTTCTCATATTAACTGCTCACTTCAGGTCATTCCGCAGTATTCCTCTTGAACCTGGGTCAGGAGTTGGACTTTAATATCGCAGTGGAGCGCGGTTTAACAAGGTCAACGCAACACGTGTGCTGGTTCATCAAAAAGTTCTGGACCCCAGAGGGGACCAGATTGTTTTTATGTCGATGTGACGCCACACAAACAGACTTAATGCTTGCTTTTTTTAACCACTGACCGTGTGAATGCTTCATGGGGGTGGGATGCAGACTCACCATCATGTACGGATCTTCAACCAGAGGGTAAAAGAAATCAGTGGTTTGAACCAGAGACAGCCCTCCATGTCTTAGGGGGATCACACAGCTGTCCAAACCAATACCTAAAATAAAAACATGTTTTTTGTGCTTAAAAGTAAAATTATTGCAGGATGATTTAGATTATTTCAATGCAACTACTAATATTGATTAGTATTGTGTGGTCACTTAAGGTTCCTACAAAGGCAGTAAATAAAATACAACAAGTGATGAACTTAGTACTCACATAAAATAAGAAAAATTCTGCTGAATGTGTAATTGAACAGCTCAACAGTTGTCTCTTTTATTTTATTTATTGTATTGTTTCTTATTATCATGCATTTATGATGTCTCAAAGAGATAATAAGGTCATCAGCCAGTTACATGTTAACTAATTTAACAATCAAACCTGTTTTACCTGGCTTTTAGCTGTCATTCTGCCAAATGAGCAACAAGCTAACAAGGTTAGCAACAGTTAAGCTAACTGGGGTTAGCTTGGAGAGCAAAGGTTCGAGCTAAAAAAAATCATTAACTTTGTTCCTCACCAAGCCGCGGGCCAGACAACTGTTCAACGAACTCCGAAGCTTGGTCCTCAGCTTTCCCTGACTCGTCGGCGGGTCGGTCCGGCTCCAGTCCCGACAGGAGTTTGAGCAGAGCCTCCTGCGGGACCTTGCATCCTCATCCCTTTAGGTCCGAGAAGGATGTGAGACGGAACCCGCGATCCAGGCCGTGCTCCACGGGGTCGAAAGGCTTGTATCCCGGGGGGAAACACCCCGCGGATCCCACAACCTCCTCAGAGGTAGGTGGGGGGCTGGAGCTTGACATGCTTGCCTGAGCACCGGTTCTGAAACAAAATGCAGGAGGACACACACAGCTCTAAGTCCGGTTAGTAAAGATGCGCTGAGTGGTGTTCGTGTGAGGAGCGCTGCGTGATTAAAATTAAACACTTACAAAAATAAAACAAAATCAACGTCCTAAAAAAAATGTTTATACGTACGTGCGTAAAATTAGCAAAAATTACACGTTATATTTACACCAATCTTTGTATATAACGTTAAATTACCATGATACATGACATAAATATTAAAAAAAATTAGAGAGACGTGTATTATTTTGAAAATTCCGCCAGGTTTCCGGTTATAGTTCGAAATGAAACTTGACGAAGCGCGAGCTCCTTACGGGACAGTTGGACTGTACCATTTTCTCAGGTTGTCTTTAGCCTTTTATGCGTTTCCTCTTTTTCCTTAAACTGTTTAGCTTGTAATAATGACTTTTAATAAAAACATCAATTTAATTGATAATACTTTCACACAAAATAATATAAATGAATAAACAAAACTAAT
>JARVJO010000024.1:25221161-25231627 GCA_031762555.1 Cynodonichthys magdalenae | reverse complement strand
TCTTATGAGCGGCGGTACACCGCAGGCGGTGCTGCTTCTGTCTTTTATTCCAGCAAAGCAATAACAGAAATAAAAGTTGATTTTTATGAACTTAATATTTGAAGTGGCAGCCTATTTTGCATACAGCCTAGAGAAGTAGCATTTTTGCTAAAATACAAAATAAATGCTGAGTAAATGCCGAATAACTGCTGAACAAGCTGAAACTGTTGGTAAAGCTAAAAGAGCAAAACATTTTTTAAAAAGTAGATAAAAGAAAAAAAATATCAAAAGTTCTTTTAAAAGCCAAATGTAGCAAAAGATTAGGTTAAAAATAAAACAAGCAAAAGCTAGCTAAATGGAAAAAATGCTAGCTAAAACATCAACAAAAGACGAAAATGTACATGTAGCAAAAGGTTTGGTAAATGATAGCAAAAAGCAAGCTAAATGCTAAAAGCACCAAAGGCTAGGTGAAAACTAAAAACGGTATAAAGCTAGCTATAAGAAACAAAACACTAAAAATATTAAAAAAACAGCTGAAATTAACAAAACAACTAAATGTAAAAAAGTTTAGGTAAAAGCCAAATGTAGCAAACAGTTATGTTAAAGAAAAGTTAAGGAGCTAGCTAAAAGAAGCAAAAGACAAAAAAGTACATGTAGCAAGACAGGCTAAAAAGCAACAATTAGCTAAAAAGAGCTGAACACTAGCTAAAATATCAAACTTTTAGCTAAAAGTAACAAATGACTCAATGGTACATGTTGTAAAATGTTAGCTGAAAGCTAAATGTAGCAAAAAGCAAACTAAGAAACCTAAATTTAAAAAATAATTTGATAAAAACCAAATGCCACAAAAGGTTAGGGTAAAGTTAAATTAAGCAAAAGCTAGTTAAAAGGAGCAAAAGACTGGTTAAAATATTAAAATATTTGCTAAAAGTAGCAAAAGAAAAAAGGTACATGTAGCAGAAGGTTAAATTTACATAAGCAAAAGTTAGCTAAAAGGAGCAAAACACTAAATCATTAGCTGAAAGAAACAAAAAGCTAAATGGTTGATATAGCAACAGGTTTGCTGAATGCTAAATGTAGTAAAAGGCAAACTTAGATATAAAAATAAATAAAAAGCCAAATGCTAAAGCAACAACTAGCCAAAAGAAGCAAAAGACTAAAATACCAAAACTGTTGCTAAAAGTAGCAATAGACTAAAAGGTACATGTAGCAAAGGGTTAGCTGAACACTAAAAATAGCAAAAGTGTAGGTAAAAGTTAATCATACTAAAGTCTAGTTGAAATCTAGTTTTAGTTATTCTAATCCAGAAGTTGTTTAAAGAAGGATAAGATTAGCATAAACAACACTTCTTATTTTTAGCTCATCTAACATTTTGGTAAAAGTTCAGTTGTAATTTCCTCGATTACATCACTTGGTAAAAACAGCATCTTGCAGCTAAATATTTAGACCAAAAAGAAGTCTCCCATTTCTTCTGCACCATGCTGACACATCAGTTTTATTTTCAGAAAGTTAGCCACCCTAAGGTAAGACACAAGTACAATTTAATAACTAATTTATTTTTGCAAATATCCAACAGTTTGACCATTTGCAACAAAATGATTTTTAATTATAAACATTATCACAATTGGTGAAGGAACCTCGATGTGTTTACATTCATATAGATAAATACCAGGCATTACAGGTAAAGATTTGACAGAATAAAGGGCACAACAAGCTCCGTGGTGGGTTAAGCATCAGAGTTAAAGCAGCAGCACATTTAAAAACACAGGCACAGAAAACAGAGAGTGGCTACTTTTTTTTCCAACAAGAGTAACTCCGTCTCTAATACATAATACATGTTTTGAGGTAATGCAAAAATGCTACGTTTGCAACCAAAACATATTTAAATTTTCTTTATTTAAAGCTCACTAAATAATTCACATGCGTTTATTTCTTCTTTTTTTGAAAACAAAAAAACAAAAAATTCCTCTTTTTTATCACATTATTTAATAGGTCCAATAAATACTGATATGTTGGAGGAAAGATGCATGTGGTTTGCACTAGAAAAAAAAAAAAGTGGAATCATGTTCAAAAACTGAGTTTTCAGAAGCAATGCAAAGTTGGTGGGGTGGGTTAGGAAACAAGGGGCCAGGTGTTTTGGATGAAAATTAAGACGACTTCAAAAAGGATGAGTGACAAATTTATGAGGGGAAAATGTGACGTTATCTTCTCTTTCACTTTATTATCGGATTGCCTCGACATGCCTTCTTTTGATTTTAATATATTATTTTTACTTTAAGATCCATGTTGGGGTTGTGTATTTGCTTGGCAGAGTGAGTAAGGTGCAACAACAAAACCAAATTTTTTTTTTGTTTTGTTTTCCAAATGCAAATACACTGAATGCAAATATCTACTACAAATTTGTGTTTCCATGCATCCCCCTGCTGGTGTTACTGTATACAGTCCATGACATGTATCTGCAGCGTGTCCATGTCTGGAGCCAGGTAGTGACACTTTGGGCAACATAAATCTGGAAGGTCCTCAGCTCCTGGTGCTCCTCGATCGTTGACTGGTACCTGGTTCCGGAAAGACTGGGCTGCGGGGACTGTGTTGAAGGGTCCTCCAGGAAACATTTGTAGAGGACCACCTGTGTATTTAGTAAATGAATATATTCAATGAAATAGCTCTTTTATCAGTGGGAGAACACCAGTAACAGAGGCGGTCCACTTCTAGTTCTTTGGACATCAATGATGACAAGAGACAACCTCAAAATTATACCACAGAAAAATTGAACAAGGCTCTTAGTTATGTTTTATCATCGACACAACGTGACCGATGTTTTATTTAAAACTAACTTAAAGACAAGTAAATAATTGATTAGGATAGGTTACATACTTTCTTTAAGACAGATGATTAACTTGAAACTAAATAGTCCACAACTAAATCAAATGTATCTTTAAGCAAGCAGGACAAAATCCACTTGAATGAAAGCTTTAAACTTTAAACCCACTTTCACAATAAACCAAAGAACTATGGGTACCAACCTTACCCTCAGAGAAACAAACAAAACCATGAGAATCCACCATGTCAGGTACGTTTTGGAAATGGTCAGAAGTCACAAAAGTGCCAGAAAGACAAGCACAAGTCTCTAAAGTCCCATCTCCACGAGTACGGTTCGACTCCATTCACTTCGGGTCGGTCCGGCTCACTGTGTGTGTGTGTGTGTGTCTCCACTGCAGTGTGTCCCTCACTCTCAGTGGGTGTGATTATGGGCGGGCCGTCCTCAGCGGCTTCAACTGTTGCGTTAAAAAAAAAAAGCCGTTGTGGTCTTACCATTCGGACTCTACTTTTTATTTATTTATTTGTTGCGGTGCTGTTTATAAGTGCTTGTGTAACCGTGGGCGGCCAGTTTGTTCAAAACCTCCAGGTTATCTGCTCAGCTTCGCCTCCTTCACCTCTCTCCAGGAAGTGTTTACAAGCTCTGCCTTTCTCCAGACTGGCAAAAAAGTTAGATGGTTTTATCTCTGCTTCACCATGTCGTTGTATGGCACCGTGCGCTCGTATTCCAAAACAAAAGCGTCTCTCTCCAGGAGGAAGTTTCCTTTCCTCTGTCAATCAATCCCAGAGCTAATCCAAGGGCAGAATTCTGCGGACGTCAAAATTGTAAACGTGCTGTACTCGCTTCTACCCGCTTAGAACCACCGGAGAGGAGGTTCTGAAACAGCGTGGAGCCTAATGGAGATGCACGCGGCCGAGCCGACCCGAACTGTGTACAAGCGGGTCTGTGGAGATGGGGCTCAAGTGCAGACGACACGGACCTGGTCCGCCGTATGTTAGATAAGTTCAAAAAGAAAGAAAAATCTAAAAAGTCTGATGTGTTGTCCATTGACTCACTAGACACCCATTCAGAGACCCAAGAAGACTCTCACCAGACAGAGGACGAGGACGTCACAGACCCTGAGTCCCCTGGGGACAGCAACCAAGAGCACTCAACCCATGACTCTGCAGACGACGTTCCTGACCCATCTGGGCCTGGTGTAGAACCAGAACCTAAACCATCAGATGCTAGTCCAGACTGACCAAGACGACCCTTTGACTGACTACCACAGTGACAAGATCCTGGTAGAACCTACAGTCCACCAATGTCTCTGTAACCTAACTGAGAGGGGGGTCGCCAGAAAGTTCTACCTGCCCGACACTAAAACATGTCCTCACACACGACGCTCTTCTTGACACAGCGGCAGACATAACACTCATGTCCCCAGCCTGCTCAAGAAACTACGCGCCACAGCTAACCATGCTAACAAGGAGCTCATCTTAAAACCCTGCTCCTTAGACATAAAACCATACTCTCCAAAAGACACCACCCTATCTGCTGTATCACTGATACAACTTCAGATAGGACCAATGACATTTATCCACCCTGTGTATGTGTCACCCTTGGAGTCCATTCCCTTTCTGGTCGGCCAAGACCTTCTAACATGGTTCCAGCCACCTATAGATTTTAAAAATCTAAAGGTGTGGGCCCAGGTAAGACAGCCACTGCCCATCTTTTCACCCAACTTTTCCTCCTGAAGGTGACCCTCAGTGATTCACACTAGACACCCCGAGAGACACAACCACCTCCTCACCTGAAGGCAACAGTCCGGTGAGTGAGCCATCACCTAAAACAGACCGTGTCGACTCAGACAGTCCAACCGCTGACCTTGACTTTAGCTCAACGTGACATCTTTTCGTGTTCACTACAAACCTCAGCCCTTAAAGACCATTACCTCCCCCAGGTGGTAAATGGCCTGCAGATCCACAGATCTCATGCTGATGATGTCGTCCTGTCCCAACACAGCATAACATTCTAAAACATGATTACCTACTAAATCAAACACTAAACTAAATGATTACTGATTAAATCACTTATGCAAAATGTAAACTATAAGCATCAAATTACAAGCATTAATTTGTGAAACAGTTAAACATATTTGAGTTGAACAAATAAAAGAAAAGATAAGGAACTTTGGAACAGATATGAATGAACTTTACATTGAGTGGAAAATAGTTTCATCCTGTTTTTATATGAAGTTAAAACTACAAGTGCAGCAAGGAAGTCTTTGGGAAGATCTGCACAACTAGTGGGGCAGAAAGGGAAAATGTTTAGTCTATGATTGTGAGTTTTTAGGCTTGGGAAGAAAGTTTAAATTTTTTTTGGAGGGGGGGGGCCACTTTAATATCTGGGTCGCTGGGGAGGTCAGGAGGTTCTCTACACATTCCTATTGCAAAAAAAGCCCAGACAACTTATTATCAAATAAAATATTTAAAACAATCATTTCATGATAGTTGTGTGTCAGTGTCCGGTACCTTGCAGAGGGGGAATGTTGACGGGCCGTTGGGCAAAGTCTTTCACGTGTCTCTTCTTCATCTGCTCCATACGTTCACTGAAACAGACAAGAACATTTGAGGTTAATCCAATAACAAAAACTCATAACTATGGATTGTCTTTTAGCAGGAGATTCAAAGTTTTCAGAAGAGGTTGTTTAGAAAAACAAGGGGGCTGAACATTTATAGCAGGGGTTCTCAACCTTTTCTGGTAACTCCCTATCCAGAACTAGGTCCCTTAACGTTCCCCAATCAAATAAAATGCAAGCCACTTGCACAGAAAATTATATTATTATTATTATTAATATTATTGTTGCAGTTATAATTTTTTATTGTCGTTACTGTATTTACCTCTAAGGATATAAAAAAAGCACGGGGAAGGATATAGCAAAAAAGTTACGTGAACAGAAAATAAACTCTTTCTTTCTCTCATTAGCTTCATCCTGAGTGCTTGAAGTAAAGATGAAACCCAGTTAAAAAGCAAACACCACCTAAAAGAATCAGGGCTCCCTGCAATACTGTAAACATCCTCCAGGGGGCGGTACTGCCACCGTTGTGAAACACATAAATGCTTTTTCCTGGCCTTTAGAACCAGGCTGGAGTGTTCCACAAGTCCAAAATCTGCAGTTTTTAAAGACAATTTGAGATAATTTTTACAAAATTTTGTGTTAAAAAACATTGAGTTAATTTTTGTAAGAATACCTGCGTGTCATTTAACAGGAGTTTTTAACAATTTACTGTTTAATTTTTTTGGTTCCATCTATAACTACCAGCTTGTAGTGTAGTAAGAAGAAAAATGTCTCAATGCTGATTATCCAAATGTTATTTTAATAATTAAGTAGAAATAATTGCAGTACCAAATGTATGAAAGCTTAATGTTATATGAACAAGTTCAGTTTAAGAAATGGCACAACTGGTGCTGGACTTCAAACATGACATTTGTGTCACATGACCTAAAATGTATTAAATAAAACTCATCAATTTTACTAAAAAAAAAAAAATAATAATAATAAAATAGAAAATGCCTTGAAATCAGGGACAGAGGTTTGCCTAGTTGTTCTGTTCAGTCACAATTTGACATGACCTAAAAGATATTTATTTTTGCTTCTCAAGCGTTTTTTTCAGTATTTCTTCGACGGTCCCTAAACAAACTGCTGCCCTATGTTAAGGATGAACAGATAGAACAGCTAACCGTGGACTGCCTTATAGAAGGACAGAGAGGGACTTTGTCCTGCCTGAGGTTTTACTTAGCTTAAACAAACAGGCGTACGGTTACAGATCATTTAGTTTATTTTACCGTGATAAGAGATCCTGATTGAGCCTGTCGATCTCAGCCACGGCTTTATTAAGCTCTTCCTGCAGCTCCTCCTTCTTCTGGTTGAGCTTCTCTCGCGCTTCTCGCTCTGCATGAAAATCGGCCTTGTAGATCTCCGCCTGAGAAAACACAAAACAAAATTAGTCCAATTTGAAACACAGTTGAACTAAAGCACACAGAAAATGAGCTAAAATGAACAATGAACCTGTTGCTGTTTGTCTTTCTGTTAGCAAAATATCAAGTTTTGCAAATATTGTGCTGAACTTTGTTTGGTAGTAGCCAGTAGTGGGCACAGTTCCACTAATCCACTAATCTGTTAATAGCAGAACTAGCTTTTTATTTAGCGAATTAGCTTTTTGGCTAACTTTGGAAACTAGCAGACCAATTACCTTCCACTAAATTAGGTTCTGCTAATTTTAAGTCCACTAAAGATTTCATGTGTAAAAATTTCTATTTTCATGCCATTTATCCTGAAATAAATAAAACTATCCTGTCTTACAAGCAGTGCTGGATGTGTCAGGCACCGTGTGTGTAGCACGTAGCATCTTTAGCAGCTAAACTTCAAACTAAGAGTGTCAAAAAGAAATAAAATGACATTTAACAATATTTAAATAACAAATAAATTGACAATGTATAAAATATGGTAGAGAAAGTATTTGCTATTTGACAAACATTGAATGGTATTTATAAAAATACAAACTTGATCAAACAAATGCTTTTATTCTGAAAGGGTTAAACTGGAAGTATAATTCTGGTTTGAATTAAACCAACAGAAAACTAACAGCAGGTTTGTGTCGGTCCCACCAGTCGGATTAGTGGTTAACATTATCTGTTTAGCATTAGCATAGCTAAGATTCTTGTTTAGCGAATTAGTGAAGCTAACGTTTTGGTTAGCTGAACCCACCACTGGTAGTAGCTGTGACTGATCTCCAACTTGAACTCAGAGCACCAATAGAAAAAGCAGTAACACTTAAGAGTCAACTCTGGCTGTTTGTTAGCAAAATATTATATGAACCACCGAAAAGATTTAAAGGTGATCAACCTTAGCGAATACAAAAATGGTGACAGATGTTGGGCTAAAATTTGGTGTTGTAGTAGCTGAGAGTCATCCCCAACACATCATCTGAGCCCTAACAGTCCACCTGGGATCGTAGTTTTTTTTTTTTTACTGATTTGAGGCAGTAAAATATTTATTTATATCTCAAGACCTTTCAAGTCAGCAGCAAACCTGACATGTAACGAATGAAGAGGCAGCTTCACCTCCCAGCAGGTGTGTGAGTGTACCTGCGCAGTCAGGACAGGGACGGTCTCCAGCGAGCCTTTCTGTTGCTCCACCTCCTCCTTCAGTTTGTCGATCAGGTCCTGCTTCAAGGCGAGCGCCCGCTCCGCCTCCTCCAGTCGGCTGCTGAGGTCTCCTTCCTGCAGCGACGCCAGGAGAGGAAGGTTC
This sequence comes from Cynodonichthys magdalenae, assembly GCA_031762555.1. Classification (NCBI taxonomy): domain Eukaryota; kingdom Metazoa; phylum Chordata; class Actinopteri; order Cyprinodontiformes; family Rivulidae; genus Cynodonichthys; species Cynodonichthys magdalenae. The sequence goes on along the minus strand of JARVJO010000024.1, from coordinate 25,223,537 downwards.
AAACAACCGCAGCGTAATAGGCGAGAACCGAAGTGTGAAAATGTGTTTTTACCTCGTTCTTCAGTTTGGAATCGTAGTCTCTGAACAGACACGTGTAGGCGTGCTGCAGCTGTGTCAGTTTTTTTCTAAAAAAAAAAAGAAAGGAATATTTTAAATTTACGTTAATACAGAGTTGAATCCCCGTTATTTAACCGAGTGAACCCACTTCTCCTCTGTGACGGTATGCCTCTCCGTCTTCAGGGCCTGCTCCAGGCCCTGGACCTGCAGCAGCAGCTTGTCCATGGCCACGTTGTGCTGCGTCTTCTGCTGCTCCAGCTCTCGCTCCGCCGCCTGCAGCGCCTTCACCTTACCCACCAGCCTGCGGCCGAAGACAAAAACACAGCTCAGGAGGAGAACGGAGACTCCACGTTACGCTGACGTGACGCCGCGGCTTACTTCTCCTCCACTATTTTGCGCTCGTACTCGCTTTTCTCCAGGCAGCTCTGCCTCTCGTTCAGCTCTCCTAGCAGGGAGGTTGCCTGAGCTTTCAGGGCCTCGCAGTCTTTGGCCAGCTGTAAAAAACAGGGATAAAGGAAACATTAATCCACTTTATGGCTACAGTAGATCTGAAGGATTCAGAACGTTGGGCAGAGTGATCGTCACACCTGAGCACAGTCCTTGTCCTTCTGTTTGAGCAGAGCTTCTGTCCGGTCCCGCTGAGCCGAGCTCTTCTGCAGGTAATCCAGCTTCTCCTCCAGCTCCCGATACCTGCGGAGAAAATTCACCTGTTAACTTGATCCAACTAAAAATCCTCTTTCAAAAGTCTTTTAACACCTTCATGCACATTTAAACTGTACAATCTGTCCAAAAACCTAAAATTTATTGTAATTTTTTTTTGTATTTGAAGAACATGCTTCACAGTAACTTTATTGGATAAAAAATGTGTTCAGTGTTCTTCTGATTGCATAAAAATAAACTGAATTTAATCAGACTTCATGCATGTAATGCATTATATGCTCTTTAAACTGGGTTATTTTTTAATGACACTCTTGATTTATTGTCTTGCTGACAATATCACAATATATCATATTGCAACATCTGTGTTGTGATATTACAAACAGCCCTTGAAGCTACATGGAAATATAAGCTAACAGGATTATTTTAATGCAAAGAGTCCAACTTTAAGAGTGTTGCAATGGTAAGAAAATAAATACATAAAATAGGACAAAGCCGAAGCGAATGATCTTTGATGTTTTTGGTCTATGAGCAAAAACAGAAACACACAGGAAACAAAATGAGCTCAGAGTTTAGAGAGGCAGGCAGAGAAACAGAAAACCACACAGAGCTGTGGGCTCACCTGCCCTGTGTGGCCTGAAGCTGCTCTGTCAGTTTAGCCAGGCCAAAACTGGAAAAGGGAACAAAAAGAGAGCGAGGAGGAAGAGGAAGGAGAAGGGAAAAAGAGTCATTTCAAAGGTTTTTGTTAAGCAGAAGAAAGAAAAGATAAATTAGGCGTGCTCCTAGTCTTATTAACAGAGGAGAGTTATCTGAAGACGCAGCCCCAAAATGCAGTCAAAGTTTAGTAGAAAGTCAGTTTAGTGGCGTTAGCTTGCGTTCGTGTGGGAATGCGTCGTACCAGTCGGAGGAATGCTGCGCCTCAGAGCGAAGCTGAACAGTTTCTTCAGAGCCGCTGCTCGCCTGAAAAACATTTACCATCAGATCTTAAACAAGAAGGGAATTCTTTGGATTCTAATCTGCGCGTGACAGAAAACATCTGGAAACACTGGAAAATCAGACATTTTAATGACAGCGTTAGCATAAATATGCTAATGCATACGGGTCCAATCCTGGTCCTTGATGACCACTAACCTGAACCAAATAAAAGCCTGTTAATCACCTGTTCACTCAGATCAGGTGTGTTGGAGCAGAGAAACCTCTACAACCTGCAGGTTAGCGTCCATCGAGGACCAGGATTGGATGCTCTAATCTGTTCCCTTCTTGTTTTCATCCAAACACTTCATTTGGTATATTTGTTTATGTGCGTTACCAAACAGGATGTAGGACGTTTGAGCGCGCTCAGATCGTTTTACCCGCACCTGCAGCAGTTTGGCTCGAAGCTGGTCGATGCAACGGCGCATTCTCTCTTTCTCCGCCTCCCCCTCTTCCATCTTCCTCTCCAGCTCTCCGTTCTTCCACTCCAGTTCTTCGTTCTTCCTCCTGAGCTCCCTCGTTCCCTCCTTCATCTCCTCCTTGTGGGTCTTCAGCAGCTGCAGGAACTCGTTCGCGCCCTCCACCGGCTGCAGGGAGGAAAGAAGGGAGACACGATGAATGAATGAATGAATGACTTTTTTTATTTCAGACAATTAACAAATTTAAATAATAAATAAATCAATTTCAGAA
>JARVJO010000024.1:25198568-25216219 GCA_031762555.1 Cynodonichthys magdalenae | reverse complement strand
TGTGGAGAACAGTTTCAGTCAGATGTTTACATACCGTTGTTTGGTTTGAGCGCCTGAACGAGCCGCTCGTTAAACCCCGCTTCATTACCGTGTAGGAGCGCAAATCTTTACGAACAAAGTCTCCATGGTCTCTGTTATCTTTAAGTTCTGTTGCGAATCGACTGATAATGAGAGTGATTCCTTAGTTTCTTATGTTTTGCTCCAGACAACTTGTTATTGAAAGCTAACATTAGCACTGACCGGCAACCGGATGTAAACATACGGCAAGCCAGGAGTGACAAAATATAGAAACGCACTTCAGACGCACAAGACGCCATGGGGAAAATCGATCTCACGCCCTGTGAATCAATTTTCCCAAATTTAAATGAAATCGACTCAAGATCGATCAAATTGATTTTTTTACCCAGCCCCAGTAGTGAGACAGAGAAGAGGCGAAGGCAGACGACATTAAGCAGCTGAATGAGCTGAAACGTCTCACCAGGCTGCGAAGCGGTGTGGTTTGGGTTTGTTGTTCTGTGTCCTCGACTCGTTTTGTCTCCCACTGGTCCAGAGTCTGAAAGACGAAACAAAAATAAGAGATGTTCTTCTGAGGTAAAATAAAGGTTTCTTGTTCTATTTTTCATGTACGGTTCAAACTTTGGGATGTTTTAGCTGTTCACATATCAAAACATTCAGCTCATTCAGGCGATGGGTGAGTTTTAGTTTTAGTAACTTCGATATTTTAAAAATATATATTCTGTTGACAAATATTAGAAAGATACAAAGATCTCGACAGTTCCTTTAAAAACATTATTCTCTTTGAAATCTCCCTTAGCTACTCACTCTGCTTTTGTCTTCTATAGCCACTATAAGCTTTTAACTAGCAGTCGGCTATATACAGCTTTCAGCTACTTTTAGCTACTGTTCAATTTTTAACTTCTAGCTTGCCCTTTGACACTTTTAGTCCACCTACTGTTACATTTAGCTTTTGGTACCCTTTTGTTACCTTCAGATTGCTTTTTTCTACATATAAATAGCATTTAGCTACTTTTAGCTATATTGTTGCTGCTTTTAGCTTCTACCGACCAGTCTGCTACTTTTAGTTACAATTCTATCTTTAGCTTCTAGCTAATCTATTAACACTTAGCCTTTGCTACATTTAGCCTTTAGCATCCACTTGCAACTTTTATATTGCCTTTTGCTACATTTAGCAACGATTTTGCTACTTTTAGCTAAACTTCTAGCTTGCCTTTTGACACTTTCAGCCTATTGTTGTATTTAGTTTTTTGGTTATTCTTTTGCTTATTTTAAATTGATTTTTGCTACATTTACATACCATTTAGGTACAATTCCTTTTTTAGCTGCTTTTCAAAACACTTAAGTTAGCTTTTACTACATTTAGCTACATTTAGCTAAACTTTGCTGCTCTATATTTTTTTATTTGCTGCTTTTCTTTTCTAGCTACTAGTTTGCTACTTTTAACTAGCATTTTGCTACTTTTTGCAACAGTTTTGCTACCTTTGGCTTTTAGCTAGTGATTTGCTTTTTTAAATCCAGTTTCAGCTTCTTCAATAGGCTGAATTCAGATTGAATTGAAAAAATGTAATATTTCTGGTTGTCTCATTCATAAGTAAAGTTGTTTAGTAAGTGGACATACCTGCGGTCCCTCTACCGGCCCGTTTTTGGCTGGGCGTCCCTGCGAGTCTTCTGTCTGGCTGGAGTTGCAGCAGTGGTTGGAGGAAGACACCGGAAGGTTGACCATGCTGTGTAAGGAGTGGTTCTCCTGAGCCAGCCTCTCCACCAGCGCCCTGGCCTCCTGGAAACGACAGCTGAGGAATTCTCGCTCCTCCCTGGATTTCCGCTGCCAACCCTCCATCTCCTCGCAGCGCTGACGCAGGGCGAGGTTGCTCCGCCGCAGAGCCTCTGAGCAACGCACAGATGAAGTTGCACAAACTGCTCGTCCCACTGAATTTATACTAAGCACTCGTCTAAAACAGCTTTTTACCTCGGAGCTGCTGGTTGTCGCACAGCAATCTGGTCACCACTTCATTGCCCGCGAGCTCTGGTGGGACCCTGAGGGCCCCCCCGCTGTCCTCCCCCGACATGTCCCACTGCATAGGACCATCAGGCTGGGGCTGCACCATCCCTGCACAAACAAGACCAATGATTTTGTGGAATATTTGTTTTTATGATTCTCCTCCTTTATTTATCCATCCAAGCAACGAAGAGAGAAAAACAAAAAACACTTTCACTGCCTCCTTGGTGACTCTTATGGTCTGGTAAAAAAAAAAAAAAGTCAACCCAGTGCGTGCTGGTCCTTTACCTGCTTCCCTTCTTGTAGCTTTAGTTCTCAAAGTAGTTTTATTTAAAGTAAAGTATTTAAAATCCAAATTACAGATTAAATCTAATAAAAAATAAAAGCTAAAAAGCGCCTTTTCATTATAAAAAGCTGACAAAGAATTTTTTTATTTTAATATCTTTATAAGAATAAATTTGTGCTTTTCTAAAATTAGAATAAGTGGCAGATCTTCCAGTTTTTGTCCATGAGGTAGACACTCCGTTTACTTTTAGGACTTTCATTTTTAGGTAAATCCTATATTAAGGTTTGGGTTTCCTGAGATATCCTTTAGTTCTGCTGCTATAGGCTTAGACCACTGGAAGACAAACTGTTGCTGTTTTTACTTGCTCTTATTTCATTGAACTTTTTTATCTACCTGGTGTACCACCCAGTCAAAGCAGATGGCCACCTGTCCTGAGCCTGGTTCTGTTAGAGGTTTCTTCCTGTTAAAAAGTAGTTGTTTCTTTTCACTGTCACCAATGTGCTGCGTGGGATGGGAAACTGACAAAGTAAAGTTTCTATGAAATTTCCTAGCTTCCTTAGATCAATATTTATTTACTAACTGGCTTTTTATAATGTAAGTTTTGGTTCCTAAGACGACTTTTGTTGAGAAATTGTCACTAAATAAATAAAATTTACACAACTGAATGATATAGTTTTGACACAGCAGTATTACATAATCACAATTATTTGTCACTAAATAAGGCTTCTGGTTTCAGAGGTTGAACACGTTTCTGCCTCGTTAAGTCGACTAAAATATGAGAAACTTTCACTTTCACTTTAATCCTATAATGTTGAATTGATTACAGAGAAGGAAAAGCATCTGCCCGTTAAACATTTTTGATCATTTTATGAATGTCAGAGCTGTTTACAAGCAGTAAATCTAGACTACATGTGAAGAAGAAAACATCACCTGATAAATTATTTTATCACCTTTATCTTTCTGCTCAGCAGGCCTGATTTATATAGGAACCCTTCGTGCTTCTGATAAATATTTTACCATTATTATTTTTATAATCATTCAACATAGATGAGCTCAGATAAATACCATGTTCAGGAGAGATGTATTGTTATTTTCATGATTTATCTTCCCTCAAACTTAACTGTGCTTTTATCTTTATTCTTACCTGTACTGTTTGTGTAGAGATTATGCTTTAATTATGATGAAAAATATTAACTTGCTGAGAACAATCTCTCTCTATTTATATATATCTACATACAAATACATGTATAGGAAACAGTCCTGATACCTAAAAAACAGGATGGGCTCATTAATTCTCAACATATTGAAGCTAACGTTAAATGTAAATACATGATCCATACAGAGACAACACGGTTCTTACATAGAAATACGACAAAAATACTTATCTTACCTTCTTCTTTTTCAATTTTAACGCACGGAAGATCAACTGGTCAGGTTGTCACAAACAAAACTAATTCACCAAGTTTTTATATCAAAAAATAGGCGAGTAAAGAGAAAGTAGCAAATTAGCTTAGCTTAGTAGGCTAATATAGCATAATGTCGGCAGGACAAACTGAGGCGATTTTTTTTTCACAAATAAAAAAAACAAATAATAATAATGAACATTAGGGGTAAATGTGCCTCTCGAACAGCATTATGCCCAGTCTGGTAAGCTCTCCTGTGTGCGCTGAAAATTCCCAGAGTTAAAGCAAAATCAGTAAGAGCCGAGCCGAGAATGTTGTTAGCTCGGAAAAAAAAAACACCAATTGTTAAACCTGCGTTTAGCCTTGCAGGACACTGAGCCGTCGCACAAGTTTCAAATATAAAAAAATAATAATAATAAAAGATGATTTATTTTCAACACGCAAAAAGTATATAAAAATGTATTTAATGTGAAACAATAAAGATTAATTACTTAATATAAAATGTGTAAAATACACTGCAATATGCAGCCAGATTTAATTTACATGTTTATAAGCCCACCCCTTCTTCATAATAAATTCTTATTGTATCCAATAAATCCTTCAGAATAAATAAAATAAAAAAAAATTAAGTTATATTTCACGATTACCATTTATTTACATTTCTATTTTTAAAGACTTAAGTTTCAACATGCTCCTTACAAAGTTGTGCCTGTCAGTCTAAACTCGTGGCCTAAAGCTCGTCGATCACAGGAAATCCCCTTCCTCTTTCCGTAGTGGAAGATGACGTCACCGAGCTGCAGCATTTTCATGTCCGCCGTAGTGAGGGAGGTGACATGATGCTGTCCGCGTCAGCTGCTGCAGCCGCTGTCCTTGTGGCTTATATTTACCCGAGCTACGCGTTATATTTCCACATAGGAGAGACGGAGAAAAAATGCTTCATTGAAGAAATTCCGGACGAAACGATGGTGATCGGTGAGCTGGTGGTCCGTTAGCTTAGCGGCTAACTAGCAGTCGGCGCTAACAGCTGGTTGTTCCAAAGACGCAGCAGATGTCAGAAAGGGTTGTTTGTGGGTTCAAATCGAATAAAGTGATACAAACCAAAGAGTGAAAAGCTGCTCTTGGTTTGCCTTTTCCTCATAAAGATTTCAACTGTTCAGAATATTGATTAATTTAAACAGGAGTTTCTGTCCACAAATCTCTCTGATATAACTGTAAACATTATGTAGGCAGTTAAATTAAGAAAAAAAATATTTATACCATTCCCTAAAATGTATTCAAACTAGATGAACTCCATTTTCTGTGAAAACACATAGTAAATTCTTAAGTGTTTAAGGTTTTGCATTTAAATTGTTGCTGTTATTACTTCTTGTCACTAGCGGGCGCTGTTGTGACAACATGGATAAAAAACTAAAGCTAAAAATAATAATAAAAAATAAAGCTAACCTGGTAGAAAAAGGCTACATAGAAGAAAAAAGTAACAAGTAAAACCAGAAGAAAAATTATCAAAAGGTTACCTATAAGAAACAAAAAGCTAATTTAGAAGCATAAAGCTAAAAAATAATGTGAACTAAAAGTAAAAGAATTAAAAAACATTGTTTCTAACTGCTTGCTAGAGGCTAAAATTAACAAAAGGCAAAATAAAAGCTAAAAGTGGCAAAAAGCTAAATATATATTAGAAAGCTAACCTGATACTAAAAGTAGCAAAAGGTTACTTGAAAGCTGAAAATTATAAAATGACAAAATATAAGGCCAACTAAAAGCTAAAAGAAAAGTAAGGGTAACTAAAAGCTAAAAATAGTAAATGGCTAGGTAAAAGTGGCAAAAGATGGTAGAGAGCAAGGTTAAATTAAGCCTCCTGCATGTGTTGTTTCCTGCAGGAAAGTACCGGACTCAGATGTGGGACAAACAGACAGGGTCCTTCCTTCCATCTACCCCCGGCCTCGGGATGCATGTTGAGATCAAGGATCCGGACACGAAGGTAAACGCAGAGAGGAAGTGCCGTTCCTATAAAACACATCCACATGCTGAACAATGGGCCTCGTGCAAGAACATTTTCTTATTCTTATCCTAAATTACTTTTGTTTGTATGAACATGGCACGTCAGATTCAGCAAACGCTTCTATCTTCAGGAAAAGTGTGCAAATGAGCAGCGTAAACTGATGAATGCGTATCAGGTGCTCGTGCACGAGGAGAGAGAAGAAAAAACATCCATCATTAAACAGGTGGAGGCCTTCGGGTCCAGTTGTCCCCCTCCTACAATGCTGTTATTGCAAGTTTGAGCAAAAGGTGTGAATCAGGGCCCTAACGATAGACAGGTGATGGGGCACATGACCCTCTATGAACAATAGAGTTAACCTATAGTTTGGCTGATGGTCCTCTCTTCATGTGACCAACCTGTTCATCCTCCATGTGGAGGCAGAGCTCATAAGGCTGAGTTCACCTGAAACTCCTCAGACTGAAGAAATCTCTTAGAGGAGAGACGAAACGTTTCATTAAAGAAGAACCCATCCAAAGGACCTACTTATTTTTTTCCTTTTGAAATATAAAGTTATTAGTGAAGAAAATCCATCTGGATAACATCAGACTGACTGAACGTAAAATATATACAACAGGTCTGGACCACATGGGAATTTTGTTTGTATTTGAAAATTAATCTTAGAACACGAGAACAAATCTGTTCATATGAACGGTTCTTGCATGAGGCCCAATTGTCCCAACTGTTATACGGTTGTCTGTTCCAGATCATCCTGTCTCGTCAGTACGGCTCTGAAGGACGCTTCACGTTCACCTCCCACACTCCGGGAGAACATCAGATCTGTTTACACTCCAACTCCACGAAGATGGCTCTGTTCGCAGGAGGCAAGCTGGTACGAACAACTTTAATTCACCACTTTTCTTTCAAAAGTTCCTTCATCATGATTGATATATAACATAGATGCAATAATAAAGGTTTCTTAACCTCTGCACCAATTTACTGCAACAAAATAATGCGCACACAGTAAAGAATACACTTTTGCAAGCCATTCACATGAAAATAGGTCTCAATTTTCAAAAATGAGCTGCAGATTAGTTTTTTGCTAACTTTAGAAACCGTTAGTGGACCGATTAGCTTCAGCTAAATTAGATCCTCTAATTTTAAGTCCACTAAAAACTTCACAAGTGTAAAAACTTCTTTTTTTTAAGCTGTTTTTTTTTTTTTTTGAATGAAATAAAAACTAGCCCTCCCTTTCAAGCAGTGCTGGACGTGTCAGGCACCGTATGTAGCATCTGTAGCATCTAAATTTCAAACTAAGACCGTAAAAAAATAAAATAACTATTTAAATAACGAATACAAAATATGACTACAAATAATAAAGTATTTATTTGTTGTTTGACTAACTATAAGAACACAAGCTTGAGCAAATAAATGCTTTTATTCTGAAAGGGGTAAACTGGAAATATCACAACTTAGAGCTATAACTCTGCTTTGGATTGGCCGATTTGCCACAGATGATCCTACCCACCTTCAAAAAATAAATAAAAATCCAATCGTTTTAGCGGTTAGCGTTAGCTTCCATTAATTATTTATCAAATAGCGTTAGCATAGCTAAGATTCTTGATTAGCAGATTAATGTTTAGCTGTGCCCCCCATTGGTTTCAGTCCCACAAGACTTCAACTGGACTAAGGGACAGTTGTCTTACAATATTACAGTTAGCATCCAATATTAAAAAATAAATATATAAAAATAAATTATATGTATATAAAATCAGTTTAGCGTTAGTGAACCTAACTAGCTGGTTAGTATCACTGGTCACTAGCTATGCTCCAACCAGCCTTAGGAAGAAAAAAAAAAAAGAATTGAGGGAAGAGTCAGAACTTCCTCTCAGGTAAATTTGGTAGCTTTAATTAATACAAGAGCAGCGCTTTGGAGCCTTATTTTGTTGTAATAAAAAGTCTGCTACATAACAAACCACTGCTTGATGTTTGCAGAGAGTTCACCTGGACATCCAGGTGGGAGAACACACCAACAACTACCCCGAGATCGCAGCGAAGGACAAACTGACGGAGCTGCAGCTGCGAGTGCGGCAGCTGCTGGACCAGGTGGAGCAGATCCAGAAGGAGCAGAACTACCAGAGGGTGAGTTGAACCAGAAACAGTCTGACGGTTTGGTCTTCGGCTCGCCGTTAACAGGGTTGTTCTTTTTTCTTTTAGTACCGCGAGGAGCGCTTTCGCATGACGAGCGAGAGCACCAACCAGCGCGTTCTCTGGTGGTCCATCGCTCAGACCTTCATCCTCATCATCACCGGCATCTGGCAGATGAGGCACCTGAAGAGCTTCTTTGAGGCCAAGAAGCTGGTGTAACGTCCGACAGGGGAGGAGCGAGCTGGACTCGACTCTGCAGAGCCGGGACTCTTCCACCTCCAGCAGAACCATCGAGGAAGAGGAGGAAGATGCCAACCACCGGCGGTACGAGTTATTTCCCACAAACCAACACTGAGCAACATTTTCTTTTCCCTCCGTAGCACAACATTCCAGTCTCACCTGTGTTTGTGACGTTTTCTGGAGAAACGTATGTTCCAAAAAAAGAACCCTAAAATCAGATTTATGTTTTGTTTGTCACGATATTTTACTGGAGCAACTTGACTTTTTGCTCTCGTCTTTATTTATAAGCAGCAGTTTCATAAAAGTTTTATGAAAAAAACCTAACTGCATGAAAAAAACTTCATACAGCTTATCGGAAATCTGTTGAATTTGATCATTTCAGAGATATTTCTTGATCTACAGAATAAATAAATTTTCACTAATTTCATTTTTATATTTTAGGCAGTTACATGATCGCCTGGCTTTCATCACAGTGGTTTATTTAATTTGTCTTGTCAGAAAGCTGCAAGTAAAAGATGCGCAGATTTGTTATTTCAACTACAGTTCAGTGTTGAATATAAAAAAAAAACGTTCTTAACTGTAAAGTTTTTAGCTCTTAACAAGTCTGTAAATACAGTGTACGATCCTTTAAATCTGTTTTTCTGTAAATAACAGTTGTTTGTTTTCTACTGATTTTTACCCAAAATTCAAGTCAATACAAACGACTTTTCTCCTAATTGTTCTTGTAAAGTTATTTTGTGAGATTTTATTTATTGAGCAGTCGACAGAACATGTTTTTTGCAAAGTTCTTGGTTGTAATAGGACAGGTCAATTTTGTTGTAATTATTCTGAACGAGAAAAATGCTGCTGCACTAAACTCCTGTTTCAAGTGGTTTTAATTTTTCTGTACACTTCATTTTAGTCTGAATGTCGCCTCACAGTGGTTAATAAAGAAGGTTTAGCCAAACTGTGTGTTTTTAAGGTTTGTCATTAAAGTGTCTGTGACAATTTTTTACATAAATATGATTGCATTTTTGGAAACATAACATACTGCAAAAAAAAAAAAAAAATACACCGCTGAGATGGACAGTTGAGATATTCACATGTGAAGAAACAGGAAGTGATGTCAAAGGGGAATGTCTGCATGTAAATAGAGCGTTACTATAACGACTAACACAGACTAAAGAAGAATCTGATATTTCTTTAGATTACTTTAAGTATCAGAGATGAGTCAGAGTTCAGTTGTTTCATAAAACAAAGAGCAGGAAGTTCATTTTCTTAGAGTTCCCCTTTGAAGTCACTTCCTGTTTTACTTTAGCTAAACCAACTTCAAAAGAGAATCTGCCAGTGACAAAATGTGTAAAATCGTGCATTATGCCAAGTTTCTTAAATATAAAGATGTTTATTTTGTACTTAAAGGATATGCATGTCACAGACACTTTAAAAGTGAATAAAAACAGCAAATGTCTGATAATTTCAACAGTAAAATTTATTGCTTGGTTCTGGCCATTCTTTGGACTCTAAACCAAACAACGCTGAAAAGCTTTAAGAGAGAAAGCACACATCTAACCACAAGTTAATCTTTTTTGTGTTTTTTTTTTTTTTTTTTTTTACTGACACTTTATATGGAAACAAACAAAAAAAAAAAAAAAAACGGATCCTGACATCTTTTGATGAAAAACCACCGCAGGGTTAAAATCTAACATTTGCATAGATTCACTTTCTCGCGTCTGGAAACAACACGGCACGGACTCAAAACGCACTAAAAACACAAAAACCAAACTTCGATTATCAAGAATAAAGATTTGACACGTTAGGCACGTCATACGAAACCATATCAAACGCACAATACTAAATGTTATAAAGGGATAAATCATCTTTTAAATCAAGTCTTTGCTTCAAGTGTACAATAAAAACCATACGGATTCCTGAAAGTAGAAAACACTCAACGAAATCTCATCTTTTCCCTTAGATTAAGATGTTTTTAGTCAGGAATCTCAAAGTTATTAACATCAAACACTCTCCTTAAACATCTTAAAGAGAGAAAAGGGAAAGTTTATTTGAAGAGGGCTTGTGTGGTGTACTCATAAGCAGCCAATATCTTACCTGCAGCAGAATAATCTCTCAAGCTATGAGATGATCATGCAAAAATGTCCAACTTAATTAAGTTAAACCGCTTTTATTTTGTACGGTTGTGAATATTTATTTTGTCAAACACCTAAAAGAACCAAGTAGGGGGTCTTTTTCTTAAAAGTGGGTGTGGTTTGAGTATGTCATTACTGATTGGATTTACTTGTGGGTATGGTTTGGATCCTTTGACTGATTGGATTGACATATGGGTGTAGTTTGGTACACTGTGAGTGACTGGAATGACTTGTAGGAGTGGTTTGGACAAACTGATCGATCGGATTGACTTGTGGGTAGTGTTTAGGTGAACCATGATTGGTCAGATTGACTTGAGGGCGTGGTTTGGGTAAACCAGGATTGGTCGGATTGACTTGCCATGTTAAATATGAATATTAATAGATCTTTTTTTAATGTTACTAAATCAGCTCCATACATGTTTTCAAAGCAACCTCAGTCTGAACAGACTTTTACCTCACTGAGTTAGGGGTAAATGGCTCAATCTATTAAAGTGATGACTAACTGATGCAGGTAATAAAATTACTACTAATAACCACGTCACATAACCCCACTTCAAACAAATTAAGACTGTTATTTAAAGTCCTATTGTCAGTAGTTTCTATCCTGTAATCTTCACTAAAAAGCTTTGTGTTGGAAGCCAAAGCGCTAAAATTCTGTTTAAAAAACAGCTGAACTACCTTAGCTTCAAAACAAATGTCAATTTAATCTTCAAAAGAGCAAGAAGGTCACACAAAAAGTCGTCAACATAAGAATTCTCCTTAAGGTTTTCTGAGACGTTTGCAGTGGTAGCTCCAGGTTAGTTTTTATTCTCGTCTCAGTGTTCGGATACAGTGAGGTGTTTCATCTTCTTGGCAGCTTCTTCCGACACGGTCTTGGAGGTTTTCTCTGGACTGGGAGCCGGACTGGGGAGCGGACTGGGATTTGGAGTGTTTGCGGCACTGTTGGGATACTCCCTGTTGCCGAAGATGATGCTGCCTACTCTGACGTTGGTGGCGCCAATTTCGATCTTTAACCCCAGGGGTGAAGCAAGCGTCAAAGAAGACAAGAGAACACAAGTTCTTACAAATCTGACAAGTTTTACATGAATTCATCGCGTTATTGGCTTAAGTCTGGTTCAGACGGCAAGATAATTGTGACCATTTTTGACCCAATCTGACAATCTTAAGTATGCCCCAATTATTGTGATGAGTGATCTTGTCAGGACATCAGGACTGCTCTGATCTCAAATTGGGGATATTCAACAAGTTGGATCGTCTTGGACCGATATTCCTGCATGTGTGGTTTAAAGCTTGTTGGTTCTTGATCTACTCGAGTTAATGAATTGAGTCCTCACACTGAATCAGGTCCCACAAATACAAGGTCTAAATTAACCTGAATCTTTAATGTCCTCTGGTAGACTACAAATTAAAGTCCACAAGTTGGCAAAACAACAAAACAAAACAGTAACATCACCGAAAATGCTTTGGATTTACTAAGGTCTGCTTGCTGCTCCGGTTCATTAGTTCACCGGAAACAGAGATGACTCAAATCGCTGCTCCAGTCCAATATTTCACTGGAAACAGAAACGACTCAAATCACTGCTCCGGTTCAATAGTTCACCGGAAACAGAGATGACTCAAATCGCTGCTCCGGTTTAAAATTTCACTGGAAACAGAGATGACTCAAATCGCTCAGATTCAATAGTTCACCCAGAAACAGAGATGACTCAAATCTCTGCTCCGGTTCAATAGTTCACCGGAAACAGAATTGACTCGGATCGCTGCTCCGGTTCAGTAGTTCACCAGAAACAGAGATGACTCAAATCGTTGCTCCGGTTTAACAGTTCACCGGAAACTGAGATGACTGGGATTGCCGCTCCAGTTCATTAGCTCCCCAGAATAGAATTTTATAATTTTTTAAAGCCGGGGAGGGTTGGAATGAACTGGATTTACCAACATATATGGTGTTCCCTGAGGACAAACAAGCTTGCAGCCTGTTGATTGTGACGCGTTGAGAATCAGAAAACAAACACAAAATACATAACTGTCATGGAGTACAAGAAAGATGTCTTTTTGGTTTTTTTTTACTCTGTTGAAAATTGTCCAAACTATCATCATTGCTTCTTCCTCGTCAGCCATGTTTGTTTCCTCTGAACTCACATTTGATCTTGAGAGGTTTTGTGAGATTTCCTGACTGACGTCTGTTTGTTTGTGAGTGAATTCTGTTTATGTGTGGTGTGTTGTCTTTGCTGTGGGGTTTTATACCACACAACTGTAAGATCAAATCTATGAGATTTTATAGTCCCGTTTGTTGTCTCTCAGGTTTTGAAAATTGACCAACAATTTAAAAATCTTGTCGTCTGAACCAAGCATAAAGCTGTACAACAGTGAAAATATCGTGCGCCTGGTTTCTGGGTTTGTTAAATGCCGTTACACAAAACTTTGGATTAATTCATCCAGTTAATTTTCCTGCTTTTTGCGTATAAATGTGACTCTCCCAGGTAAAGAAAGGTACGCACCGCGTGTTCAAAGTCGTTGGACATGCCCATGCTGAGCTCCACATCCTCCAGAGGCATCTTCAGACTGTCGCACACTTCCTGCCTCCGACTCAGCAGCATCTAGAACCAAGTTTGGATGTTTACTATTTATCATCCATTTAAACCAAAAAGTTCCTTCAGAAAGTTTTTTTTTGTACCTGAAAGTCCGGGTTGGAACCCAGGGTGAGGTCGTGGCCGTAGCGTCCGATGGTCATGAGTCCTGAGAAGTGCAGGGCGGTGCACTGAGACATGACGTGTTTGACCGTGTTGACCGTCTCCTCCGGCGGCAGGCCGTGTTTGCCTGCAACCGACACGCAACAGCCTTTGGTGAAACACTGAACCTGCCGGCGCGTCTCTGCGACCGGCGACACTCACTCTGCTCTCCGCTGGTGTTGACCTGAACCATGACTTTTAACCTCTGGCTGCTGGAGCCTCGGAGGCGCTGCCACGAGCTGTTGACCCTGTCCGCCAGCTTGGCCGAGTCGATCGTCTCGACGAGGAAGAGGTTGGGAACACCTGGAGAGAAGAACCAGTCGAAGAGTTTATGGCTTTTATATAACAGAGTCCACCTTTTTTCATTCTAGGGTTTTAACTTTTAATCAGGACAAATTTGTTTTTTATCAGATTCTAAAATGTGACCAAAAACAACAGATTCCACAGAGGTGTCAAACTCATTTTCACCGAGGGTCACATGAGCATTAAAGTCGTAACTGACTTCAACTAAACAGAAAACGTCACATTCCTGAGCACCAACAAACACTAACTGAGCTCTACCTGGTATTTCCTGCATAGAAACAGTGTTCTAACACGTCCTCTTATAGACACTGAAAAGTACTATGTGTACAACTGCCTGAATGTAAAATAAATAAGACTGAAATATTATTAAACATAAAAGTAAGAGTAGGTGTTGAGTTGTGGTGAGCAGCTACGGTCTTGAATTATGAACTATCCCACTTTCCTATAGGGATTTCCCACCAGAGGGGCATTCCAGTTTAAATTTACAACTTGTAAGTGGGAAATTCCCACTTCTCAGTACAACTGAGTTGCAGCAAACAGACAGCGAAAATGTAGATTTTACACGGCTACATTTAAAACCTGTACAGCTCCACCTAGTTGTGGGATGCCGTCATTATGCGGTTAAACTAATCAACATGCATTATGGGAGTTGTAGTTTATGGTTGATGCCGACTTTATTTTAAAGGCATCAATACATCTTTGAAGCTCCTGAGGGCCAGCATACAGGTGCGTTAACACCAATGCCAAGGTGGAAAAACTTCAGCAATGACCTTAAAGAAGCAATCAGGGAAGGGTTAATGGTCATTTCCAAACTATGTGGAGTCCATCCTTCTACAGAAAATCTTACTAGGAGTGTATGTCTCCTCAAATTCAACCCAAAGGGCAGAGAAATAAGCTCCACCTCAGACACAACAGGCCTCAATTGGCAGGTTAAAGATCAAAGATGGTGGCTTATTTTCTCTAAAACAGCACGATTTAGGCTTAGAACATTTATGAAGGAACCACAAGCCTTCTGGGTCTAATCCAGACCAAAGTGGTGCTGTTTTACCCAGAATGCACTGCAGCAAACAGATCCTCCCAGATGTCAGCGCGGCAGTGGAGGGCGAATAGTTTGGGCTCCGTGAAGACTAAAGGGTTCTGGAGTCAAATGTGAGACCAGCTGTGTGACAGCTGAAGTCTGGACCAAACTGGGTCCAACAAAACAACAGATCCCAAACACAGCATCTGATCCACGACTGAACGGCCCAAAATGAAAAGAACCAGACCAGATAATCTGATTAAATTCTGACACGTAAAACCTTAGAATTTGAAAAAGTGTGGACGTTAAGAGTCAGAAATCTGGGGGTCACTCACCCAAAAGTTTGTTGATGTTATTCTTCTGTAGATGGCCGATGAAATGCCATTTGATTTCCGGGCACGATTCTAAAATCTGAATTAATGTAGAGAAAAACTTATTATAGAACCGAACCCACAAATGTTGGCTGTAACCTTTAAAAATATGAACCTACCAAAGGATCTGAAGCTTTGTCCACGAGCTCGTTGACCTGTTTGGGAGGCGCAGAGAAAAGTCACTTAGTTTCAGAGTTCGTCCGGGGACACCAGCCGTGTTTTCTACTCACGTAATTTTCTCCAAAGTTGCGCTGCCCTTGTCTGTAGGCCTCCACGATCATTTCGGGGGGTTTCGTCTTGCTGACGGCGACGAGGCGAGGCGGAACAGCCGGGACCGCCTGCGGAAGGACGACACAGTTTTCATCTATACCATCGGCTCAAAGTGACGCAGGAGGAGTCTGTTGTTGAACAGCGACTCACTGGGGGGGGGGGGTTATTTTTTGATAAAACAATAATAAAAGTGGCCGGTGCAAAGCTGAGATGCTGTTAAATATCAGAACAGTTTGTTTTATCAGTAACACGCTGAGCATTCAAACAAGCTCAGATAACTTTCAACTTGGAAAATCGTGCCAAAAAAAACAAGTTTCTTTTTTGTTATATTTATCTTCCAAGCAGCCAGATGTTTTATAATCTTTTAGAGATCTCACAGAGTAGATCTTTCTGGAGGTCTTTCAAGGTTTTTCTTTGGACTTTTGCTGCTGTTACAAAGCATAAAAAACCTCTCTCAAATATATAATTTATTCCCTTTTCTGTAGCTGAACCTATAAAAGAAATCCCAAACATAACAGCTTGAGCGACACAAAATGAGACGCTGCCATTAGCCGAGAACTTGACCTACGCTAGAAGATCAGCTGAAGGATAATGTCTCTCTGCTGGATTCTTTCTCCTTTTTAAGAAACGTGACATTCAGTGATATATCACACTTCTACTTTTGTCCTCCTCTTGCTCAGTTCACTCAGTATTTTTAAAGAAACACAGCACAATAATGAGAATAGCTGTTTTAGAAATCACCTGTGACGTGCCCTTTAAATACAAAAAGTTATTTTTATATTTAACTAATACAAATGATTTTACCCATTTTGTCACATAACTGGCATATTGTTTGACTGCAACTCTAAAGATAGTATTTAAAACATAAATTCAATTGTGGATTTAATATATACACATATTTAACAGTTAGCAAAAATTAGCCAAATAAGCTAAATAACAATAAAATGTTTATGGGAAATTTAAACTGGGATTTTACACTCAGAAACCTGTTATTTAACTTCCTGTTCCTCATACGTATCGGTTTACTTCTCTCAACCTCTCCAGGCTCTCTTCCACCTGCTCCCTACTCTCACTATAGAGGTTTTCTGCAAGCATGCAGCTTCCTGTTCATTCAATGTTAAAAGAAAAACTTTAAAACACCTCCAGAAACCCTTAAAAGATTAAAAGTATAAAACAAAGAAATAAAGGATGTTGGCAGAGCACATAATCTCAAAGGACCTCATGAAATGTGACTTAGGCTAAATGGAGCTGAGCAAAAGCACGTGCTTCTATTTTAATTCATAGCCATAAAATAAAGAGTTAAAGTGGCGTACAAATGACCTACATGCACGCATTAACCACGCTGCCAGTCTAAATCATGCATCGTGTTCTCAAAGTGCTGCCAAGAGAAGCTATCTTTCTTCCATCCAAAGGTTGAAGATGTTTGGCAGCCTTACGTAACACAACCGGTCGCGTTTTCTGCACCGACACTTGTTTTATCCGCGCGCCGACACCGCAGCGTCAGAGCCGGCGCTGCCGAGCGGAGACCTCCCCGGACCGCGGTTACCTTTGGCCGCCGCGCCGCCGCCTGGTTCACCCGCTCCAGCACGGACTGCACCGCCTTGCCAACCTCCCCCGACATTGCTACTTTCCACATAACGTCAAACACGGCGACGCAAAACGAGTCGTGAGGCGTGAGCGCGGTGACGACAATCCGCTTTCAAATTAAAAGTCCGGCTGAAAAAAATCTTAATGCTTACAAAAATTTACATTTTATGAGTACAGAAAAAACATAATTATCAAAGGAGTGAAGACTAATGTAGTTCCGCAAAACTTCAAGACCACAGACATGAAGAGCTATTATGATATCTGTGTTCAAGACGATTAGCCACTTCCGCTAATGACCGGAAATAACATTAACAATTTTACAGGATTTAAAGCGTACAAAAACATAACATATTCTACATTGTAAACAACTACAAAGTTGTTTTGCAGGGTTTTTTTTTATCGGTTTTGTTATTAAACTTTGCTTATTAAAAAAACATAAACCGGAACAAGTCTATGAACACAGCAGGCTGAAGCGCCCTCTGTCGGTCAAAGCTTAACTTTTCCGGCTACTTTACCTGTACTTAAAATGTGTAATAAAAACAAGCTCAGAAGAATAAAATCGTATGGTATATTACATTGTTTAACAGAACTTAATCTAAAATGTGTAAGCAATGTAAAACCATGCCTATATTTCAAATGAAAAAAGTTTTTCATAGCATTTCTTCTTTAATATTCTTGTTTTTAATTAGGCTCATATATGCTTTTGTTTTTCTCCAATTATGACTTCAGTTCGTTGAGGTTTTGGCACCACTTATATCAATAAAGCTGAGGTTCTGGACAGACTGGACCATTGCAGCACCTTCATTTTTCATTTTGTTGTACATTTTCTGCTGTTTATTATTGTTCTGTGGGATCATGACACATTCAGGTTTTCTCCAAATTTGCTGGCGATGTCTATTATGCTCTCACCTATCAAAACGTATTTGTTTTATACTTCAACCTAAAGAGATTGCATCCAAACTCTTCAATGTTTTGCTCTTTAACAACAAAAACAGTATTTGTCAGCTGTAAGTTCTCATAATGACTTCTAAATAAAAGATTAACTTTATTGCAAAACAAGTGATAAAATTGTGCAAATGAATGAATGAATGAATGAATGAATGAATGAATTAAATTTATTTCAGACAATTAACAATTTTAGATAATAAATAAATCAATTTCAGAAATACTTCTAACAAACAACC
>JARVJO010000024.1:25182516-25197827 GCA_031762555.1 Cynodonichthys magdalenae | reverse complement strand
GTGATCTGAATCCATATTGACTTTCAGAAAGCAGTTTATTTTTATTAATGAATGTATCCAATCTACCCACAAATAATAATAATAATTTTCAAATGAACTGACTTTGACCTCAAAGTGCTGTTTATGTTAAACCAGACTATAACTTCTATAATGAAATAAAAGCTGAAAAACGAACTGAAAAAAAAAAGATTTATTCACAAATACTATTCAAACATCTCAACTCGGACATACAAAGGTAAATAAACTGTGACAAAGAATGTAAAAATGTGTCGCTCCATCTCTGGTCCTCTCACACTCTCTCTAAGGCCTCCAACATGATGATGCTGTTTCCTCTGATCACCTTAAGAAGAGAAAAAAAACAACAACAAACAATTAGGTCCATTCAGGACTCGAATATCAAACAAGACAAAGTCTTAATTTCAGCATTTACATTAAGGATGAAGGAGCATTAAATATGACAGAGTATCATGGGCAGACTATGATATATATTTGTTTAAATTTATGAGAATAAAGTCCAAATAAAAATTGAAATGAGTATATGATATGAGTCATAATATTATTAGCATAAAGTCATGATGTTTATTCTGGTAGTAAAAAAAAATTCTCTCAACCTGGTTCTAATACTCTGTTGTACATAAATTATATTGTATTTCCCAGATTTGTTCATTAAAATAAAGCTTTGAGAAACCGAGGTGTTTTTATGACTAAACAAAAGAAGTGTTTCCGGTACTCACCACCATGCCGATGGTGTTCTGTTGTCCTCCTGGGCCCATCTCCAGACAGTCGTCTACCACCAGGTTCATGAATGGGTCGAACCCTCGCAGGATGCCCTGCACGTGTCTGCCTCCATTCAACTTCACTAAAGGACGGAAAACAAAAGAAAAACTGATCAGGCTGACTGACAATCCAAAAAAATTTAATGAGCCGACTCAATCATCTTAACTAAAAGTTGTTAACTTTGGTTAAATTAATGTTATATTGAAATGCAACGAATTCAAACAGGCCTGTTGAAAACCTCCTAGATTTATTTTACATGTCGTCAGGTTAGATTTTCTCAAATAACAGGACTTTGTGCTTTTTATGACCCGTTGCACCGATGTCATGATGTAGGGATGTTGATATTTCGATATTGATATTCCTCCCACTCTGCTGTGACCGGATAGCACATATCTACACAGGTGACCTCACTAATTATCGCTCATGTTTCGTTATTTAAACGAACTCCAAGAAACCCCGCTGATGTCAAATTCCACACACATAAATCAGGCAATTTTTTTTCCCAGTGAAGTCTTAAATGAGAGCGTTTGTTCCACATTTTATTATGATCTGAAAAATCAAAGTATGTAACGATTTAGCAGGAGTCGACGCTCATCTTCACATTTTGCACGCTGTTTACAAAAAAAAGTCCACATGTTTTTTCATTTTGTGGATTTTTAAAACCTCAAGTTGATTTGTTGTTGCGGTTACCTTTAATGTTGAACTTTTAATGCTACTTTTAATGGATTCTTTAATATATTTTTAGTCTTAGGATACAAGATGCTTCCAAAAAGAAGCAGAAAGTTGATCATTTCTAATTAATTTATAAGTAATTTCATGGTGAAATCTTCAACTTTAAGGGACGTTATGAGCAAAAATAAAAAAAACAAACAGGGTGAAATAGTATCAAAGTGATTAGTTCAGCTATGAAATACGTCAGCAATCCTGAGTTTGATTGTGCAAACAAAAACATCCATAACTTCCTTAATGCTTGAGATAATCACATGATTTTGGTGTTAATATTAAAAAAATAAAAGTTAAGGTTATTTTCCTGGATTTCACTATATTACCCGGGAATAAAGATCCTATAAAAGCTAAATATGCATGTTCGATTACATCACCTGATAAAAACTTGTTTGGAGTTTATTTTAAAAATGCCTATGAAAAATGTCCCGTTCTCACTAAAACAGGCCTAATGAAAAATCAGATTCTTATAGGTATATGCTGTAAATTAAAATTTAAATACAAGTTGCAAAAGAAATTAGATTTTTTTACAACTGCTAAGATGTAAGACTTACTTCTTTGCGAATTAAAATAACTATTTAGAGTTCCTATTAGTTAAATAAAAAAACGTAAAAATAAAAACAGCTCATAGAATAACTTGACTTCGTTCACTCACTTTTAAGATAAAGCTCAAAATCAAATCAAAGAAGTTTGTATAAACATTTACATATTACAACCATACTCACAAGAAAGCTTCTTGTCCATGAATCTGAAAATAAAAAACACTTTAGGTTACAAGGCTGAGACAGGAATGCTAATGTTAGCATTTTATCCGTAGAAAACAAAGCAGCGCTGCTCACGTTCGTTTCATATTAAAATCAAATAATCAGACAGATTAACATTAATATGTTCTCTGTAAAAAAAAAACAACAAAGTAAACTCACTTCTTCAGCTCTGGTGGGTGCGCTTTGCTCATTGTGTCTTTATTTGTCTGATAGCCGGTTTGCTAACTCGTCAGGTTTGCGTTTGGAGCCGCGGAAGGAAAGCGTGCGATCTGACACCGGAAGTTAACGTGTCTCATTCCCACAGCGCCCCCTGCAGGCCAGGAAGAGGAAGTGTTTACGTTTGTTTATTCTCTTTCCCTGAATCTAGACATCTTTAGCTTGTTAGGTTGAGGTAATATGAACAATGGAAGATGTTTACTCAAATCAAAACATGTAAGGAGAAACAAATTTTAATGATTAAATAGTCAAGTACAGCTTACAATAATCAACCTGAGTAATAAAACTAATTTCAGGGTGCTGTCAAAAAATTGTAGGCTAACATTTTAGCTCAACATTTGTAAATCTACTTGACTTCCAGCCAGTTTTGTGAATCAGTGATCCCAATAGTTGATCCATTGATTAATTTAAGTCTCATCTAAATCAATAGTTTGGAGAGAAAACTTTAGTACAACAAAAAATGTATTTTGTTACCATTAAGTCAGTATATTTTCAATGTATCTGCAGGACGCACACATAACATTAAAAGTTTACATTTTAGTCAAATTTTCATACAGTCAAAAACAAAAAACAAAAAACAAATGTTTAACTGTAAAATTTTATTTATATATGTTCTATAAAGAGTCTTGTACCAACTTACAAAAACAAAAAAGCCCCCTCTCAAAATGATGCTAAACCTTTCAGATCACACAGTACATTTCTACAGTAGCACTCGGAAAACAGTAGCAGAAAATATGACAGAAAACCCAAAACACCGTCGTTTCGACACTCCGCTCTCAGTCCACAGGTTTGCATAATTCAGAGCCGTTTGAACTAACGTTCGTCTCCATGTGATGATGTCACTAAAACAACTCGAGTTACAGGAAGAGATAAAATAAAACATCCAGCTACCCCCTTCTGAAGGGCTGCAGAATTAAAGTTACTTCTTCGCAGGGTGGCTTCAAAATACAAAAATAAAGTTTCAGTCAAAGATGAATCAGAACCACAGAGATTACTCTGCTTCAGACAGCGTGATGTGCCTTAAAAGTCATAATGATGTTGGAAATACATAAAACTGAACCAAGACATGATTTAGAAAACAAAAAAATTACTCCTCAAACCAAGAGGATTCTGTCATAATATTCAAAGTAAATATTTGATGATTTAATTTAAAGTTGCTCACTGGGAACTAAGAAATCAAACAAGTTTATCCTGAACGGTGCCATTTCAGAGTTCACGTTTACAAGATTCTGAAATGTAAACAAAAGGTTGAATACATTGAAAACCAAATTTATTTACTTGGCAAAAAGTGAAAAATACTTTTAGGATTTTGTTTTTACGTTTTATTTTTAATTGATCTTGCTAACTTAGTGATGCGTACCTATAAAAGAGAAGGTTTTCTGCTCGTTTGAGTCAAGAACAAACCTTTTAATGATAAGAAAAATCTACCATGGCACAAAAAAAAAAGTCCTGTGTGCATAGAAAGCAGTTTATTAAAGCTCCAAGAATGTAAAACATCCCATTTGTTTGAACGCCCACATTAAAAACTAAAGAACACGGTGATGGATCCCCACGAGGAGCAATGTTTCTGACCGCACCACGAAACAAAACAAAAACACAGCTGCAGAGCTTCAATCCAAACACTTGATAGGCAAGTATGGGTTAACATTCAGCCATCGACACGTGTTGACAGACCTCGTATCGTCTGCGTCTCGGAGGAAAAACACTCGAACGCATCGCAAAGACGACGACCCTGAACTGTAATCTCTGCTGCGCGAAGCAGATGTTCTGCATGTTTTACCACTGTGTGCTCATTCAATAAAGTTATCAGCAAAGTTTGTTTACTGTAACCGGTCATATCTGAGTCTCTGCTGGGTTTACTTTGTGGGGCAAAAGCTGAAGAACCCAAAGCTGCAGCAAAAAAGTTAATTTTACCCGGTTTAAAAAAAAAAATAAAGAAATTGAACAACATTTTTGGACAAATTGGTGTGAATGTTGGTTTTCAAGCTGAAACTTTGAGTCAAAAACCTCAGTTACAAATTAAAGTAATGCATTCTGTGGAAGAACTCGCATCAACAAACACCTGATGCCAATTTAACGAGCAAAAAAATTAAAGAAGTTTGAAGGTGTTCAGAGGCAGCAAGGTGATGAAGACGAGTGAGACAGACACTCCTGATGCCTGATTGTCAGTTTGGTGAATAAAACCTCAAACACTGAGGCACAAGAAGGCAACAGATGTACGTCAGGCTTTCCCGGTCTGTTGCATGAAGCCCTCTGAGATCCGGTCCTCCTCCACCCGGACCCGCAGGTGCTCCTGACAGTGTTGGAGGAAGGAGTCCAGCGCTGAGAAGCCCAGCTGACAGGGCACACAGTGATACAGCCGGTGCCTCTTGGAGCCCGGCTCTTTGCAGGACTCCATGTCGCTGGCGCAGACGCTGCACTGCCTCTTCTGCTCCGAGGTCTGGTGGAGCTCCATGTGCTCCTTCAGCTGCTGCAGCAGAGTGAAGATCTCCGGGCAGGAGGGGCAGGGGAACTCTTTTTCCTCTTCCTCCGCTCCTTTGGGAGCTTTTATTGTGTTCGTTAACATTCTGGAAACCTTCCGGGGCCTTCCTGGACCAGGTTTGCATGTCTTGATGATTTTATTCTGTTCGTTTTCTGTTGGTTTGGAGTCTTTAGGGGGACTTCCCGGAGGTTTTTGTTTGTTTTTGATGGTCTGTGACAGCGAGTGCTGTCTGAGATGTGCCCTCAGTGACAAATGATGGAAGAAGACTCTGCAGCAGATCTGACATGGATACACGCCTCTTTTCCTGTGCTTTTTGACAGCCGGTCTTGCCTCTCTCCTGGTCGACTTCTCTCTGCTGTGGTTCTCCTTCCGGTGCACAGAGAGCTTGGAGGTGCTCCTGAACACCATGTCACAGGAGCGGCAGCTGAGGAGCTTCTGTTTGGATTTAGGCCTTTGGTGTGCTCCTGGAGTCTTGGCGGTCTCCTCTTCTCTCTCGTCGTCACGGTTTCTTCTGGGCTTTAGCTTCTCCTCGACGTGATTGTTCTGTTTGTGCCGCTGCAGAGCAGCCTCTGTTCTGAAAGTTCTGGAGCAGACCTGGCACACACTCGCGACCCGCCTGCTGAGTTCGGGGACGTCTGAAAGCTCGGAGCGAGTCGAGTCGCCCTCGGAAACCGGAGGGGAATCGCCTGGAAGGCTGCCGGCTGTATTCGAAGTGTACAGCGGCTCGCTGCAACCCGCCTGCTGATGCTGCAGCAGCGCCTGCTTCTGGCTGAAGCTCCTCCCACATGGGGCACACGCGTAAGGACTGCTGTAGAAAAGGTGTGGCGGGCGGTGAAGTGGTTTGTCCTGCAGCTTGCCAGGGTTTGGGATCCGCATCGTGCAAGCGGGGCACGGAGTACCGAGCCGCGACGGCACGTGACATCGCTCACATCGAGCAGAATCCTGATTACATTTGTGCAGCTGTAAGGACGACCGCAGAGAGAACTCCTGACCACAGGAGGGACACCGGTGAGGCTTGGGCAGCGTGTGTTTTAACGCCTGGTGCTGTAGCAGATCCGCTGCATATGGGAAACCCTTCCCACACTCCTGACATATATACAGCTGAAGGTGGGACAGCTGCTGCTGGTTCTGAGCATGTTGTCTCGTGTTGGAGCGTGCGATGAAGTTGGCGAGCCTGGACAGCGTGTCAGCCGTGGTGGGGCGGCTGAATGACTCCTGGGACCTCGATGTGCTCCAGCTGACTCCATCCATTCTTTCAGAGCTTCTCTCCAGCTTCAAGAAAGACAAGACACGAGTCAGACTTTTTTTCATTTAAATGTTTAGAAAATGAGAGGCAGATGCAGCAAGTCACTGAAACATATACAGAGAGAAATGCATACATAAATGGAAAACAAGCGTTTGGTAAAACCTGATAAGACACTTTAAAGTATCCCCCCCCCCCAAGAGTCATGAACAACTCTAAGCTTCTTGAAGGATATTTTAAAGCTTTTCTTCTTAAACTGACATCTGCTTTTTGTTTTGTTTAGACGTGATCCCACTTCTTTTGATTTCAACTCAAATTAGCTAATTTTGTGTTGAGAGATCAAGTATTAAGCAACTTTGGCAATTACCCTGTCGGAACAAACCAATCCCCGAAACATTTGTGACTCAAATCTAATTCAACTGTGACTTTATCATGTTCATGTTTAATTATAATATTGGTGTATTACTTTAGCTTTTTTTTGTGTATAAAAAGGTTCATAACTTATTGATAAATAAGTTATGCTGTTTTGAAGGACATGTTAGCTGCTGTTTCATAAATCAGATATTTGAACGTGTAAGAAACGTATCTTCTTGTTTATTCATCTTGCTAACTTTCTTAAAGCTGGTAAGTTTGACAAATTTAAAATAAGTTTAAATAATGACACAATCAATCAACTAGTCAACCTAGTTTTAATTGAGAAAACGGCTCCTCGGTCAGTAAACACACGACCACAGCTTTAGCTCCATGTTTGCTAACGTTAGCTCGCTGCTAAGCTATGCGAACATGTTAAAAAAATTAACACTTAAGTTGCTTTTTTTTTTTTAACGGCTTACCTGAGCTCTCAAACAAAACCAGACCAAGTTCGGTACGGAGAACCGGGTAAAATCAGCCTGTGTGGGTCGGTACCGGACGGTTCTGTGACTGGGAACCACACTCGCATGTTTGCAGAGAGCGAAACCCGAAGTTTGTGGTCGCAGCGGGGATCACTTCCGGTAAGTGGGCTCGCGTGCTCCCTTTTATTCAGCCGGGGCAGGACCTGGATAGAGTGAGGGAGGAGCTTTTCTTCTGAAATGCGGTTTGGAGCTCAAACTCCGCCTACCCAGCGAGCCGTTTTGAAAGCCGGCTAATTAATGGTGTGCACCCACTCATAAACACCAGAAATAAATAACAAAAAATAAGCAAATTTATAATCGATAAATGTTCCTCAGTAAATCAACATAAAGGAACAACATAAAATGTAAAAGATGTCTATCGTCTCTGTACTTAAAAATCCCCCAAAACAAAACTCATTTTTGTTGTTGACTTTTTATGCACAATACTATTTTTTCCCTTTCTAAAGGAAGTTTATTATAAATTCAGTTAATTTTATTCATAGGACCTCAAAAAAAAAAAACATAATTGGATTTCGGATTCATTGCCTAAGGCAGAACAAATGGGAAATCTGGAAATACTTTGATTTTATTTACTTTAAAAAATATAGACTTTTTCATGAGAAATTAAAAGTGGAAATAAATATTTTTTTGTAATTATTTGTTACAGTTCATTGTAAAAACAACCACAGGGCCCTCTGCAGAGATCATAATCATTTTATATTAAAAAGTTTCACTGAGTGTAACTCTTTAATGAAATCTAGTTGTGAACTTTAGCAAGAATTTGTCAATTAAAGGCTTTATTTTAAATAAAATTAGTCAAATAATTTGTAATAAACAGCAATGTGTATTTTTCCTCTCTGCTTTGAATAGATTGTCCTGAAATGTCTAAAACGGTAAATATTGAACAAATATCACTTGAATGTACAAACAGAAAAAACAGAAGAGTAGCAATTAGTTTAATATAAACAAAACAATTCAATGTACAACATAAACTGTAATAAATAATCATTTAAGGCTGAAGCCAGTTCTGATGACTCAAGTGCTTTAAAACCTTCAGATTCGCCTGAAACAAACAAACAAAACAAACATTTGGCCTTTATATGAATCAGCAGGTTAACGCCTCGTGTCGGCTTTGAGTTCTTCACATTTTAAATAAAAACACGGAGTGAACAATACCACCACGGAAAATGAAGAATGAATGCAGATTTAAGGCTACAGCTCAAAACTGTAACACAAACAAAACATTCAGAGTGGTCGATAGATGGAAGAACACGAGTTGATCAAACACTGAAACAGATTGTCTCAAAAAGTATTAAAGGTTTTCACTGCAAAGTCATGAAGGTAAAAAAAAAAAAAGCAAGCAAGAAAATCCACATTATTTTTTTAAATTAAAGGTTCTTGTGTCTTTAAATAAAACATTTCTATACCTTTGTTTACCTGCAGAAACAGTAAAAGTTGGTCAATAATTGTTTTGAAATGTGCTTAAATAGAACTATTTTCTAGATATTATTATTATAGTAGCAGAATTCCCCACAATTTAAAAAATAAGCAGTTTAATTGATAAATAAAAGAAAAACAGAACACGCACACAAACTGGCTTTTATAACATTAAATAAAACATAGCAGTACCTACCTTTTATGTTTAAAAATAATTATATATCGGAACTGGAAACCAGTCAAATCTACTGGTTAAAGCCTGAAATCGAAGCTTTGAGAGGCTGATTGTTCTCGGCTAATTTGGTGAATCTAAAGTAAAAAGTAAAGTAGAGCTTTCTTTGTGCTTCTTATTTCTGACAGTGAATCAGAGTCAGACTCCAGCACGTCTCTGTTTACCTGTCGTCCTAAGTTCGAACCCTCACCTGGCTCACAGACTCTGGGTAGTGAGCAGGAGAAAGAGATCTGGGCTCATATTTATCAAACGTCTACAAAAGCTGCACAGAAACATCCACCTTTTAGTCCAACATTACGGCACTGATAATTGTTTTTTTTCCACCCCTTCACTCCTGTAACTGAGAATCAGACTCAGGTGGGAGACCCCCAGACCACTTGGTGAAGAGTATTCCTGTCTAGTCCATCTCAGACCCCTAGTGGCAACTCTGAACCACTTAAGAGTTCTTTGGAGCAGTCTTAACTTTTCATGAGAGTAAGAGTGATTCTTAAACTGAAGAGTTTTGATCATTTGCTTTTACACCTCAGTCTGATAATAAGAGCAAATCTAAGAAATTTTCAGCACTTAAGTCTAAAATTCCACTTTAAGAAGTTTGATAAATACGGGCCCAGATACAGGAAGTCCATCTCTCCCCTTGACGCCTCTCTAAGGAGGTGTTCTGGACATGTCCAACTAGGAGGAGACACAGAGGACGACCCAGGACACGATAGACAATGGTTATGTCCAAATTCAAAGATGCGTTCTCCTTTCCCCTCTGATTTAAGGGACAGGTCCTGTGGTTTCTTTTCAGCCCACCTCTATCCCAAGATGCACTGCGGGCCGACTTGGATAGCTTACTTTTTAATTTTTTTGCTTGTAATGGCGAATGAAGCGAGGGACGAAGCAGAGTTTTAAATAAAAATCTGGCGGTATAAAAAGTTTAAAGCGTGCATACACGTGTTTTGAAATATTCTTCATAATAAACGAGCTCCAACGACTTGTTCTTTAGGTCTTTATGTGTTGCCTCTAAGCTAATTTTGTTTATTTATAATAATAATAATAATAATATTTTGCCATTTTTGTTGCTTCTGTTTAGCGACGTCACGGTTGCTAGGCAACATGACACAGGGTAAGGGTGGTGATAAAGCCGTCTCAACTCACAGACCCTTTCTATTAGTCTTTGCGGTCGACAAAGAACCCGGCCCACGTAGACCAGGTAGGCCGGGTCCTTTGAAGGACGCAGCCCCTGAATTTGGACACAGTCCAGGTCTCTCAGCTGGTCTGGGAACACCTTGGAGTCCTCCCAGAAGATGGTGGAAGGATCTTTTCTCACAGCTAATCAGACTCTACATTCGCTAAAAACGAGAAAAAACAGCCACCTGGTTTGTAATGAGTGTTTGAAACACATCAAACAAAACAAAAATAGTAATAATTTCCATAAAATAAAAATTTCACAAACATTCTTCATCCTTTAAAATGTGTTCTTTTGTGTGAAGGTTTCAGTTAAAACCACATGGTTGATTAAATACACTGTAACAGTCCTGAACTCTGAGGTTTTTACGCACCAGAAAACAAATCCAGCTGAAAGTCCCGGGACTTGACTTCTTCACAGCATCAAGATGAGAGACCAGCTCATCCCGGACCTCAGACCCAGCAGGTCCGGTCCAGTCCGGTCCCCTCAGGTCTACCTCTTGTAGTGGCTGGGGGCGTCGGCGAACATGTACTTGAGTCTGTAAGCTTCGGCCAGGAGGAGACCCACCTCCTCGTTTCCCCAGTGGATCGTGGGAAGGTTCTGCAGGAGGATGAGGAGGCTCTGAGGAAGAAACTATTCATCAACTCTGAGCTCATCCAGACACTGAACTTCTTAACAAAATGTCAAAACACAAGGAGGTCTTTAAAACAGTACAAACACACCTGAAAGTCGACCATGGACAGGATTTCTTTGCGCCACTCGATGAGGAACGCCGCGCACACGTACAGGTGGAAGTGGGAGAAACCGTCAGTTTCAGCCTGAGAAAAACAGGGAAAAAACAGTTTAATGTCTAAATTTATAAAACAAAGTAAACTGAAGTCACTTAGCAGTAAATTTGTGGTTCCTTCACATCTTAAAATAGAAAAAAGCTAAAAGTATCAAACAAGTCAAAATCAGAGACAGTTTTTCTGATGTAAAATTTAAAGAACATTTAGTAGCCAACAGCTACAGGAAGAGCCCACCTGGTAGGTGTCCCAGAGACGGATGGTGCATCGAAGAGGCAGCTCCCTCATCAGGAGGTTGTTCATCCACCTGAAGGCGAACTGCAGGTACTCCACCTCGTACTTCTTAAAATGACTGTGAATGTCGACTGCAGACAGGAAACCAAGTTATATTATGTGTTTTGTTTTAAATTGTCAACTAACTTTGGCTAGTTTCAGGCAGGGCGGGCTAATAGTGGAACTAGTTCTCATTTAGCGGATTAGCTTTTGTTGCTAACTTTGAAAACCGTTTGTGAACAGATTAGCTTCCACTAAATTAGGTTCTGCCAATTTTAGTGTAAATCTTCCATTTTTATGCCATTTATTTAGAACTAAATAAAAACTATCCTCTTTCACAAGCAGTGCTGGACGTGTCACGCACCGTGTGTGTAGCATGTAGCACCTTTAGCAGCTAAACTTTAAACGAAGTACTCCAAAATGAAATAAACTTAACAAAATTTAAATACCAAAAATATAGTAGAGAAATTATTTGTATTTGTTTGACTAACTTCAAATTTATAAAATACAAATTTGATCAAAGAAATGCTTTTATTCTGAAACAGTTAAATAGGAAGTATTACAAGTTAGACATTGGATTTGGATTGGCTGATTTGCCACAGATGACCCCACCGACCTTCAAATTAAACCAAAAAAAACCGAACAGGTTTGCGTCAGTCTTTCCAGTCTTAGCTGTTAGCGTTAGCTTCCACTAAATTTTTTTGTGTGTTTAGCGTTAGCGGAGCCACTATTCTTGATAAGCTGATTAGTGGTTAGCTTTGTCCCCTCACCGTCTATCCGACCAACCAGCCCCTCTAAAGCTTTCACTTTGTTCTGGATCCCGGGCTGGGCGAAGGTGTAGTTGTCCTGAAAAGGGAAACCTGTTTCATTAAACGGACCCGACACGGGTCAACCGTTCGTTTACAGGCTGGTAGTAACGTGAACGCACCTGGATGCCATCGAGCAGCTTGCTCATGCACCAGAAGCTGTCTGCTTCAATGTTCCTCTGGGTCTCCAGGGGCAGCGCCGCCACCTCGAAGTTCTCCACGTCTTCCTCTGCATCAACAAACAGCTCATATAAGTCTGTCCATCAGCTGATAACATTAAAACAGTTCCAGACACCTTTAACCGGACAAAACGAACCATGAAAAGCAAACGCCTACATTTATTTCAGCACAGAAAAACCAGACGTGTGCACAAATGTTCACTTACTGACGAACTCTGACAAGAACACGACAAAAAAGGGCGTGACCAGGTCGTTGATTCCCTGGACGTAACCGCTGGCCGGGTGACGGATGGCCCAGATGAACAGAATCCGCTCAAACACCTGAGAGTAAAACAGGGAAAACGTCTCTGGATAAACTAACCTGCACATATTTACTGCAGTTCAATAAAATGCAACACGATGAACACTAAACCTTCAGAGAAAACTGAGCTCTGATCTCATCTCATAGTTCTTCAAATCTCCACAAAATCATTATTTTTAGCCACAGAAGTGATAAAATCACGTTTGAGGAACGAACTGAGTTTCAACATTAAAGTTCCTCTTCCTCTGAGCCGTCGCCTCCTTACTTCACTCAAGAGTTTTACGTAAAGAAATGTTGAGATTGTGTTCTAAATGTTTATTTTTGAGGTAAACAACAAAAAACAAAAATAATTTTAAGCTGCGACTCAAAATAATAATATTCACCTCTTGGACCGCCGGCTGCTGGAACAGTGGGATGAGAGGGTTGGTTCTGGGAATGTCGATGTGGATCTGTCAGGAACAAACCGTTTTATTCAGGTGTTTCCTGACTGGACAGGTGAGGCGTTACCTGGCGGAGCTGAAGCCGTACCTGTCTGTACGTGTCTTTGTGTTGCTCGTCAGTGATGGAGTGGTAATACTGCTCTATAAACCCAAAATACTCCTCCCGCTTCCTGCTCAGAACCAGCTCTCTGCGCTCCTTGTTGGCCGGCAGGTAGCCCTGCAGGACACGAGGAGATGAGTCAGAACTCAGAACAGAACCTGCTTTTACCTGGAGACAGGCTGAATGACTCGTTAGCATTAAAACATTAGCTATAACTTTAAAACAGTAGAACAAAAAGCAACAAAACAGAAGCTAAAAATCAGGCACGGATGTTAAAGTGAGCAAAACCAATCTGTAAAATGAATAAAATAGTAGCTTAATTGAACAAAAAAGAAGCTAAATGTAGCAAAGCAGCAGTTAAAATAAGCAAAACAGAGGCTTAATTTAGCAACAAAAATAAAAGCAGCTAAACAGGAGCTACAATAAACAAAACAGAAGCTAAATTTGGCAAAACAATAACTAAAAGCAGAAAATAGTAGCTACAATCATGAATTTTAGTTAGCTACAACAATTAGAAAAAAATACTAAAAGAAATTATATAGCTAAGATTAGCTAAACAAATGTAAAAAATTAGCAAAAAAGTAGCTAAAATGAGAAATTAGAAGCTAAATTTGGCAAAACATCACTAAAAGCAGCTAAACAGGAGATAAAATAGCAAAACAGAAGCTAAATTTAACTAAACAGTAACTAAAACCATCAAAACAGTAGCTAAAATGAGCAAAACAAACTAAATTTAAAACAATCACTAAAAGCAACTGAACAGGAGCTCAAATGAGCAAAACAGACGCTACATTGATAAAAAAAATAAGCTAAATTGAGCTAAACAAAAGCTAAAATGAGCCAAAGTGTGGCTAACTATTTAGCTTCTAAAAGCAGAGCATTTTGAAGGAATATATTGTATCTTTGTGTATTTTAATTAGAGTTTTTTAAGTTAAATATGTAAAAAAGTATAAAATCACAAACATCAGGAGAATGAGGTGAATAGTTTGATGTTTGAAAAGTTAAATCAGCTGAATATAAGCTGAAGCAGTTCAACGGTGGAAAACGTTTAAACTATGAACAGGAAACGGTCCGAGCGCTGCCCCGGCGTGAACAGAATGAGGAACAGAACCAGAGCAGTCCAGATAAACGCACAGAGGAGATAAGGCTGCCTGAGAACATTTCCTGAATGAAAGAGCAGATCTGCAGCTTGAACCTGGAGCTCAGAGCGACACGGACAGTTTCAGCTGAAGTCTTACAGAGAGGAGCCTCCAGGTGACGGCCCGGACTTCTCTCGGTATTCCTGACCAGCTGTGCTTCCGGAGTTCTTCTGTAACCCATAAAGACAAACAGAACCATGTGAACATGGAGTTTTACTCAACAGATAACAGCTCAGTGAAATTTCAGAATAAAATAAAACAAACAGCTGAATAATCCTTTAGTCAGTGTTTTACAGGAAGATCAATCAACAAGGAAATGTTCCAGGTGAACTCCTGAGTCTAAAATCATTTAAAACGTTTCAATAAAAAAAAAATATAAACTTATTGTTATTTATTCCCTGCAGTACCCAGGTCAGTGTTGGGGCTGGCCAGCAGCTGCTTGAATTTATCCAGGCGGCTTTTCTCCCGCACCGCCATGGGGGGAGCCCCCGAAGCGTTCTGGTCCGAGATCCGGGCCACCAGCGGGATGATGGGTCGAACCGGGAGACTCTGCTGCTTCTGCAGCGGCGAGCAAACTGACGAGAAGAAACCAAAAACACAGGAAGCAAAAAAATAAATCAGGTCTTTAAAATTGAAACCGGTAATTTGATACGTATCATGACACAGAGGTTAGATACATCGCAGAATATTTGTGATACTGTAAGCAAGGTGATATATCACCATGTTTTACTCAAAGATTTTATTTTGGAAAAACTCATCATAAAATCTGTTTATTTTTATGCTATAAGAAGAATACTGAACAGTGAGAACCAAACTTGTGTTTCACATTTCTTCTTACAAAATTAAGCCATAATTAACAAAGGATTCAGTATCAGGAAATAAAATATTGTGATATTTTAGTGCATCAATATTTTCTTACAGCCCTAGTTACGACAGCTTTAAAAAAATTGAGGCCGTCTCTGTTGGCTGGGCGTTATGACGCACGGATGACTGAAAATGAGCGAGAAGCTCAATTTAGGAAAACAATTAGTAAAAACAGCAGAACAGTAACTAAACTAAAATCAGCCATGGATATTACGCTAAAGCTAAAATTAGCTAAACAAAGGTAAAAACAGCAGAACAGTAGATAAAATGAGCAAAAACAGAAGCTAAATTTAATAGAACAGCTAAAATCAGCTTAACATTAGCTAAAGGTAAAAGAACTATAATTAAAAACAGTTGTTGATAAAGTAAATATTATTTATAGAGGGATGTTTTATTAAAAAAATAATCAATCAGCTGTGTGACTAAGTCCAGTGTCCTGATGCATCTCAGTAATCCAGGTAAAAAATTCAAAAGGAAAAAATAAGTAGGTCCTCTGGACAGGTTCTT
>JARVJO010000024.1:25149990-25165863 GCA_031762555.1 Cynodonichthys magdalenae | reverse complement strand
CGTTTTATCTCTTTCCTCTGTGATCCGTTTTATCTCTTTCCTCTGTGATCCGTTTTATCTCTTTCCTCTGTGATCCGTTTTATCTCTTTCCTCTGTGATCCGCAGCAGAGGCGTCAATACGTTTTCATATTAGAGGATTTTAAAAGTACTAACCGTGCGGTGGTGCGTTTGTCGTCTTTACGCCTCGCCGCCTGCTCTGAAGGATGGGTCTGTTCTTCTGTATCACCCCAGAGGCAGTCTGAGTCTCAAACACACACATTTACAGGGAGATCTTTGTGACCCACATTCATCTGCTCCTGCCCTGTGGGGCGTTGTGGCCCTGGAGCTGTGCACTGTAACGAGGCCGTGACTCTGAGGTCTCCAGCTCCTGAACCCTGGAGCCTTGGGTCGGTTCAGTGGAAGTGGAGGTGGGGGTGTCGTAGCTAACAGAGGCGTCTTCAGGTTTCACTTCAGATGATGATCCCACATGGAAAGAAAACGAAAGCAGTGACGGGCACAGAACTAGTTCCTCATTTATCAGATTAGATTTGATGTTTGAAACTGTTAGCGAACCAATTAGCTACGGTTAAATTAGGTCCTGCTAATTTTAAATCCTCAGAAGGGTAAAATATCTATTTTTATGTCATTATTTTGAATTAAATGGAAACTGTTCCCTTTATAAGCGTGGACGTGTAGCATCTTTAGCAAAAAAGTTTAACAATATTGAAACAACAAACACAAAAATAAACTCACTTTTTTGTGATCGAAATGGAAAATTTGCACAATTTTAAGTAGCAAACTTCCCTTTTATGAATCTGACAGTGGAGGAAAATATCTCACAAACCGCCGAATGGATTTCAGTGAAACTTTCAAGGAAATAAATTTTCCTGGTTAACTTTTAAAAGTCGACCCAGTCAAGATGGCTGCCACAGCCAACACAAAAATGAATATAACTCAGTAAATTTCACAAATATTAATCTGAATTTTTTTGTTTTGGTAGCTGAGAATCTTTCCTGAAACATACTCTATATACACTATTATGATATATTTCTCAACGATAGATGACGTTTGTCTAAAACTCAAACCTTTTAGGCTTTTTTTTGTGCAGCTTTGAATGAACAAGTGTCGAGTTTATATCTAACTAAACGACACGTTTTACTAATATTTTTATTTTAAAGCTGCTGAGAAAAATAAACTCCCACAGCCTTTTTTGTTTTTTGTCCTTTTCTCGTCCTTCACTCAGACGTGTTACGGCAGCACAAACAGGCCGTTATACCCGACAGGCAGTCGCGATCTTCCTCCGTCTGTCTCCGACACAAACAGCTCCGCACTTCCTCCGTCTGCTGAAGAAAGAGGAAGTGAAGAGGAGAGCGAAGAGTAAGGAGTCCTCTGTCTCCTCAGACAGGACTGACACAACAACAAGGACAGTGACGACCGGCGCTGACGAATTATTCATGAGGCTCCAAAAAAAGCTCCTCGCTCAGCAGCCCGCCTTGTTTTCATGAGTTACAGCCCCAAACTTTCACCCTTATAGGAGACATTTCCCTCTCAATGGCGCCCACCTGGTCTGAGGAAGGAAGGCTGCGCTCTCAGGATGCTGCTATCAAAGAGCCTTTTCTCCAACTTGGTTGAAAAGTTTGCGGTTTGTCACAAGCGTCGCTCTGTTGCAGAACAAGATAAACTCTGTGCGGCACCTGAAACACTGCAAAGCGTGGCTCCGCCGCTGGAAGACACGCTTCACATCCGTAATGAGGAGATAAACAAACTTTGTCTGGAGGTACTTTTGACTCGCTGAGACTTTGAAAGAACAATCCCGTCTTTCAGAAAACAGAACTTCACAAAGACAAACCTCCGTTTTTTTTACTAAAAACAGACATTTTTCTCTCATCTCTGACGGAAACTGAGAATCCCAGTCTGTAAACGTTCATTTTAATGGTTTGTTTTTGCTCTCATTCTCTGGGTTGTTTGTTTTCATGAAGGAACTATTTTTATTTTTTTGTTGGGCATTAAAAAAGCTGCACATCTTATTAGAGTCAACAGAGTTTGTTGCTGCTGAGAAAATGATTGAAATCTTTTTATTTCAGAGAGTTTTCTTAAAAAAAAAAACACTTTAAATTGACTGAATTGTAGCAAGTCTTTTTTCCATTATCAACTAGCTGTCCAGGGTGTTATGAGATATTTTGCTAACAGATTAACCTTTTAAACAGGTCTTGTGTGACGAGCTAGCCCTCAAAGTATACGTTGAAGATCATTCTCAGCAACTACCACACAAAATTTGAGCTCAATATTCGTAAAACAGACTGAATTTATTTATAAATCTTAAAACCTTTATTCTCAGTGGAACGCAGGGCACATATTAAAAGTTGAAGCCTTTCCAGACATGCACTAATACACCCCCATACCATCAGAGAGGCAGACTTTTGAACAGGCTGGATCACATGCCAAATTCATGGCCCGTGGGTCAAATGTGGCCCAGTATGGCATTTTATGTGGCCCTCCAGAGCTTCAAAAATGTATTAATGTCTAAAAATAATCTGCTTTAAAGCCATAAACTGCATCTCCTGTAATGCTTGTTGATTATTTTAGATACAAAATGAAGGCACACAGGGTTCAAAAGCTGCAAAATTTCCTGAATATCCATTGAGCTGCGTTTTCACTGGCTACTTTTGCTGCAACCCGGTTGTACTTGGAAGTGGAAATTCTCACTGGAGGGGCGCTCCAGTTTAAATTTACAACTTGTAGGTGGGAATTCCCTATGGGAAAGTGGGAGAGTTCAGAATTCAAGACGGCAGCTACTCACCACAACTCAACAGTGAGTAAAACTCTTACTTTTACTTTCAATAGTATTTCTGTAGTATTTCTTTCACATTTAGTCAGTCGTACATGTAGAAAAGGACGTGTTAAAACACTGTTTTTATACAGGAAATACCATGTAGAGCCCAGTTAGTGTCTGTTGCTCTGGATGGTTCCTCTTCTTTTCAGATTTGGATCCGTCTGACCTCAGAACAGTTCTTCATACCGTGGCCTTTTGGTTCAGAGAAGACAGCAGCGGCTCTTGATGGTGGCCCTCTTTATTGCCTGATAGAGCTTTAAGCAGCGTTAGTTAACTGTGTTTACATACAGTAATGAGTGGAAGTGTTTCTGAGAAACAGAACTCGTTTTTAACACAGTGGCCTCCGAAGGCCCAAAGATCACGACAATCTAATCTTGACTTTCAGCCTTTGAGCGCAGAGATTTCCACAGATTCATCTAATCTGATGAAGAGATTAAGAACTATAGACGATGGGAGATTGAGACAGGTTATCCCAACATTGTTTTTCACAGACCGGTGAATCTCTGCACTTCTAAAACGCTCTTTTTCTCACTGTTTCTGATTCGTACCTCCTACTTTTACAACCTTTTGTTGCTCCAGAAACAACTTTTTGAAGTCATGTTGCTGCCTTAAAATTCAGAATTAAATAATTTTCCTGCCAATCGGAACAAATTTTCGGTTTCAACATGTTCACTACGTTCTGCTGTGAATTAAACAAATGGGTTTGAAAATGCTCTTGTTCAGCTTTTACTTTAATTTTACTCGACGTCTTCAGAGTTGTGTTTCGGTGCGATGTGGTGGAAATCTCCTCACCTCGAAAATAAAGTGTTGAGCAGAATGAATGAGTAGATGGAGCTGATGGGAGGTGTGTGTGTGCGTGTGCATCAGGGTGGGGGGAGCCCCCTTCATTTGCATGTAAATAGCCAAGCGCACCAGTTTCTGCAGCAGGGATGACAGAAAGCATTCTGGGACGGCCCGGGTTCTGTTTGTCATCCATCAGCTTTGTCAACATGAGAGGAGGAAGAGGAGGAGGAGCGAAGGTGTAAACCCGATCAAAGATGGAGGATAAACCCTGTCACTTTGCAAACCACACCCTCCACTCCACCTCTTAATTCAGATTTTTCTTTCTTCCTCCGACCTTTGTGTGACACCCCCCCTCCTCCCCCCGCAGGATCACTCAGCCTCTTCCCAACATCCCCATCAGTATCGTCTCCATCTTAAGATGCACTTTCACCCTCCGCTGTTTCCCATAACTCCCCCCTCCTCCTCCTCTTCCTCGCTCCTCTCCATCCGTCTCCTCTTCGATTTCCCCGGTGGACTCTTACAGTAAATTTAAATGCGGTGCCTTCCTTTTTAAATGGATGCTGTGCAGGACGGGGTGGGGGGGGTGGGGGGGGAGGAAACAGAATAAAGAGAACAGAGGAGGAAGAGGAGGAGGGGGGTGAATTTCATTATCACACATATCAGAAAAAAGGTTTTTTACCTCCGGCTGTAAAATCAGAGGCCTGAACAAACACAAAGACCAACCAGCTAAAGTGTCTTAGATTAAATTTAGGCTTTTATTTTTTTTAATCTGTGCATTTAATCCTTCCTGTTAAGATGTTTTTATCGCTGAGTTACCTTGACTTCTTCTTTTCAAACCGTCAGTAAAAACAAACATCTCTGATGTGACAAAGATAAAAGATAAAAACCTCAAAAAGAGTCTAAATATTTGACCTGTAAACCTTCATCAAGCTGACCCATCAGGAAATTTGCACGTTTTTGTTTGTTTTTTCCAAACTGAGGATTTTAACAAGATTAAAAACTATTTTTGTGTTTTTAGGAAATTTAATTTAAATGTGAAATTTTGAAGGCTAGGAGGCCAAATTGTTAAGACACTCTAATTTCTTCCACCTCAATCAGTAATTCATTCCAACTTCCAGGTCAAACAAATAATGTTTGTTTTTGTTTTTTTCCTTTAATCAGTTATTTTGAAAGAAACTGTTTTAAGTCAACCTCTGGGTTTGGAAATCAATCAAAATAATTGAGATCTTTACAGATAAAATAAGTTTTGGTTTAGGGTAATGTATAAAATATGACTTACAGATTCAGTGCTGGGAGCTAAACATGAAAAATGTAAACAAATGTATTAAAACTTGTACAGAAGCTAAAAAAACATTTAAAAGATTTTTAAAATAAAGTTAGACGTGACTAAAATAAACCTAAAGGAGAAGCAAAAACCACTGAAACAAGTTAAAAAAAGGTACAATAAGGTCAAAATCCACACATTTCTACTATTTATCTCACATTCTGAGTGTAATACAAGTAAAAAATTTCCACTGTAATGTAAATATTTAGCTCACTGTTCTTACATACTAATATTTACTAAATATCAAATTTAACTGTTTTATGTAAACTTTAAATCCTTAATGTTTTAGTTAAATGTTGAAATATTTCAGAATGGAACGCAGCCCTTTGCTGTTGGTGCGCAGCTTTTGTTGTGACTTCATTATCCTGCAACAAAAGCAACTGCTAGCACTGCTAACACTGCTGAAGATGGCATTTAAAATAATTTAAAATTTAAAACGCTCAAAGTGTTCATTGAAAACAATATGGATGGTATCTGTGGTCCGGCAGTTTGAAGTGTAACTCGGACTTCAGCTGCAGCTGAAAGTTTGACGTCTTGTAGAGAAGCGTTAGCAACATTAGCAATGTTAGCAGCATTAGCAATGTTAGCAACATTAGCAGTGTTAGCAATGTTAGCAGCATTAGCAGTGTTAGCAATGTTAGCAACATTAGCAGTGTTAGCAATGTTAGCAACATTAGCAATGTTAGCAACATTAGCAGTGTTAGCAGCATTAGCAGCATAAAGGTTGAGTTATAATCACGCTTTGGAGTGCTCGTTGTGCACGCTCACCCTCGCCGGCAGTAGAGGTGTTTATACTTGGTTGTAGATTTCTTTAGAATGACAAGTGGAAGTACACTTTATAACTTGTGAAAATGTTTTAAATAGGAGAGCAGAAACAAACAAGCTGCTTGAATGGTGCACAACGTGCGCAGCCTTTGCAGAGTTTCAAAATTTCAGAGGTGCACGACCACACACCAGGGCAGCGCGCGGGGCCAACGCACAGGGGCGGGGACGGCACAATTGCATCGTTATTGGCTCGTGCCCCCTTGTGCCAGGCGCGACACGTCAATTATAGACCTAGCTTTAGCAGTCGCTATCGTCGTAGAATAATGATATCCTAACAAAAGCCGCACACCAAAGGCTGTGTTTCTTTGCAAAATTCTTCAATGTAAGCTTTAAAATTTATATTTAACATTTAGATGTAGGGTTTAATATCAAGACAAAACTTTAAACATTTAAATTGAACATTTAGTAACAATTTGCAATACATAAGAAAAGTGAGCTAATAACAATAAAATATTAGTGGGATTTTTTAAACTAGGATTTTACTCTTTAATGAAAATGTGATATTTTGTGGTATTTTATTTACACATGGCGCTCCGTACGGTGGTGCTCGATGTTTGGAACTAAAAGCTGCCAGCTCTGAGTCTGAATCAGGTCCTCTTTGTGGTTTTTATTTCTTACTTCTTGGTGATTTTTGGTGTTTCTGTCCACCAGCTGTTGATTAAAAAGAAAAAACACAAAGACAGTCCGCTCTGATTCCTTTATGGACACCTTTAACACGTTGACATCCTGAGCTTTCGCTCCACCAAATCATAAAATGGAGGATAAAAACAAGCAAGTGGACAAACTTTGAGGACAAG
Organism: Cynodonichthys magdalenae; assembly: GCA_031762555.1. Taxonomy (NCBI): domain Eukaryota; kingdom Metazoa; phylum Chordata; class Actinopteri; order Cyprinodontiformes; family Rivulidae; genus Cynodonichthys; species Cynodonichthys magdalenae. The sequence goes on along the minus strand of JARVJO010000024.1, from coordinate 25,159,322 downwards.
GCCGAGTTTTCTTTGAGGTCAGGAAGGCGGTTAATTAATGCTTTGTGAAATTATAAATGCAGGGAAAGACGTTTCCTTCTCTTTCACGTTAATAATTGTCACACCTGGTGGCGAATGTTTCCTTCACAATCATCCCGAGGCCCGACAACAACACGAGAAGTCATTTACCTGGAAGGTAATGATGTTGGAATGAGTCGCTAAGATGAAATGTTCCCGGAACAGAATCGACCACTTATACTTATCCACAACCAGCCTTTTAATAAACCACCGCCTCCAAAGTGATTTAGATCTGGATCTGTTCCTCCCTGCAGCTTCTAGTTGCTGTTGATTGTGTTTACACCTGCGTGACACACAGAACCCAGCCCGGCAGATTAATCTTTTCTTTTGGCAACAAAATAAAATAAAAGATAGGTGAAAGGAATGTTTTTCAGGAAAGGTTCGTGGCATAAATAATGAGTAAACCAAGACAATGCCTGTTTGGTGCTGTGGTTGCAACAAGGCTAATTAGTCCTTAAGGGAAAAAAAACACATTTTGAAAAGAAAATGAACGAGTGGTAACAAATACAAGCAGTGATAACGAGGAGGCAGAAGAAAAAGTATCAAAACAACAACAGAATGAAAAACAAACTGTGTTTAGAGAGGAAAGGTGTGAAGTGTTAATATCTTACCTGTTGTAGATAGCTCTGTGGTGTAATTCTGACCGAGCTGACAAGCTAACGACTAGTCAGAGCGAGGCCAAGACCTAAGTGGATCTAACCCCAGATAGCAAAAGATGTTAATTCAATGTTGAGTTATGGTCGAAAAAGTTAATTTTTGGTCAAAGTCGATGATTGATGGTGAAACAACCATCAAACAATCGTCCAGTTCAGCCTAATAACCAATGTTGAAAATATATTATTGAGTCAATGTTTCATGGTCGAATTCTAATAATTGAAACGCCAACGTTTAATCAATGTTGAACATGGATATAATATCAGTTATGGTTGAAAACATTATTTGAACAAGTAAGTCGCCGAACACGTTTTGTATAATTTCTACATAGATTCAGAATCATGCCTAAACATATTTCAGTGTTGATTCACTCATATTTTGCTATCTGGGACATCTCTGACTGTAAAAGTTTCAATGATTTGTTTGATAAAACCATCAGATTCAGGTTTTTGTAGAATTCTACGGTTCATCAGAAATGCACATTTTTACATATTCTTTTGTCCTTTTAGTTTTTGGGTAATATCTGGTTGTGTTTTTGCAGCTTTTAGCTAGTGTTTTGCTATTTTTATCTTTAACCTAGCCTCTGTCTTTAACTAGCTTTTAGCTCAATACTGATACTTCAGCTTTTAGGTAATTTTTAACTGCTTTTAGCTTTAAGCTAACCATTTGCAGGTTTTGCGTAAAGTGTTTTGCTACTTGAACTGTAGCTTACTTTTTACTGCTTTTATCTAGCCTTTTGTTAGTTTAACATTTGGCTAGCTTTTTGCTGCTTTTAGCAAGTGTTCTGTTATTTTTAACATTTACCTATGTTTTAGCTGCCCTTGTGATATTGTCACATTACCTTTTATTTTCAGCTTATCTTTTGTTGCTTTAGGCTAGTCTTTTGAAACTTTTAGCTCAATTTTTGCTCCCTTAGCTTTTGTCTAGTTTCTTGCCACTTCTAGCTTTAAGCTCTCCGTTTACTACTTTTGGGTAGTGTTTTTTTTCCACTTGAATTACCCTTTTGTACTTTTTAGCTAGTCCTTTACTACTTTTAGCTTGTATATTACCTTTTGCTGTTTTTGGCAAGCACTTTGAAACTTTTAGCTTAATTTTTGCTACCTTAGCTTTTGTGTATTCTCTTGCCACTTTTAGCTTTAAGCTATCTGTTTGCTACTTTCAGGTAGTGTTTCTCAACTTGAGCTACCCATTTGTAAATTTTATTTATTCATTTATTTTATTTATTAAATTTTATTAGCTTTTGCTACTTTTAGCTTTTAGCTTAATTTTTCTTGGTTTTGGCTTTTTGAAACTTTAAACCTTTTGCTAAATCTAAGTTTTAGCTGTCCTTTTGATATAGTCACATTTAATCTAATGTTGTGTTAGTTTTAGCTTAAATTTAGCTGTTTTTATTTGAAAAGACATTAATCATTATCCTATTCATATAAATGTGCTGGAATTAGCACAGCAGCTAAATTTCATCTGTTGTAATGAGCAGATTAAAAAAAAATAAAAACAGTTTATAAAACAAGGGCACAAAATCCAACAAAACATACAAACGTCACACATAGCTCTCTGCAACATTTACTTTTATTTAGGCTTTTAATATTTTAATGTTTTAGTTACCATTCTGCTTATTTTAGCTTTCACAACTTAGTTTCACCTTCTTCAGAGACTTTCAGCTGTCATTCGGCTGCATTCGCTCTTATTTAAAAGATAAAATTAAACTCGTGTCTGAAGTCGTTCTGCGAACAAAAAGTCAGATTTAAAATTACACAGATTATAAAAGGACTCCTGATGGCGTCATGACGGGAACATATTGGACCGACAGCATGAGGTAACCCACTTCTCTTCATGTGGGACGAGTCAAGCCAAAGTTGCTGTAAGACGAAGTGTTTTTGTGTGTGTGTGTGTGTGTTAACTTCAGCCCACAGCTACAGTCGCCCCAACAAGCCATATGGTCCGGTCCTAATCTGAGCCCCGTCCTGCTGACAGTGCCGAGATCGACTTCTGTAATTAGAGACAATCTTCTGCTCCTGAGATAAACCAAACTGAGCCGAAGGTAAATTAAAGAAAACAATAACAACAAAAAAAAACATTTCTGTTTGAAATTCAAAGACGTCATCACCTGAGATGAGTTGTTTTACTCCGGTTCTGAGGCGTCCCTGGAAGGGGGTTCTGATGGATCGGAGCTCTCCGGCTGATTTAATATTCTAACGGCTGAGCGCTTGCAGCCGTAAACCTCCCCTGCTCACGTGTCATGGCCGCCGAGTCATCTCCGCTCGCCCTGCAGACATCTTTTTATTGTATCTCCAGTTTGATTGATCCTCCATCTTTATAACCCCGCAGAGGGAAAAAACAGGATTATAGTCCAACGCCTCATTCCCACCAACATGACTGTGCAAAAGTCTTCAGCTACATCTAGTTTCTTTATATTATTTCCTTCCAAGCAGCCTGACTTCCTAGTAATCTGTTAAAATGATCCCAAGCAACAGTTACCCAGGATTTAAGTTGATTTTAAAACATACAGATCTGAGCAAAAGTTCAGAACTGAGCATCAAGACCTGCAGTGTGAATGTAAAGTTAAACTGAAATTATCTTGTGTTGAGAAATGTCAGCATTTCATATATGACTTAAGTTTTCAGCAGATTTTTGAGAAACACCTTGTTGGTGCTAAAACCTTAGATTTAGTTAATCAAGATATGTTTTTATAAATTGCAGTGGTGGGCACAGTGAACCAAAAAGTTTGGTTCATTAAACACTAATCCGCTAAACAAGAATCTTAGCTCTGCTAACGCTAATCCACTAAACAAGAATTTTAGCTCCGCTAATGCTAATGCACTAAACAAGAATCTTAGCTCTGCTAAAGTTATTCCTCTTAACAAGAATCTTAGCTCCGCAAATGGTAATCCACTAAATAAGAATCTTAGCTTTGCTAATGCTAATTCGCTAAACAATAATCTTAGCTCCGCTAATGCTAATCCACTAAACAAGAATCTTAGCTCTGCTAAAGTTAATCAGCTAAACAAGAATCTTAGCTCAGCTAATGCTAATCTACTAAACAAGAATCTTAGCTCTGCTAAAGTTAATCCGCTAAACAAGAATCTTAGCTCCGCTAATGCTAATCCACTAAATAAGAATCTTAGCTTTGCTAATGCTAATCCGCTAAACAAGAATCTTAGCTCTGCTAAAGTTAATCCACTAAACAAGAATCTTAGCTTTGCTAAAGCTAATCCACTAAACAAGAATTTTAGCTCAGCTAATGCTAATGCTATTCCTCTAAACAGATAAAAAAATTAGGTGAAGCTAACAGCTAAGATTGTTAGTGGGACACAAACCTGTTAGTTTGACTCTATTGGTTTAATTTGAAGGTGGGTGGGATCATCTGTAGCAAATCGGCCAATTCAAACCAGTTGTAGCTCTGTCTAACTTGCCATACTTCCAGTTTACCCCTTTCAGAAAAAAAACATTTTTTTGATCAAGTTTGTATTTTTATAAATAACAAATTAATACTTTCTCTACCATGTTTTACACATAGTCAATTTTAGTACTTTTTTAATATTGTTAAAATGTTATAAAAAAGTTTTTGACACACTTAGCTTTAAGTTTAGCTGCTAAAGATGCTACATGCTACAAACATGTGTAGCACTGCATGTAAGAGGGGAATGTTTTTATTTAACCGCGGATAAATGCCGTTAAAAAGAAGTTTAACACTTGTGAAGACTTAAAATTAGCGGATCCTAACTTAGTGGAGGCTAATCGATCCACTAACCGTTTCAAAAGTTAGCAATAAAAGCTAATCCGCTAAATGAGGACTTTATTTTGCTAATAAAAGTTTAGTAGACTTGTGCCCATGATGAATAAGTACAAATAAAAACAAATTATGTAGTTTCAGTTCAGTTTATTTATAGAACTATGTGTCAGGTCTGAAAACATTTATAGGTATTATAAAATGCCAATTAATAAAAGTTATTCATTTCAAATTCAAAATACTTTATTGATCCCAGAGGGAAATTAAATATTATTTAAAGAAGCAAGTAGAATGTGTCAAATCTTTTTTGGTGACAGTGGAAAGAAACGACTTCCTTTTAACAGGAAGAAAGCTCCAGCAGAACCATTTGCCTCGACCAGCTGTTTTTTTTTAAACTCTTTATTAATTTATCTGTTTGTGTTTCCACACAAACAAGGTTCATCTTTCGAGTTTAGGAGTTGTTTTTCATGCCTCAATGATTAACGGGTTAATGGACCATTGTGTGGTCACAGACAAAGATTGATCAGAACACACACACCTGGCAGAGGCTGTGTTCACGGGGCAGGTGTGCAGAGAAATGAAGAAGGTGGTGGGGTGAAAATCTTAGCCGACCTCCTCCTCTCGGCTCTTTAGGGGACAATAACGGTGTTGATGGTGACGTTTGACCCGTGTGTGCATTTAGGACCACATGTTACCTTTGGGGGTCAAAGGTCACTTTGGTCCCGGAGCTTGTCCCTTGTGTCCTCTGGGTTTTTCACTGGAATGTCTTCAGGCTTACCATCCTGGAGACAACGACTGACACTCACTAAAACAGTGTGTTAACTCATGGTCTGTGTGCGACCATTTTTGTGTTTTCAAAGGTTTTTTGGCTATCTTTATTTAGATTTCCACAAAGTTTTTAGCTTTTGATGTAGAAGTTTTGTTAAAATCAGTGCTTTATAAGATATTTATCCACAAATAAAGTTTTTTCTGATATTTCTGGGTAGGCCCAAACCCCCAGCGAGCTGTTCCTGCTCCTCTGCATTGTGTGTTTTTACGCGTCCTCCTTCTAATCTCTGGGGTTTTGCCCAGAAAAGACATCAGTGATTCAGTAATACAATCAGCAGAACCACAGCTGCACCACCATGATGGCTAATTACATCATGGAGTCAGTGATAAAGTCTGGACGGGGACGGCTTGGTCTTTCTGGGAAGATGAGGCACTTTTTGTGGCCTTTTAGCTTTTTTTCTCCTCTTGTAAAAGTTTAGCGGAAAAGCCATTAATGAATTTCCAGTCAAGAAAGGCCTGAATCTGCTTTTAAAAAGGAGAAAACATCAGATCTATGATATGGGTTCAGATCAAAATCTGTTTTATTTAAAAAAAAAAAAAACAGTGTTTAGTTCGCTGAGTTTTGAACGGTTAAATGAGTTTTTACAAACTGAGGGCAAAATATGAAACAAAGTGTTTAATTAAAGTTACAAAAATGACCTGAAGAGATCAGATTTTCCAAAGGAGGGTTATGTGAGAATGCTATGATCAATAAAAGTCTTACCTGCTGCAGACAGATCTCTGAACAGCTGCAAGTCAAAGAAACTGTTCAGTTCTGATTGAACTGATGCTTTTTTATTTATCCAACATCAAAGCAAATGACTGCTTTTTAAAAATACATTGAAGTTTTATTATCACAGCAGTTCATGTGATGAGCTAATGGTTAGTTTAAGAGTGAAATGTTTTTTTCATTAAACTTGTTCAATGTGTTAATTAAACATTAATTACATTTTAAATAAATATGCTCTAATATGTTAATTAAGCATCTATTAATATGCCATTAAGCTTTAATTAATAACATGCTGATTAAACATCAACAGAGATTTTATTTAAACTCAATTAATATATTGATTGAATATGTTCAACATGTTAATTAAACATTAATTAACATTTTGAATAAACATGCATTATTATGTAAATTAAGCATAAATTATATTGGTATGTACTTGTTAGTTAACATGCTAAGTAAGTAATATCAATTAACATATTAACTAATTATTTTAAATGTGTTATAAAACAAAATAATTGTAAATTAATATATTATTTAAGCATTGATTAATATATTATTTAAACATAAATTGTCCATGTAAATTAGCCAAACATCAGGTATCATATTATTAAAGCATTAATTAACATGGTAACTAATATGTATTAACATGTTACTTAAACATGTTAAGTTATCATTTTGAAGAAATGTTTTTTTAAACTGAATCTGGGTTATCTGCAGCAGGTAAGATGTTGCTTCTTTATAATATTTCCACACAAAACATTTGAACTAACAAGTCGATTAACAACTTTGATACTTCACATCCATAAACGTGATGTTAAGTAATCAAACTTAAACAACAATATATATTTTTATTTTAATAGAACTTGTCGTTAACTTTTTGAAACACTAAAATTTGAAGAAACCTCCTCAGTTTTCAATAAATCTAAACTTAGTGCACATTTTAACTACGTCTGAAATTTATAATCAGTCTCACAAATCTTATTTTCTTATAGTTTAGTTTGATGTTTTTGCTCTTTATGTTTTTAAAACAACCTGTGGAAAACTCTTTTATTTGCACAAGTTAGTTTCTTTGTTAAAAATCAATAAATGTTAGTTTCTAGTCTTTTCATGTTGTGATAATATTATTTTTGTAACTTATAAAATTAAAACTGCTTTAAAATGGTTAAAAAATAGTTGTTATTCTTTAAATACAAAATGGAGCATCTTTCCGACCTCTTACAGGAGAGCTGTTGGTCTCGGAGCAGAGATTCAATACGGTTCTGATTTTTTTCTTTTTAAGAGCAGCTGGAGCCGAAGCAGGCAGGATCAAATCAGCAGATGTATTGATCGGGTCAGGAGGGCCCGGATCCGGTGTCTCTCTAATCACTGAGAAATGAGGAGTTCTTTGAGCCACGGCGTTTCCACCGGGCGAAAAGGAGCCAATCGAACTCGGGGGTGGGGGGGATTCAGCCTCATCTGAAATTCATCTTTAATCTTTATGAATTATGAATCGAATTCTGCGGCGGAGAAAGAAAACGGCATTTACATAACCCCCTCTTTCTCTGACCATAGCTTCGTGTTTTACGCCCGCTGTGGCTCCGCGCTGCATTTTCCTTTGGTTTTTTTTTTTTTTACAACAAATTATTATTTCTCCAAGTGTCAGTGTAAGTAATGATGTATGCATTTATAGATGCTGAGTGTAGAACACGTGAGCCCCTCATCCCAGATGAATCATGCAGGAAGTCCTCTCCCTCTGGGCGGCATCACTAGTAAAGGCATTTTCAGACTCAAAACAAAAACAAGGTTTTAAATTTCAAATGGGATTTTGAAGGAGGGTTGAAAAGAAGAAGCAGATCTGTGGACGGGTTCACACCACTTTTCTTTTACCCCTCCTCCTTTTTTTATTTTCCCCTCTTCCTCCCTCCCTCTCTCTTGTCAACCTTTTCAAAAAGCATCTATATTCTCACACCAGGCTGTAGGGGCATCTTGTCATGTTGCTACGCTACCTGAATGTCAAGCAGAATGTCAGAGTGATGGCAGAGTGCGAATATACAAAAAAATAATGGAGCTTCTTCCGATCTGAGAGCCAGAGGAGGAGGAAAACACACAACATGTAAAAATAATTAGCATCAAGGTCTTCTACTGTGAACAAAACAAGAAAAAACCCAGAAATAAGAATAAAATTTATACAAGACTCCATGGTAAATCACAAGCAGCACATATTTATATCACATTCAAAGCTATATTAGTTGTCAAAATCCGCAAATTTTCAAAATTTTTGTTAGAATCTTTATGCCTCTAACACAATTTCCACTTAAATAAATGATCATTTGGGTTAATTTAACTCAAACTCATTGGCGGTTTTGTTAAAGAAAAGGACAAAACGTTCCTCGCCTCCATCTAAATTTGTCAGAAATTATCCCGTTTGAGTTCAGGAGATCTCGGCACAGATCGTTTTAGCTCCATCTTTTACTTCAACGCTTCATTTCTGTCGACTCGTCCTCGCAGCTTTTAGTCACCGTTTCTTTTCAGAAGAAATGAAAACAATCTCAAAGGAAATACATATGAAATTATACATGAAAACATAGAGACTCCACTCATACAAGCTGTATTTATAAAACTGCGTCACACTATCTCCTGTATATACAACAAGAACCTCACCAGGGTGGATTAGAAGCAGGTTTAGTTTTATTTTGACTCAGTTTGACACAGTTTTGTCATTTGGCTCAAGAAACTGAAATGAGGAATGACCAAAGCTGATTTGGGGCTTTTGGGGAAAATTGGTGGACATATGTATTTAACTAAAAATCCAATCCGCTAGCTTAAAAATTAGCTTAGCAAACTTTAAACCACTAAACAGGTAAAAAAATTAGGGGAAGCTAATGCTAATGCTAATGATAACCGCTAACTCAAGATGTGTTTTATCCACAGAAACATCAGAATTTTGGCTGAAACTTACTAAAACTATTGCAACATCCACCAAACACAGTGAAAACCGCAAGCAGTTGAATTGGCAAGTAAACAAATTGCACAAAGTGACATAAATCAGAATAACTTGGTCTCAGCTGTTCACTCTGCGGCTTCTTCACACACAACACACATCTCTGCTGAAATATATGTTTTTGTTTTTGTCAGTGGATTTAATGTTTGCAGAAATACATTTAGTGGAAGCTAACTGGTCCACTAACAGTTTTCAAAGTTAGCGCTAAATGAAAAGTTAGCTCCGGTAGTAGCTGATTAGCAGAACTGTGAATAAACATGAACAAACATTTTCACATAAAAACATAGAGCCTTAATTTCCTGATGCATCTCAGTAATCCAGGTAAAAAATTCAAAAGGAAAAATAAGTAGGTCCTCTGGACAGCTTCTTTTTTT
>JARVJO010000024.1:25104327-25119612 GCA_031762555.1 Cynodonichthys magdalenae | reverse complement strand
CCCCCCCCCCCCTCAGATCAAAAGACACAAAGGCCTCAGCAGGTGCTCCTTTCCTGCCTTTGTCTCTCCGTCTCTCCGCTGTTTAATTGTTAAACTCTAAGAGAAAAGTTTCTGTCTGTCAACCCTCAGGGGGAAAAACAAAGAAACACACACAAACACAATGATGGCACCGGTCACACATACACACACACATACACACACACACACACACACACACACACACAGAGCCACTGAGCAAAGATACAGACGTCAGGGACGGCGTGCTGTGAAACAGCAGGTGTTTCATGGACGGAGGAACTGAGAGTCAACTTTTTTTTCCTCCTCTGTTTGTTTCCTGTCTGAAGGACAGAAGTTCAAACATTCACTGTTAGATAAGCCCCCCCCCCCCACACACACACACAAACACACACAACAGGTGATTCTTTCCTCATCAAAGAAAGGCAGGTACAGACTTTACTCTGTCCCACAAATCAAAGAAAATAATTTTTATTTTTTAACACTGATGTTAGAAACACAAACGATCTCCACACATCTTAAAACAAAATATAATAAACTAAATATTTCTCCTAATGTTCGACTTTCAGATTTTTTTTAGACATTAATTTTACTAATCCAGGTCAAAGTCTTGGACTGAAACAACTATTTAGCTTTTTTTTAATCGTAAAATGTTGGAAAAACTGCACAGATTATAAGACTTAACAAAAATAAAACATTTCCTTTAAAGATGGTGGATCAGTGGTTAGCACTGATGCCTCACAGCAAGAAGGTCCTGACAAAGACCTTTGCAAAAAACAGCATCTTTTGTTTTTAATTTAAATAAAAAAGACATAAATTGTGACGGCGAGTGATAAACCATGAGGATCAGATATCGTTGACGTTACAGACCCGTCAATACGAATCAAAACAGCTTGAATCAATACATCGTCAATATTTATTTTACTTGCTCCTGTGTGTAGACATGTTTTTGCTACATCATGGGGACCCAATACTCCTCGTGGGGACCACGGGTATGGGTGCTGATTTTAGGTGGGGGTTTAGTTTAGGACTATGGTGTGAATGGAGTTTAGTATAGGTTTAAGGTCAGGTATGCACTGGAGTGGTTAGTTTTAGGGTATAGGGTCAGGGTTAAGCTAAAGAAAAATCTAGAAAATGAATGGAAGTCAATGCAAGGTCCCCATGGGAATATAAAAACAAATTTGTGAGTGTGTGTGTGTAGAGAAAGGGCTGCTTGCCAGCTGTGCAATCTGTTCAGTAATCTTAGGCCTGGCCTGTTCACACACTGCACAATCTGGTCTGGTAAAACTGGTCTATTAACACACACATACACACACATTTGTTATTCTATCCTAATGGGGACTTTGCATTGACTTCCATTAATTTTCTAGTCATTTTTACAGCCTAACCATGACCCCTTAACCTAAACCTAACCTCACATACATGACCCTAAACCTAACCTAAACTGAATTTACACCTTGGTCCTAAACCCAACCATTGACCCACCAACGGTATTTCCCTCAATGGGGACTGGGCTTTTGTCTCATAAAGAACAGTGGGTCCTCACCAGGCGGTGTGTACTGGGAAAATGGTCAAAAATCTTCCCTACCAAGTAGCAAAAACATGTACTTGCATCAAACTGAGGACATTGTATCGACTTCCATTCATTTTTGTAACTGTTTTCATGCCTAACCCAGACATTTTCCCTAAAACTAACCATTACTAGTTTATTCCTAACCCTAACCTGAACCAAAACTTAATTCACACCAAACCTCTAAATCTAACTAGTAGAGTGGAGTAGGACTGCAACAAAAGTGAGGACCAGGAAAATATCCTCACTTCCCAAAAATGTCCTCACTTTGTTGGTTAAAAACATATGACGGTCCTCATAAGTACACACACATATAAATCAAACTAGATGAGGGCAGGTTTCAGTTTTAATTATGTGTCTTAAAAAGAAAATTCACTTTGCAGGATGTTGAACAGCAGAGTAGTTTTAGCTTGTCCATTAGCAAAATATCTCATAGACCATCGGTTAGATTTCAGTATTTACCAAAACAGGTCTGACTTCTGGAGTCAGTTCAGATTGAGACGACCAACAACAACTCAAAAACAGCTGTAATTCTGTCGATTTGACAAGTATCGAGCTAAAATTAGGAGTGGTAGCTGAGAGTCATCCCTAACTCACACTCTCAGTGCCTCATTTTCAAGGTTTGACCGAAGCTACATCTCAGTAATTTGTTCTGTCAGCAGATGAGAAGCTGATTCCACGGATCAGAACTTTATTTATTCTGAGAATCTCAGGATCCCTCAAGACTATTTACATCCTGACTCCACACGCCGCCGCCGCCGCTAACCCGCTCGCCTCTGATTCCCAATAACCCTTATCAGCCCAATTTCCTCCCTCTCTTCCCCTCACCCATTTTAACACGCCGCCCTGTTTGTTGTTTAAATGGAAGCCAGAGAAAATTGGCCACTTTTGCCGTTCAGAAACTCCCGCAGCTGTCTGTAATCGCCACGCACGCTCGCAGTCATCAGTGTGTGTTTGTGCACGGCCCCCGGTAATGTGCAGTTACCACAGCGGGGGGGGCAGAGCGGGGCGGGGGCGTGGAGAGAGGGGTCATGGCGTGCGGCGGAGAAAGCACTATTAGGAGAAAATGATAGGCCTTGTCCCCGAAACTCCATTACACACCGAACACTTAAAGGACTGGACCGGCTTCATTACGGGGCGACATGCTGCTTTTATTTCCCATTCTGCTAATTTTTGTTTTCTAGCTAGCCTTTGGCCATGTCTAGCTTTTTGCTGCCAGTTGTAGCTTTTGGCTAGTTTTTGTACTACCTTTAACTTTTGATAGCCTTTTGTTACTTCCAGATTTTAGTTAGCCTTTTCTTTTGTCATTTATAGCTTTATCTAAAGTTCTGGTAATTAAATTTTTTATCTAAACATATTTTTGGTGTGTCATCTTGACCTCAGACATGAGCAGACAAGTCTTTGCAGAAGATGACCGACATTCTGACTCCAGAGAAAGAAAACTGAATCCACGCTGGAATGTCATGACATTGAACTCAGACAGAATAACCATAACATTGATTATTATTTAAACTTAATGGTATTTCAGGGTTTTTTGTTTACTCAGACCTCTGCAGTAACACAATCTGACAAACAGAAAATAGGACACATCCATTCATAAAGGCAACTTGTTTTCCACAAAAAAAAATAAATCTGAAAGACTCTTAAACCCTTAAGAACTGCTGATAATGACCACTTAAGTCTGAAACATTGGAAGCAAACTGAGAAACAGGAGCTCAGCCTGGAGAAAAACAGTAAAACACAACAGGAAGAAAACAAGCAGATTTTGAAATAAATAAATAAATAAATAAATAAACCTTGAGGAAATGAGTGAGAAATGGAGGATGGGTAATTAGAGGGGTATAGACCTGCTTGGGCATGTTTTAGTTGTTGATGGGAAAAATGTGTGGCTTCATGTGGTCTGTGTTCCCTTCAGCTGTGGATGGTAGCCGAAATGAAGGAAAACTGAAGAGCTACATCTACCCACCACTGACTGTCAGCAGCTTTTTTTTCAAACATCCTGTCAATCAATATTGGAACTATATTCTGGGAAATTTCTCATTATAAAGTTTAAGTAGGGATAAGAAGATTACACAGTTTGTACTGATTCATGTATTGTGATAAAAGAAGAATGGTATCAAAGGCTAATTGGTATCATGAATTAGGACTGAATTGTTCTATGATAAAAAAAAGTCTCAATTTTTTTGATTAAAGCCAATTACATTGTGATAAAATTGAATTATATTGCGATAAAATAATAAATTGGATTGTAATAAAGGCTAAATTGTATTGGGATAAAGACTGAATTGTAATATGATAAAAGACTGAATCTTTATCGTGATAAAACACTGGATCGTTATAAAGAGTGAATTGTTTCATAATAAAAGACTGAATCTTTATCTTGATGAAAGACTGAATCACATTTTGATAAGGACTAAATCGTATTGTGATAAAGACTGAATCGTATCATGAAAAAGACTGAATCGTATTGTGAAAAAGACTGAATCATATCATGACAAAAGACTAAATCATATCGTGGTAAGGACTAAACCATATCATGATACGGACTGAATCGTATCGTAATAAGGACTGAATCATATTATAAAGACTACATTGCATTGTGATAAAGACAATCAAAGAGCTATCTGTAACAGGTAACATATTAACTGTTCCCAACCTATCTACAGAACCCTTCTTTTTTAAGATCTCAACTATCGTTTCGATTTATTTAAGTCTGTTCTGGTTTTAATCCACTGGGTGCCACTGTTTGTACCTCATCAGGTTTTGTTTTTCTTTTGGGTGATATGCAGCATCACAGTTAAACAACCAATCATTAAATGTAATATTTAAATTTTTTTGGGGGGGGGCTGGGGTCGTTGGTTTGTATTTTGAGCACCACCTCATCAGCATAAATGGACGAACTGCCCCAGGTGTCCTTACAGTGTCTCTATCAGCCTGTGTGACTGTGCACACTTGTGTAAAGACAGACTGTCAGTGCTCGTTGTGTGTGTTTGTGAAATGTGCACATGTCCCCCGTGTGTGCACAGTCACAGTGAGCATGTTTTGTGTGTGGGTGACTGTGTGTGTGTTAGCACGCTCCAGAGCATGTCACAGCATGCTGCCAGAGAACCGGGGCAGCGAACCAGACCCGGGGAACAGCATGACGCTGCATCCCGATCTGTGTTGTGACTACCTCAATTACCCATCAGGCTGACAGAGAGCGAGACTGAGTGCATAAATGGGGACGGGGATGAAAGATTTCCTTATTCCGTTTGCGTTTCATCTCCTCCAAAACAATATTTCCCAAAATTATTTTTTTGTTTGTTTTTGAATGGGCAGTTGTGCTTTCATTTGCCATTTCACAGATGCTTAAATCGAAGGTCATAAAATCTTCAAATCTTCTGTTTTCACTGCTTTTCTTTTTAGATTTTTCGTCACACTGACAAAACTTTGGCTGAATCACAAACCAAGTGAAGTCTCCAATCTTAGAAAATTACTCCAAATAATATTTTTCTTTCCAACATCCGTCATCCATGTCATTTCTTTTTTTTTTTTTCCTGATGTCATGAATGCTAAGGACCATAACTGTAAATCCTATCAGCTATTTTCTTCACCCCCACTCGGAAACATAAACATAATTTATTAGTGATTGTCAGCAGCAAATTAATCCCAGTGATAGTCTACAGTTAATCTCTAGATCAGGGGAAAAGTAATCTGTGTCAATGCAATCCTTTTAAATATCAAGTTCAGTGTTTCCACTTTATTTTTAATCGGGTACCAGTTATATATTGTATATTTTTACAAAGCAACTTCAAACCTACATGTCTAATAAGACATGAGTGTCAAAGGCAAAGCTGCTAGCTTGTTGGTAATGAATAATTTATTGAAAATGGAAAGTCATCATTTTGTGTTGACAAGAATTAAAAAATAGCTGACTATTTTACTGCTGAAAAACAAATTCTATGATTTTTAAAAACTGCATTCCTGTACTTAGCCGTGAGAAACAACTAGCATAAGTTAGCTTGTTAGAACTAGCTAACAGATGTAGAACTGTTTTAATGTTAGCTAAAGCTCACAAGACTTAAAATGATACAAGGTAGTTAGCTGTAGCATTGTTATGGTAGCTACAACTGGTTAGCTAGTCTTTATAATGATTACAATGTAGTTAGCTGTAGCATTGTTATAGAAGCTACAACTGGTTAGGTAGTCTTTATAATGATTACAAGGTAGTTAGCTGTAGCATTGTTATGGCAGCTACAGCTAGCCAGTGAACCTTCTATATAGATTTTAAGCTTGTTAGCTTTAGCATTTTTTATTGCCGCTACAACTTGTTAGCTAGTCTTCTGGCAAGATCACAAACTTGTGTAGCATTGTGATAGCTAGCTTTCTAGTCTTAACATGACAAGCTAGTTGGCTGTAACTTACTCTTCTAACAAGTAGTAAGCCAGTATTTGAGCATCACAAACACTGACTATAAATATATAGCTTGTACAATATTTACTTTATACTGTATATACAGTCTGGCCAAAATAACATTAACATGCAGGCAGCACTGAAATCTAATGATATCTTGGAGAAAGTAATGTTAGCATCAGGTTAGGTTAGCTTTGCCTTTTCCTCAAATTGGGATCACAGAAGCTAATTTATTCACTTTTATTGTTTGCATTTATAGTGAGTTCTTTGGATCAGGCAGCGACAGACCAGCTCATTATAATTAGACTTTACAACTTTTAAATGCTAAACCAGACAAAAGTAACTTGGTCATGGATGACATGGCAAAAGCTGAACGATTCCTCAAGTTGATATTATTACATATTGTCTAAAGAAACCTCACTAAAATCAATGTAATTGTTTGATTAAGCTGGAAGTCCCTGATGTCCAATTTTCCCAGCAGCAGAGCATGCATCCACAAGAGTTAAGGCAGTCGCACTAATGACGCTAGTAATAGTCATTATGTAAAATTCACATAATAAAGAAGATCCATTGCCACTTTCAGCTGCTTAGATTGTGAAACACAATTACAGATGTTAATAGCTGATGTTTGTAACTGATTTAAAGTTACAGTTAGGATTGTTGCCTGACATCCAGCTGGTGTTGCAAATATTTATCAGTCTAATTTGTTACAAAGTGATCATCAGCAATACATTCTCATGAACAAAACGTCATAAACCACTGGACCGATTTTTATAAAACTCAGACAGTAATGACTGACAGAACATCTATGCCTAGTTAACATTTGGAGCCAACCTGATTAAAATGGCTGCCTCAAAACAGTATCTGTTGTCAAAGAACAAAGTTTATTTTAATTTCACCATCTGCCTCCTAGTGTGTTTGTTTGGAAATGTTCTAGCAATATATTTTACATAAAAGGCAATTATTTTAGAAAGCTTATAAATTAATTGAGCAGAGTCGAGAGTTTTGACATTTCTCACAGTCCATTAAAAGTATAGAATATAAATGTTTTTGAAGCCACACAGCACGCAGTAACCTGCAGATGTATTAGGCACTGAAAGTAGTGGGAATGCTTTCTAAATTAATTTCAAAAGTAGTTTTTATTTGTCACATCATATAAGGTTCAGGTAATGTAAAAACTAAATCAAATTATTTTGGAGTGGACACCTTTTTGATTTTCACACAACACAGTAGAAACAATATGATTAGATGCAGATTTGTTCAAGAAATGCAGAAAAAGTTGGTTCAGTTTGGTTATATGATCTCTGCTTTGAAGTTGATATTATAATTATTTCTTATTATTATTATTATTGTTGTTGTTGTTGTTTATCATGATACATTTCAACTTTTATCATGATATAATTCAGCTTTTATTGTGATACAATTCAAATTTATCACAATAAAATTAGCCTTTTCTCACAATACAATGTATGTTTTGTTGGTTTTATTAGCAGATCTCCAGCTGTAAACACAGTGGTGTGTGTTACAGTTTACACAGGAGAAGAGCCAGGCATAGATGTAGAGATTTATGGGACAAATGATACATTTTTCCAGTCATGAGAGGCAGTTGATGCAGCTGACTGAGCAACACCAGGAGGAGTTCCTGATATTTGTCATCTCCCCTCTCAGCGAAGAGTTCTGTGTTTTATTAACCTGCCAAAAACTGATCGTCTCTGCTGAACCTTCAACAAAGAAACTGAAGGGAGAATAAAACATAAGGAAGCCATGTTGATTTGGTTACTAAGGAGACCGTACGTAAACGCTCTTGACACGCTGGCTTCTTCAGAGGCCGACCTTCTTCAGACCCTCCTTCACTATCATAACATCACCCACTTCCAGCCCCCTCCCCACCAACATAATGACATTTGCATACAGATGTCTCACTTGTGCTGATAATGCACAGGGCAGCATGTGTGTGTGTGAGAGCTGTGAATGTAATCAGCTGACATCTGAGGACAGGCTGAAGGGAAAGCAGCATGTGCAACCTTTTGTAAAAAAAAAAAAAAAAGTCCTCATTACAGCCATTATCACCATCATTATCAGAAATAAGACAATTTATTTGGCTCAGAAAAACACGCACACAGAAGGAACACAACAAAGGGAGCATTGAGTTGGGAAAAACACAAACCCAATTCCAAAAAATAGTAAAAAAAAAGGAAAGGAAAAAATCTGTGAATCTTATCAACCCATATTTCATTCACACTGGAACACAGGAAACATATTGAATGATGAAGTTAAGAAAAAATAAAGTCATTTTAAATTTTATGGCAGCAACACATTTTTAAAAAGTTGTTCCACATCCATCACTTCTCCTTTTAACAAGTCTGTAAACATCCACGACTTAAGGACACCGGGTCTGCATGTTTTGTATTTTAACATTGTTTTGCTGAAATAAGCAAGACCTTCTCTGAGAGACTTGACACAGATGTTGTTCTAAAACCGGTTGGAGATTTTCCAGATGTGTAAGCTGCCCTATTCTAGAGGCACTAATGCACCCCCATACCATCAGAGAGGCAGGGTATTAAAACAAACTATGGTCATTTGGAGCCATCTGGTTTTTAAACGAACATTGGCTCAGAGAAGACGGCAGCGGTTCTAGATGGTGTTTACATACGGACTCTTTATTGCCTGATAGAGCTTTAAGCAGCGTTAGCGGACATGTGATAGCGGCACGGTGTTTACAGACAGTGATGTGTGAAAGTGACTTTCAGCCTTTGAGTTCATTGATTTCTACAGATCCTTCTAATCTGATGATGAGATTATGAACTGGAGATGATTGAGGAACTTTATTCTGAAATTATTTTTCACAAACGGACTGGTGAGCTTCTGCCCATCTTTACTTCTAAAATGCTCTTTTTATACCCTCTCCTTTTACTGACGTGTTAGTTATTACTTCATTAGTTGTACAATTCTCCTTCAACCTTTTCTTGAAACATGTCACCTCCAACATATTCAAACTACCTTTTAATCTACCCAAAACAGAACTACGTTTTTTAGTTTTAACATTTGATACTTTGTTCACAAGTGAATAAAATACAAATTTTTTATTTACAGAACTTTTTTGGAACCTGTACAATAAAATCAAACTTGTGTTTGTTCGCAGCAGCTGGCTGACAGAAGTAAAAAAAGGATTGAGTTGAACTCGGGGACCGGTTCCAAAATTTTGCGGCCCTGCCCCCACGCTCCCTCTTTCTCCTCTTTTTCTTCTTGCATCTCCTCTCGCCTTGTGAAACAAGCCACCTACACTTTAGGACATCTGCTAAGCTGATTTTCTGGAGCTTAGCAGCACCACAGTGGTATCAGAGAGATTAGGTGAAACAACATCCAACTCTGGCTTTGTGCTGCGTTTCAATAATGCAGCACCACGCTCGTGTGTTTATGCCTGTTTGCCTCCAGTGTGCGCTCGCTGGCTTACGACTTCATTTTTTATTATTTTTATTTAATTTTTTTTTTCTGGTGTATGTGCGTGGGTGTGTATATTATGCTCAGGGTTACAGTGCCATAAGTCACAGAGCTGGTGTAATACTGTTGGATCTGGAGCGTGAGCTCCTCTTTGCATAGAAGGATTCAGAAAGCGGAACCGGAGAGCTGCTTCAGAGGAGCTCTTAAAGTCTTTGTTTTTCAGCCAAACCCATTATCACTGGAGGAAAATCATTTCCAGAAAATAAACTGTTGTTTGGCTCTGCTGGAAACCGACTAAATGTTTTTTTTTTCTTCATCTTTTTTTTTCTTGCGGGGCTCAACAAACATATATTTGCACTTTATTTTCTCCTTGCAGAACACGTGTTAATTTGTTTTTACTCGTATTTGGAAATAAAACATCTATACGTCGCTGCATTGTGCATACATGATGGTTAACGCTTTGTAACCATTCATACGTAATTAAGTAGTGAAACGTAATAATGTCATTTATCCCTGTGGGTTTAGGGTTGGTGTAATTGCTGCAGAGTCGGCCTGCTGTGCGTTTGATTCGTGTGAACACGTTTGTGCGCAGGATCAAGAGAAGGAGTTCTCATTTAGTATTTTTTTCTTAAAAAAAACAGCTTTCTCATTTTTGTGTCGCTAACTAGATGAATAAAAGTGCGAAGAGGGAGGAAGGAGTGGAGGGAAGGGGGTTCAAGAAGAAAAGAGAGCAAACCAAAGAGCATTGAGTGCGGATTTTTTACATTTTTTTTTTACTTTTTTTACTTTTTTTTTTGCGGTGACAGCTGGGCCCAGAAGCTCAGACCCTTTTCTTCTGGCACACGAAGCCCATTAAGTATGCCGCTCGCTCCTTGGCCCCCGCAGCCTCCAAATTGCTCCAAGCTCCTCCCTAAAGTGTGGCGGCCTTTGTCATTGTAATCAGGCCTTGTTTGTGAAGTGCTGCCTGTATTTACCGCGGCTCGGGGTGCATATCTGCCCAGGAGAGCTGCAGGGAGGGTTCAACATGAAGGCTCAAAAAAAAAAAAAGCTGAAGGAGAGGAAAAAGTGTCGACAGAGAAACGAGAAGTGAGGAGATCAGCAGAGAAGTGGCCTTAAAGAATCTGACTCAGTGACTTTGTAGGATGACACGGGGTCAGGCGGCGGGGGGGGGCTTATTTACAAATCCCAGCAGGCTTTGCAGCTCACATGATATTCAGGTTAAGTCAGAAAATGGAATAAAACCCCTCCCGAAGTGACTGACAGAGTGACAGGAAGGTGCAGGAGACGGAGTGACGTGATGCCTTTTGGCAGGGGTGACCCCATTCCCCTCCTCCTCCTCCTCTTCCTCCTCTCGCCTTCTCTTCGTGGGGGGAGGAGGCCTGAGCTGCGGGATGAAGTTAGACGATCAGAGGAGGGGGAGTCCGAAGATGATGGTCATCCAACATGGCATCCAGACCAAACTTTAGTCTGTCTCCTGGCCGTCTCCCTTCACTCTGAGCGTAAAAAATTCATAACTGCAACAAAAGAGGGGGGAGGAAGAGGAGAAACCCATCAGCGAGGAAGACATTTATTAAACCTTCTTAAGGTTGATATGTTGTAGAAGTTTTCAATTCATTCTCACAAAAAGATCACTAATCTTTGTTCAGACTCATAAATCTGATAAACTGAAGCTGAAAATAAGCAGAAAATCAGCCAAAGTCCAAAGAAAAATCCTGAAAAACTGTTGATGAAGACCACTTTAAATTTTCCAAAGATCATGAAGGAAATAAACGAGGGTTGCATCAAGATTTTTGCACAGTTCTAACAAAATCTTTAGCAGGATTCCCGTCTGCGTCGGCTCGCAGACGATTCAGTTCTGCGTGTCTAACGTGAGCCGACAGATATGAGCGTAGATGTTAGGAAGACATGGGGGGCAGGGGGTGAAAGTGATGGGGGGGTGGGGGGTAATAAAGTCATGGTGTGATGATCCAGATTGTTGTCATCAGATCAGGAGCAGAGCTCTGCTGTCAAACCTCCATCTGTGCCTCAAAGCCAGGACGGGAACTGAAACCCGAGCCTGAAAATCCAACTTTGTAACAATCGAAAATATGAACCAAGGAAGCTGCTGCCGGCGGCTCGCTGCGGTCGCCACGGTGACCGCACGCTCGCATTACTTCGTAAAGGCCGACTCAGCGAGGACTGAAAAATAAGCCTCAAAGACACGGTCGATGTACAAAAACTACAAGTTGGACGTTTTGAATTCTGGAAGCAGAAGTCGGCTCTGATTGTGATTTTCTACATTCCTGCAGTGTTTTACGTCTAAGACATGAAGAGGTAAAAAAAAATACTAATCTCGAGTTGAAATATAACCCAAACGTGTGAAATCTGAGGAGACTCTAACCACTAGCAAACACTTACTGAGCTCTACCTGGTATTTCCTGCATAGAATCAACATTTTAACACATCCTCTTATAAACAATGAAAAGTACTGAGTGTACGACTGATTAAATGTGAAATAAATAATGCAGAAATACTATTAAAGGTAAAAAATAAGAGAGTTTTTCTCACTGATGAGTAGCTGTCATCTTGAATTCTGAACTCTCCCACTTTCCAACAGGGAATTCCCACTGGAGAGGGTGTTCCAGTTTAAATTTACGACTTTTAAATTGGAAATTCCAACTTCCCATTACACTTTTGCTGGCAAAAAAGATGAGATGAAGTTTTTACACTGCGAATTTTGATGGCTTCTGACTACTTTTGAACCCTGTGCACCTCCACCAAGTGGTTGTCCATAATGTCTTAGATAAAATAATCAACAGGCATTATGGGAGATGTAGTTTCTGGTCAATGCTGTCTTAAAAGCAGTTTATTTTAAGACATGTATTTAATACAACTTTGAAGCTTTCGCGAGCCACATTTGAATTTGCCACAATAAAAAGTTCAAAAATGATCTTAATGAATCCTAAAAGAATTCTACATTTGCAGTTTAATACATTGCCCAGCGTTTTGAGTTATTTATTTTTTCAAATTAGGGCATCTATGTAAAAAAGGTTAGCATTACGCTAGCAGTTTTCTGTGGGGTTTATACTGTATTTTACCAGCTAATTAGAACGATGCTAACGCTTGTTTCTTTCACAGTTTGACTTAATGTTGATTTGTTAATGACTCTAATAAAGGAGTACATTAAAAAAGGTTGTATATGATTTAGATTCAGATTTAGATTTTATTTTTGATAAATTTTGTAAACTGCCTTTGTGTAAAAACTGTTAAAGAGCTCAAAACAGCCGCTCAGACATGTAAAGTCCAACTTTCTGTGACCCATTCAAACTTTAAATGTTTCTTAAAGAATGTCTGAGCTCTGGAGTGGGCGGAGTTTTCTCACCTGTTCCACCAGAATCCCATTGATTGAGGCCTGTTGTTTTTTTCTATTTTTAAGTTTTAATTTGTGATAAAGGGATATTTCCAATAAAACAACCTGAAGTGGGTGACTTCCTGTTCTCTGAGGAGTTCTTGTTTAAACTTTATCATCTCACAGACAGCTGGAGGCCGAGTTCAGCTGAGTTCAGCTGCTTGTTAGAGAGAGAATGGGGGGGGGGGTCTGTGTGTGCATTCATTTCTGTTCATTTGCATACGCCAGTGAACACGCAGTACATGTGTTAGTGTGGGGGTCCTATCTGGAACAGAATGGTGGCGGGGGGGGTTGAGTAGTGAAGTTAATAGGCTAATAAGAGCTCTGCTAGAATACAAGAGGCTGTCTGGCATTCGCAGATAAAAAATAAAAAACTTGAAGAGGCTTTAGATGAGCCCTTTTGAACAGTGACACCTTTTTTTGTCCACACTCAGAAATTCACTTTAATCAGCTGTAAATTTATTAAGTTGCTCCAAGATGAAGAAGAGATTTTAAATTAAATAAAGTCCAACGACGCTGTTTTAATTTTTCTGACCAGGTATTTTCACAGAAATACTCTTCGTCCAGAAGAGAATCCTCACCAGCAGGTGGCGTCATCCTCACCAAACACTTCAAAATACAAAGAAATTTTTCACTCAATTAAACATTGAGTTCCGAATCAAAATATAAATCTTTTGATCGACCAGGCCTGGTCTGAAAATGTCAGAAACGCTTTCAGCTGAGCCTCCGTCGAGAATAAAGACTTAATAAAACGTCGTATCGTTACATTTATTCCTGTTCTGTGAAAGGATTTTCACAATTTATTTCGTCACACAGCTTTAAAATAAAATATATTTCAAATAAAAACGTTTGGATCAGTTGAAACTGGTGTAATGTGACTGAGCTAGCATTCTGCTACATTTAGCTACCTCATACTTTTACCTTTTTGCCCCTTTAGCTACTTTTTTGATCTTTTTGCTACCAATCTGATACTTTCAGAAAACTTTTCGCTAACATTTCCTTACTTTTAACTAACAGATATTATAGCTTTTTTGTTACTTTTAGGTTGTAGCTAGCTTTTAGACATCCTTTTGCTAATTTTAGCTTCTACCTTGCCTTTTGCTTCTGTTTACTTCATTTTAGATACATTGAGCTTTAGACCACCATTCTGCTACTTTCAGCTAACAAACTGTCACTTTTAGCTACAATTCTTCTATTTTTATCTACTGTCGATTTTACTGCTTTTAGCTTCTAGCTAGTTTTCTGATCGTTTTACCTTTTAGCTAACCTTTTGCTACTTTTAAATTTGATCTACATTCCACTACTTTTAGCCAACACTTTGCTACTTTGCTTTAGTTTCAGTTTTTTAGCTAGCAGATATTTTGATAGCTTTTTAGTTACTTTTAGACCTTAGTTAGCTTTCTGATACTTTTAGCTTTCTGTCAACCTTTTGTTAATTTTAGCTTCTAGCTTGCCTTTTGCTTATTTTAGCTACATTTTAATACATTAAGCTTTTAGTCACCATAAAATGTTGTTATTTTAGCTACAATTCTTTTATTCTTAATTAGCTTTGTATTCTTTTTAGCTCCTAGATAGCTTTCAACCTAGCTTTTAATTAAGCTTTTGCCACATTTAGATTTGAACATTCCACTACATTTAGCTTTTTGCCAGCCTTTTGCTAACTTCTAGCAAAAGGCTTTTTTGGTAGCTTTTTGTTACTTTAGCTAGCTTTATGATACTTTTAGCTTGCTCTTTGTTACTTTAGTATTTAGCTGCATTTATCTTTAAGCTAACCTTTTCTACTTTTAACTTAAACAGTAGTTTTGTTTATTTTAGCTTAACTATCTCCGTTGTAGCTTTTTGGGCTCGTGACGTCATATTATTTCAGTTTTAACTGTTTTAGCTTTTTATTATTTCATCGTCAGCGATCCAGAAGTTTTGTTTTAGTTTTCTGTTCGGTGGGCAAGATGCAGTCTCAGATATTCTTGATTTATTTGTTTTAATATGAATTAATATTTTGAATTATTTTATTAACCTTCATGTTGAAATTTATAATTTATTTATTTCTTCCTGGAAGATGATGATGTGTTTTAGTCATCAAGATCAGATGGATTAAAAAACAGGCTTCAGAATAAAATAAAATAAAATTAAAGCAGTAGATTGAAGGTTAACCCCTCCCCCTCCCTTCATTTTGGAAAGATGTGGATGAGGGGGGAGGGGGTGTAGGGGGTCTCATTATCCTGGCAGACCATCTGCTGCAGGGAGGGAGGACCTGTCTGTCCGTCCCAGACTCAGACACCCTGAATGGGTCCAGAGTTCCAGTGAAAATCTTCCTCTAACTTCCTAAAATGAAAGCTGTACATCTGCTATATACTGAAGGGGGGGTCCAGGAGGCGGGGGGGGGGGGGTCCACTTCTGACCTTAAAAGGACCTGATCCAAGTCTAGCATTTAAAATTTTTTCTTTTTTTTTAATAAATCTGAGAAAAACCTGACGAGGAG
>JARVJO010000024.1:25057612-25069137 GCA_031762555.1 Cynodonichthys magdalenae | reverse complement strand
GCTTTAGCATTGGATAGGCTGACTTTAGCATTGAATGGATGGCTTTAGCATTGGATAGGCTGACTTTAGCATTGAATGGATGGCTTTAGCATTGGATAGGCTGACTTTAGCATTGAATTGATGGCTTTAGCACGGGATATATTGCTTTAGCATTGGGTAGGCTGGTGTTAGCATGGATAGGGTAGCTTTAACTTTAGATAGGCTGGCGTCAATCACCTTCCTTAGCTGGGGTGGCCATCTTGAATCAGCTCAACTTAAAAAATTCAATAAGTTACAGCTGCACACCCAACAAGTTTGTTGTGATAATTTTCTTAAAGGCTTACCGGTTGATGAGATACAGTTGATCTTCTGGAACATATATGGACTTCCTGTTCTAACTTTGTTGCAGATCTCCTCCATGGAGAAGAACCTGAAGAGCATCGAGCACGAGAACAAGATGATTGAGGAGCAGAATGAGGCTCTTTTCATGGAGCTGTCCGGTCTGAGTCGGGCCCTGATCCGCAGCCTCGCCAACATCCGCCTGCCGCACTTGGTGAGGTTTGGTTTTCCTTCTGGTTTTGTTTACTTGAAGGTGAACATTTCCTTCATCTCCATCTCATCTGCTCTGCAGCAGGAGCCGATCACCGAGCAGAACTTCGACCGCTACGTTAGCACCCTGACCGACATGTACACCAACAAGGACTGCTTCCAGAGCCCGGAGAACAAGGCCCTGCTGGAGAGCATCAACAAGGCCGTGAAGGGCATCAAGGTGTGACGCTCAGCTTGGCTCGGTGAGGAACCTGAAGCTGGAGAAAACTTGATGGAGTAGGAGGAGATGTTGAAGTCCTCAACAACGTCATTTAAAAACTAAAAAAAAAAAAGGGAATTCAGGTTACTTAAATAAACGACAACTTTAAAAATAAACCAACCCAGGGAACGCTCTGAAGAAAAGTGACCAAAATCCACACCGTACTGCTGCTGGGACTCATCGGACGGAAGAGAAGAAGAAAAAGGGTTTCCATAAACTTTACCTGGAAGTTTTAAGTTTTATCCATTCTTTTTTTAATCTCCTCTGCTTCCGGAGCGCAGCGTGACCAGATTTTTATTTATTTATTTAATTTTTGAGGTGTGGATCTCGAAGCTGCACTGGAGGACTCTCACGGCGGTTTGTAGCACTCGCCACGGATCGCGTGCGTTCACCAGCTCCGAAAAAAAGTTTGCCGCCGCCGCCACAAACGCTCGCACCCCAGCAATATGAAGCAACCGTCGCCTGAACGTTTGTGGTTTCACCGCAGCGAAAACGGAGTTGGAAGCAGAAAATATTCAGATCTCAGAACAGCTGACGTTTTTTTTTTACATTTTTTTTACCTGAAACGTTTCCACTTCGGTCATATCAATAATATTTATCAAACGTAGGAATTGCACTTCATTTCAATTATTATTTTTTTGTGGTACAATTATTGTTATAAATGAATTATTTAAACTTGTGAACTTTTAAATTGTAACTTATTGCCATTTATGTTATTGAGGTTTATTTATTTGAAGCAATCTATTTATTAATATTATTTGTTTTTTAAGACAAAAAAAAAATGCATCTTTACTGAAAATTAACTAAAACTTGCGTTGATATTTTAAGAATCTATGACGACAAAAATGAAAGGCGTTTTTTTTATAACAGATCGAACACTTTTTGATAATTTTACAAGTAAAGAATATTGAGTTTTTATTTTTATTTGTGTTTTTTTTTGTTTGTTACAGGAATTCACTGCTGAGATGACATAAAAAATGTATTTATTATTTATTTAATATGAAAGAAACCGGCTGTATATTTATTTTATTTATGTGCGTGATGTGACGGTTTAGTCCGAGAAGAGTTAATTTAAAAAAAAAATTAAACACGTTGCTAATATTTAAATAAAGAAACCACACCAGTACCGGTACCGTTTGGAACCAGCAGCTGATTGTACGACGACCCAACTTAAAGCACTCGTTTGATTTCTGCGTCTTTGCTTCTGTCAGGTGGGATAAACAAATAAAATAAAAAAAATTACCTCTCCTAAGCGCTTTGTAGCGGCCAGCTCTGGCTCACCCAAACCTCTGCTGTACCCCGGCTGACTTCTTCTCGACCCGTTTTATCCGGTCCATGCGGGGCCCTGCAGGATACGATAAAATCCTTCTAACACACACACACCCTTGTAGCCTTACTCTAGATTTTAATTTTTTTTTGATGCACAAAGTGCCACTGTTAACGAAAAGGAATAATAATAAAAAATAAAAAAAAGATACTTTTCTTTCCGGATTCTTTGCATCTCCCGTCGGGTCGAGAGGCGACCTCGGCGCCGAGCGAGTGCTGATTGTTTCAGATGCCTTTATTTCTCTGCCAAGATGGCCATAAGTACACTATATATACATTCTGTACAAATAGATTTTAAAGATGCTATATATATGAATATAAACATACATATATTTTTACAGTGTAATTGTTGACTTCTTCTCTTGTATCAAAAAAAGCTGTTCAGAGGAGATGTGAGGGTGATCACTAAGACCTGCTCAACTGTGGCTTTAATTAAATATTCAGTCAACCTCAAAAACATCCAGTCGTTGGGGGAAATTTAAATAAAACAAAATCATTTGTAAATCTCATAAACTCCAATTTTATTCACGGTGGAATGCAGCAAACAGTTTAAATGTTTAAAATAAGAAACTGAACTTTTATTTAAAAAAATAATAATTTTGAATTTTATGGCAACAAAATGTCTTTAAAGATGATCTAGGTCCATAAAGCTCCAGGACCTGAGGAGACCAGTTCTGGAGGTTTTCAGGGACCTGAGTGTCCCGTTCTCTAGCTGGTCTACATTTCTGTATGGGGTCAAATGTTCCAAAACATGTAAATACTTTTCTACATTGACGGAACTTTCAAGCTGCCCATGTTAGAGGCACTAATGCACCCCCATACCATCAGAGAGGCTGCACTGATAACAGTCTAGATGGTTCCTCTTCAGTACGGAGGACGTGACGTCAAGGTTTTTTGAAAATAATCTCAGATTTGTATCCATCTGACCTCAGAACAGTTTTGTTAGTTTTAACATTTTAAAGTGATCCATTTAGAAAAAATATTTGGGTTTATGAGATTTCCAGGTCATTGAATTCTGTTTTTATTTACATTTTACAACAACGATCCAACTGTTTTTGAAAACGGGGTTGTAGTTGATTCCTTTTTTCTCTTCCCCCCTCCCCCACACCACCTTCATTTTGTCCACTCGTCTTGTCTTTAGAAAAGTGTCAGGGTCTGTTTTTAACGACCGCATCTGAAACTCAGCTGGATCTTTGTTCCTCAGTGTCGCGTAGGTTCATGTAAAAATAAAAAACAAGAAGGTTGACGCCTCTGAATAATGTTCTGCACATCGTGTTCAGCAGCATTGTGCAGTTTATTATTATTATTATTACTATTATTATTATTATTGTGTATTATTATTGGTGACAGCCAGCAGGGCGCCAAGTGTAAAATAAAATGTTAAAAATGTCACTAATGTGTTTTCATTATTTAGCTCAATTTCTGCGATTAAAATCTTAGTTAGAAAATTTTGCAAATTTTTTTATTTAACTCACTGTTCCTACATTTTGCTATTTTTTCTAAATAATAAATCTAAATCTTATATCTTAAATGTTAAAGTTTACATTTAAGAATTTCAGAATGGAACGCAGCCTTTGCTGTTGGTTCACAGCTTTTGTTGTGATGTCATCATCCTGAGACAAAAACAACTGCTAATGATAATGCTAATGCTGTTAATCCTGCTAATGCTTCCCTACAAGACATCAAACTTGCAGTTGTTGCTGGTGTCAAAGCAGCCGAACCACAGGTGCCATCTGTACTGTTTTCAGTAAACGCATTTTGAATTTAAATTTTAAATACCATCTTCAGCAGCATTAGCAGTGTTAGCAGTGTTTTGTTGCAGGTTGATGACGTCACAACAAAAGCTGCGCACCAACAGCAAAGGCTGCGTTCCATTCTGAAATATTTAAATGTAAACATGAACATTTAGATACAACATTTAAATTTAACATTTAGTAAAATGTAAGCACAGTAAGCTAAGTTACAATAAAACATTAGCAGATTGTTTTAAGCTAGGATTTTACACTCAGAAAGTGAGCTAAATGATGAAAACGTGTTGGAGACGTTCGTTCGTTCGTTCATTTTATTTTATGGTTGTCGGCTCGTGACGGCCTGCTCTCTGTGAGCTCTTTTAATGTTGAAACAAACCAGTAGGAGACGTTTGTGTAACCAGCCTTGGAGTGGTGTTCAGTACGATTCCCGTGTGTAACTCTGATGTCAAAGGCATGTTGTAAATGTGCTCTTAGCCAACGTAGAATGAAGCTCCTTTGTGCACTTTCTGAAATAACTGTTGAAAAACGCCAGCATTTCGAGTCGTGTGAGCGTCCAAGGGTTTAATATGTTAAACAAAAAAAAGGCTTTTCTTTTTCCAAATAAGAGAAAACCAAAAGAGATTGACAGGAAGCAGAGTTCGGTTCTCAGGTGACCGGGGAAAAGAGGAGGAGGAAGGGCAGAACGGAGCATCGCCATAGGTCGAGCAGTCAGCTGAGGCTAGAGGCGCTCGCAGCGGCTGGATCAAGGCCTCGCGCCGAAACTAGACGAGCGCGTGGGAGTGGGAAATTGATTCGCCGGGCAAAACAATCTCCACTTTGTTGTCGGAGGAGGCGTTTGTTGCATAAATATGTAGACGTCACTCAGAAGAATGTCAAAGCTTTTTATGACTTTTTACCCAAACCTCCCCCCCACCCCACCACCCTCACCTCCTTGTTCTTCATGTCTTGTGTAACCTTTCCTCAGGAAAGATAGTTTGGATGCATTTGGTTAACAAAGTAGTGTGTTCCTCCTCTTGAAATGCACGAGAAAACTACCCGAGAGTGTTAAGACTGTGAATATTCTCCTAACCTATTTGATATGGCATGACCCCTTTTAAACTGCTTGATGAAATTGTCTACTGAGGTATGTAAATGAATAACACTGAGGCCATGAAAGCAGAGCGGGTTTTTAAAAAAAAAACAAAAAAAAGTCAGCAAAGAAAGCAAACGCAGCCCACGGTTGGTCCTGCCGCCTACGCACTGTATGCTTTCTTATTCACATAAAAGTCCTGAGTGATGGAGCGGCTCCTATAGTTCTGAACTGCGTTTTAACCGGACAGTTTCCCTCCAAAATAAAAGCACCTGGGATGAAGTAAAATTATGATGTAACTTTCAGGGAAGTCGTTCCAAAATCCAAAATGTGAGTTGTTTTGTTTTTATTTTTATTTTTGGAATGTGAAAGAAAAGAAACTGAGAGGCACTTTTTCATCAAGCTGTCCAAAAACTAAAAACCAAAAGAACCTTCGCCCTCACCCCCCCTCGTCACCGTTTTTCTGCCCACCTCCGACGTGTGGTCTTATCATGTGTGCCTTTCTCACTCCACTCAACGCACGTTTACGACCCGGTTCAAATACTGATGAAAATATTCGGCCTGGATTTAGATGTTGTAAAGGGACTCATTGCAAAGTGACTAAAATACGAAATTAAAGCCAACTATTGCAGGCATTTGTTTACCTACGGCCGTAGCGACTAAACAAACGTAAACTTCCTCTTTACGGTGCTCCGTAAAAATTGTATTTCTACACCAGGGGTCTCTACAATCCCTTTAAAGTCGCTCTTTGACAAAAAATCATTGGTTTTCATAAACGTAACAAAAAATGCTACTTATAGCAGTTTTTCTGTCCAATTATTTTGCATTTATAGTAATAGGCTCTTGCTAGTAGCCTGTTAGCTACATCATTAAACTAATTTCCAGCGTCATCTTCTCGTAATATCAGAAAACGTACTATTTTTGAACACATTTAAACTGATATTCTACATATTTTGCAGTGATGTTAGCACTTTCTCAAGGGACATCAGTCAACGAGCACAGAGAGAGTCAAAGTCTTTGTCCAAGCTAGGCTAATGGCTAGCCAAACGACTGACAGTTTGATATACTTTTTCAACATTAAATAAAAATTCTTGCTCAAAATTGATATGCCAGTGTGAAAGAATGAAACATTAGCTATTATTAACATTAGTTGTTGTTTTCTTGACTGAATGTTTGTGTTGCTAACTGGCGAACGGGCATTCCTTTAGCAAGCCGTTAGCCTAGCCTGATTTGAGGACTCCGCAACTAAATATCCAATAAAGAGGCTTTTTTAAAAAGTTTACTTTAACTATATAGTTTATTATTTCAAAATGTGATACATTAATAATTTTTCCACAAATATAATGACTCTGAGCTCATAGTTCAAGTTACTTTTTTAACGTAAATATGTTTTTTTTTGTCCAGATGGAAAAATTATTGATGTGTCAAATTTTGTTATAGAGTTTGAGTTTTTTTATGTCATAAACAGTTTTATATTATAAATATACAGTGTTTATAGAACACTAAATGAGTTGTGATATTTTTATTTCAAGCTTCTAACCCAGGGGTCACCACCTCCAGTGGCCAGAGAAAAAACCCCTCTTTTGAACAGGAAGTTGTCTGCTGGCTGCCAGTTTTGCAATTCTGGACAGTTTATATAGTGGTGAAGGGTCAGAAATGGCTCGTTCAATTGATGCCTAACCTCCACAGACTAATGTGGCTCAGTCACGTGACTTGGATAAAGTTTTGTTTACGCTGAGCGCAGACCCGCGTTTCAAGATTTTACTCAGTATATCTGGAAAACCACTGGATTAAACTTGTTCAAACTGCACCATTTGATATAGTTCACCTTTCTTATGTTTGATTTCATACTTTGCAATGAGTTCCTTTAATTTCAGGGGTAGTGGGCGGGGCTTACTTCTTTAAATAAACGTGTCTTCTGCCGTCATCGCTGGCAGAGGGCCTTTTGTTGACGGAGGGAATACAAAGCTTTCGTTTGGCTAAAGAAACTGTGATCTCATTCCGTCGATTCAGGTACACAAACTGCGCGGACAGTTTCTGTTCTGGAGTCCGTGGATCATCGTTCATCTCTAGATAATGCATCAGTGTGCAGGGCATTATTTTGGAAAAGTGGAAAGACTCTGTACATATTTGTATTCAGAAGAAACAGTGTTATTGTTGTTGTATTGAAGTTGAAAATGGTTTTAAAAAATGACAAAAGAATAAAAAAATGATAGTTTGTGACAATGACAAAAATCCACAGCCAAGGGTTGTCCTGCTAGCACATTTTTACAGAGATGAGCTATTTTTACTGGTGATTTTCTAGGCACTGTTACTGAAATCCTTTTGAAAAGAAAAAAAATGTACTAAACTTCCAGAATTATACAAGCACTTCCATAACAATAGATTGTTTGGTAATTTTTGTTACTTTTGTAGACGTGGTCGTTCCTTTGCTATTGCTCCATTTTGTAAAGTGGGACAGGCCTTGGCTGTGTGTCCTTGGGGTCTCATGTTTTTGTTAAATCTTTTTTTGGGGGTGGGACGGGGGTGGTGGGGGGAGTACAACGCTGTAGATGGGCCGAGTTTGTGACTGTGTGTTTGTGTACTTGTGTACATGTCCCCCTGTTCCTGTGTCAGTGTTATAAAGCAGAGAAGTGATGTCGGTTATCGTGGGCGTATGAACCATTTTAAATGTTCTCTATGAAAAATACAAATAAAGACTCATAGACAAGAAAAAACGCCTGTGTCTGGTTTTTAAACATCTATTTTTGAAAAGAAAAATAGAAAAAAAAAGTTCATATTAAGTTAGAATAGTCCAAATGAAAAGAAATAAAAGTGTGTTTGGTCATAAAAAATATGTCCTAAAGTAGAACCCTGAGGTACACCATGAGGCGACCTGAAGACAGTCCAGGTCTTTTTGTTAAAAGGGGTCGATATAAGTCAGAAAAGTCAGGACGAGAGAAAATAAAAGCATGAAAGGTCGTCTTGTTCTGTTTTTGACAAGAAACATCTCAGTTCCTCTCAGAGATGAAAGTAAATGTTTCCAGTCACATGTTTTGAAGACGTCGCAGAATTAAAAATGACACCAAAGGACCTTAACTTATGTTTTATGAAATTTTTACATCACTTTTTTACTTTCAAAGTTAAACATATTTATAATAAACAACAAATCAATGGTTTAAAATTGTATAGAATAAGAGTTAAAGAGATTCCGAACAAAAACAAAATTATTTTTGTGATGTGAAGAGAAGATGTTCATCGTGAAAAAGTAAATGTGTCAGTTTTGTGTGTTGATTTTTTTAGATGAAGTGAATTTTAAACGTTGAGCAACGCTGACATCTGCTGGGCCTGAACTCTATAACAACCAGGATTTATTAAAAACATGAACAATTTTCAGCTCGGAACATTAGTTTAAAAAATTCTAACTTTATTTTTTCCCGACACAAACAAAGTACGTAAATTATTTATGATTGTCATTTTTATTATTTTGACTATTATATAAGCTTTTAGACAGATATGAACACCAACTAAAATACACAAAACTAAGCTCTAAAAGCAAAACTGTATTAGTAAAAACTGTACTTTAAAAACAAAATGAACAAATCTTTTGCTACAAATTTAAATTAAGCAAAACTGTCTCTAAAGTCTAACATTAGCGAAGGTAACAGGCCAAACTGAGCAAAAAAATTGCTAAAACCAAATTAGCACAATTGTTGTTGTCTAAAAAAAATAGAATTGCCCCAAAAATTTTAAATCAGCAAAACCATAAAAGCTCAACTTAGTAGAAACTACCGTCTTGCTAATGAAATCTACAGAGTAGCTCTGAGAACAAATACAAAACAAGTCTGATGAAGCAGGTTCCAAAGAAAGCAAAGTTTTAGCAGAAACTAAAAAGAATTTATTGAATTCCTTCTTGAAAAATATTCTTTTCTAAGTTTTTAAAAAGTATATAACAAATAGCAAAAGTGAAATCACACATTTTTATAAAAAAAAAAATAACAAAACATTATTTTATTTATGATATTTTCATTATATTTCAGGGTTTTGAACCGAGCTTTTCCGGGGTCCGGCGGACCTTGCGTGCCGTGCGTCTGACGTCATTACGTCAGATGGCCGAATGTTTACATCCAGCAGCGGTGTGCTGGCTGTATCCCCCACCAAAAACAGCAGCAATTGTGCGGCTGTGACGGGCCGGAACCGCGCTCACACGGACGGTTTCGGTCGGAACTCTCCTTCAGGTGCGTTTCAGACCCGTTTGGCCCGAAACCCGGAGTCTAACGGCAGGTTTTATTTTAACACCAACAGCTGCCAGCTTTTGTCTTCGTCTCGGCTCCATTTTTTCCCCTGTATTTGTCAGAGAGCTGGGTGGGGGCGGAGGGGGGGTAGGGTGCTTTTGACAGAGACGTGACACGTTGTTTTTGTTTGTTTGCTTTGAGGTGATCGTAAACAAACAAACACTCAGTCTGACGGTGGACTGTGAGGCTCAGACGGTTCTGTTTTGTCTCTAAACGTGGCGCTGAAACAACACGGAGGGAGCTGCAGCGCCCCCTCTGGTCATTGACGTCATTACATCGTCAGGATTCCACCGTTTGGTGCAAGGACCTTTAGAAAACTTTAACTCCTTTTGTTGTTTTACAGCTTCCTGATGGTGGTCCGGCCGGGCTCAGAACGTGGTCTGGTCTCTGCAGATCTGCCAAAAGCTCCAATTTAGATAATTTTATTGTTCTTTATTGTATTGTTTTAAAACGCGTGTCAAACTCAAGGCTGATGGACCAAATGTGGCCCTCCACAACATTTTTTATGGCCCACGATAGCTTCAGATATTGATAATTGTCTTAAAACGTGTCAAATGCAAGGCCTGAGGGCCAAATGTGGCCCTCCACAACATTTTAAGTGGCCCACGATAGCTTCAAAGATGTATTAACGTCTTAAAACGTGTAAAATCACGGCCCGTGGACCAAATGTGACCAAATTTCTACCTGTGTTTCATGTTTACGACGTGTTGGTCTCACTTCTTGTCAGGATGGGCGGAGCCGTGAGTGCTGGCGAGGACAATGACGACCTCATCGACAACCTGAAGGAGGCCTACTACATCCGCTCAGACCTGGTGGAGCGAGCCTTCAGAGCCATCGACCGGGCCGACTACTATCTGGATGAGTACCGGGACAACGCTTACAAGGTGGGAAACGTCGGGCGGAGTCTTCTGTGGGGGGCGGGGTTTAGAGAAACTCTGATCTTGTTCTCCTATCGCCTGCAGGACCTGGCTTGGCGCCATGGTAACATCCACCTGTCGGCGCCGTGTATCTACTCCGAGGTGATGGAGGCTTTGGACCTCCACCCGGGCCTCTCCTTCCTGAACCTGGGGAGCGGGACCGGATACCTCAGCACCATGGTCGGGCTCATCCTGGGTAAAACGTCTGCAGACAGTTTAACCCATTAATAATCGGTTCTGGTTCTGACAAGCTGCCCATCTCCGGTTGTTCCAGGACCTTTTGGAGTGAACCACGGTGTAGAACTCCACGCCGACGTCATCGATTACGCCTACCAGAAGTTAGACTCTTTCATCAAGACCAGCAACAGTTTTGACAAGTGGGTCTGATTTAGATTTAAAGAACCGGGTTTTAAAGCAGCAGAACTTTGTGGGTTTTGGTCTGACGTGGTTGTGGAGGAATTGTGGCTCACTGCTTTTTACGGTAAAGGGCCAAATGTTTTTGAGGTTTTATTTACCGGGTTTAGATTTTGTCTGTAAATAACTCGTTTTCTCACGCACCTGTTTTATGTTCAGTTTTATTTTTCTTCTTCTTCCTCCTCCTCATCAGGTTCGAGTTCTGCGAGCCGTCCTTCGTGGTGGGGAACTGCCTGGAGATCCCTCCTGAGACCCGTCACTACGACCGGGTCTACTGCGGCGCCGGGGTCCAGAAGGAGAACGAGGAGTTTATGAAGAACCTGCTGAAGGTGGGGGGCATCCTGGTCATGCCCCTGGAGGAGAAGGTTCGTGGTTTCTGTTGCAGAATCAGAACGTTTTGTGGAAACGTGTCCTCACCTCGTGTTTTTTTTTTTTGTTTTTTTGTCCCTGCAGCTGACGAAGATCACGCGCACCGGAGGGAGCAGCTGGGAGACGAAGAAGATCATCTCCGTGTCCTTCGCCCCCCTGGTGCTGCCCAAACACAACACCAACGGGAAACCCAAGACCGTCCCGCTACGTAGGTCCAGTTTTTGTTGTTAAAGAACCGGATCAAACCGGTAACACCGGGTCTTTTTAAGACTCAACAGTCGTAAAATTTATAAAACTGTTTAAAAAGAAAGATTTGGTTTAAAAAATCTATTTATTGTGGATCAGATTTGACATTTGAGACAACTTTATGACAAGCATTTCGCTAGAGAGGCAGGTGTTTTTATTTTTACCCTACGTGATTTAATTCAATTCAGTTTATTTATAAAACACCAAATCACAACATCCTCAGGTCTCTGTACACAAAAACTAATCTAAATCTAAAGAAGAAGCAGATTGTGCTGAATCGTCACTTCATCACAGACTCCCATCCTGAGCAGCACAGTGGTGACAGTGGAGAGGAAAAACTCCCTATTAACAGGAAGAAACCTCCAGCAGAAC
>JARVJO010000024.1:25039294-25049488 GCA_031762555.1 Cynodonichthys magdalenae | reverse complement strand
TGTTCTGAAACCGAAAATCCTGAGTATCACATAGCGGGGTAAGTTGATTCAGAGTATCTGCGTTAACCCAGGGTTTATTAAGCTGCTTTCAGAAACGGGGCCCTGGTGGCTGTTTGGTTTAGACGGTTAAAAAAAAAAAAAAAAATTTAATAGATTTGAATTGCTGTTAACTTCCACCAATTTATTTTCCAAACTTATGTGCTGCAGGTAAGACACTGACTGCTTACAGATTTTTTACACAAGCATGCTCCTAAACGCACAAAGAATAAAGAAAACAGACCATTTTCCACTAAACTCTCTTTAATAACAAATAAAAAACAAACTTAAGACTCAGTGACAGAAGTTTTAAATCATCTTTTGGCTAAAAAATAAAAACAGAAAAATAAAGTTTGTATCCAGTGACAAAGCTCATTAAGTGAAAACATGTTCAGAAATAAAAACATTAACGACGTGCGTCGGTGACGTCACTTTAACGACGTGTTTAACGAGTTGAACAGGTGAATGTGCGGCAGGTGACGCATTTTCATCGCACCTAACAAAGAAAAAGAGTAAATATAAAAATAAAAACTAAGATACTGCATGAAGGATGCAAAACATAAGTTCACAGAGCGACGCAGAAACTTTTAACTATTTGCGACCAAAGATTGTGTCAAACAGCAGGAGGTTTCGGCTCTTTTAGTGGCTCACGGTTCCGGCAGAGAGGTGGGAGGAGCCTCCACCTGAACCGACAGGTGACAGGAAGACCAGCTGGAGTGAGGGAGGCGGGGTCAGATATGATAACTTATGGAACTAAAAGTTGAGTTTAAACTTTCAGTCTCCTGGATTCTCTGATTTAAGGCCCCTTGAACTTGACGTTTCCATTCCAGGGGGTGTTTTTTTGTTTTTCCCACCACCTCGTCTTTTGATTTACAGCAACCGTCTTCTAACTGACGTTAGCGACCAGGAGAAGAAACGTTAAACAGGAAGTCCGAGGAAACAGGAGGTAGCTGAGCTGAGCGGACTCGTGGAGCTGCTTGGTCCGTGACAGAAATGTAAAAACTAAATAAATCTGAGCTGCTGTCTTTAAGCTCCTCCCTCCAGCGGGGGAAGACGATGATGATGATGAGGAGGAGTTACCACAGACTGTTATCGTCTCTTTATGGTGTCAAACAAAACTAGAACTCGTCGACACCAGTATTTGTATTTGAGTATCAATGCGGGCAGCAATGAGCTCTGTGTGGTCCGGAGAGGAACGATAAGGGGAAAAAAATATTCACCTTCGCTGTGATTCCTTTGTTTTTGTTGCAGATATGATTATAGAAGCTTTTATAATAATTTCATATTTTTTATTAAGTGTTTGGGGCCCCAAGTGTAAAATAAAATGTTAAAAATTTCACTAACAGTTTTGTTATTTAGCTCACTTTGAATGTAAACTCCTGGTTAAAATATTTCCACTAACATTTTATTTAGCGCACTGTTCTTACATTTAAATTTTTACTAAATGTTCAATTTAAATGTTGCGTCTAAATATTAAATTCTAAATGCGTAAATTTAAATCTTAAAGTTTTTCAGAATAGAATGCAGTTGTTGCCCGGCTTTTGTTGTTGCATCATCCTGCGAATAAAAGAAAACGCTAACTCTGCTAATGCTGCTAACTATGCTAATGCTGCTAACTATGCTAATTCTGCTTACTCTGTTAATGCTGCTAACTATGCTAATGCTGCTAACTATGCTAATACTGCTTACTCCGTTAATGCTGCTAAAGCTGCTAACTATGCTATTACTGCTTACTCTGTTAATGCTGCTAACTATGCTAATGCGGCTAACTATGCTAATACTGCTTACTCTGTTAATGCTGCTAAAGCTGCTAACTATGCTATTACTGCTTACTCTGTTAATGCTGCTAACTATGCTAATGCTGCTAACTCTGTTAATGCTGCTACAGCTGCTAACTATGCTATTACTGCTTACTCTGTTATTGCTGCTAACTCTGCTAATGCTGCTAACTCTGCTAACATCGCCAACGCTTCCTTAAAAACATCAAACTTGCAGTTGGGGCTGGTGTCACTGCACTTTAAACTACTGGACCACAGGAACCTTCCACATTGTTTTAACTAAACACATTTAGAATTTTAAATACCGTCTTCAGCGGAGTTAGCAGCATTAGCAGAGTTAACGTATGCTTTTGTCCCAGGATGCTCAAACAGCAAAGGCTGTGTTTCATTCCGAATAACATTAATGTAAGTTTTAACATTAAGCTACAACGTTTAAGATTTATTTTTTACATTTAGATTTAGGATTTACCATTTAGACATAAGATTTAATGTTTAGTAAAAATTAGCAATATGTAAGAACAGTGAGCTAAATATTAAATGTCAGTGAAAATGGTTTAACTCAATGTGAGCTAAATAATGAAAATGATTTAGTGACATTTTTAACACTTTATTTTACACTTGGTGCCTCGTAGCAGTGATGATATATTTCTTCTTGTTGATGTTCTCCTCTACCTTGTATCAGTTCTGTCGCTTCAGAATGATTTTATGTCTAAGCAGCTCTAAACAAAACCTCACAACTGATGGAGAACGTTGGTTTAAATCCATAAAGCTACAGACTGATGATAATATAATTCAAATAAATTCACAGTGATAAATTAACTCCACCTCTTGATCTATTAAAACAACTATTTTGATTTAATGCCACAGAAAACGCCGTCTGGTTTATTGTATTTGACTCATTTCTGTCAAATGTTTTTAAAATCAGTCAAATCTAAACCAGTTAACTGATTAATTTGTGACATTTTAAATTTTAGTTGAATTTAAAGAGTAACCAGAGTTCTGAGTTGGTTAAACAATAAAAATGACTGTATTTTAAGACTAATTTTAACCAGAAATGTTGCAGATTAGAACAAATAAATCAGGCGAATCTTTGTGGGCCCCAGACAAGAAGTCCAAGGCTTTAAAATACGAGCAGGACGGCACTCCATCAGGTTTAGTTTGTGTCAAAACAGCTAAAAAACAAACTTGAAGCTTCATTCTGACGCCGAGAACAGAGACCTGAAGAGTCGATGCGAGCGCCGGCGGGGCCGGACAGCGCCCGTCGCCCCGTCGGGCTGCGCGTTAAGAACACGGTGATGTTTAAGACGTTGGTGGCGTTGGGCCTGATGCGGCGGCGTGAGGCGCGACAGTGACGCGGTTAAAACTTTACAGAGCAGCTTCGGTCCCAGGGGTCCTCTAAAACCCCACCTCTCAAAGTCTGATAGCAGGAAGGAGCGCAGGAGGTCCAGCGGGTGGATGAGGAGTCACTTTGGCACCAGGCCGCGGGATTGTGGGTAAAGAGGAGACGCCGGACTGGAGGGGCTGAAGGGGGACGTTGGGGTGCTGGACTTCTTTCCTGTTCTGGGCCGTCTGAGGAACAGAAAACAGCGGCAGGTGTTAAAGACGGCGGGGCGGAGTCGGCGGGTTCTGGAAACCTTTTCTTACCCGGACTTTGGTTTCTTCAGGCTGCCGCCGGCGCTGGAGGGCAGGGCTGGTCCCGAGCTGCAGCGGAAGCCGGCGGCGTCCACCTGGATCTCGTCCTCGTCTCTGAGGGCGTCCTCCAGGGCTGCCGCCACCTTTGGGGCGATGACCGGCTCCTGGTACTCTTTGGTGGTCCGTCCCGGCAGGTCCATGTCCAGGATCAGGATGTTCTCGGCCTGAGGAGACGCAGTGGGAGGGTTTCGTCACAGAAAATATGTTGATAAAGCAAAAACACAAATACCCACAAACCAAACAGACCCGGGTCCTTCTGAAATGGTTTATATGGTGCGGTACGAGGGCCAAAATTAGGACTTGTGCAATCTGTGGTCACTACATCTTTGTAGTAGGAGGCTAACATCAGCTTATCCATGCCAGTCACTAGCCTCTCCAATGCTAACATCAGCTTGTCAATGCTAGTCGCTAGCCTCTCCAATGCTAACATCAGCTTATCCATGCTAGTCGCTAGCCTCTCCAATGCTAACATCAGCTTGTCAATGCTAGTCGCTAGCCTCTCCAATGCTAACATTAGCTCATCCATGCTAGTCGCTAAACTCTCCAATACTAACATCAGCTCATCCATGCTAGTCGCTAACCTCTCCAATGCTAACATCAGCTTGTCAATGCTAGTCACTAGCCTCTCCAATGCTAACATTAGCTCATCCATGCTAGTCGCTAAACTCTCCAATACTAACATCAGCTCATCCATGCTAGTCGCTAACCTCTCCAATGCTAACATCAGCTTATCAATGCTAGTCGCTAGCCTCTCCAATGCTAACATTAGCTCATCCATGCTAGTCGCTAACCTCTCCAATACTAACATCAGCTTATCCATGCTAGCCGCTCCAATGCTAACGTCAGCTTATCCATGCCAATCTCTAACCTCTCTAATGCTAACATCAGCTTATCCATGCCAGTCGCTAGCCTCTCCAATGCTAACGTCAGCTTATCCATACTAGCCGCTCCAATGCTAACCTCTATGATGCTAACACAAATGAATAGTCGTCTTCTCCTTCGGGGTCAGCTGCTCTGTTAGTGGTGCCGGTCTATCATTAATCAGATCAATAGCTGGTTTATATAGCTTCCTGCTACAAGGATGTAGCCACCACTGGTTGTGCAATAGTTTTAATTTTGGCCCTCGTATTAATATTAATTAATTTTGGCGCTTTAGATTTAGATCTATTGGTCTCTTTTGAAATTCTCCCTAAAGCTGGTCCCTGTCCCGGCTCTGGTCTCACTGGGCTTTAAAATTGAGAAAAAGGAAAAATATTCTGTTCGAGTGCCGTTTTCCTCAGCCAGTTTTAGAGAATCATCTTCTCAAATAGCAAAAGTGCATTCTTGGTGGCGCACATTATTTTGTTGCTCACGTTGAAGAAAAATCCCACCTGGACTTTCAGGGCTGGTCTTATTTATTTTTGTTGCTTAATGTATTTTATTGTGAAGGGCTTTGTGACTTTTATTTTAAAGCTTGTAGCAAATTGGAGAAAATTGTAGGGTTGGGAGATGATATAAAAAAATAAAATAAAATCAGGATTTGTGGCGTTTAGCCGATACCTATTAATATGACCATTAATCCCCTGGACTTCTCCTCGTCACATGACCAATTTAAATTGCTTTGAAGAGAAAGACTCTCTTCTATCTGAGAATCTGTTTCAGTTTGTCTCATGTACGCACTTCAAACTATCAACTAGTTTTTAAATTATGATTATAAAACAAGTAATAAACTAGAGTTATAATAAATCTTTTACAGCACTTAAAAAAGCCATTTTTGAAGCCTTGCAGAAAAAAAGACGGACAGATTCATGGAAAAAAAACACTTCAATTAACCGAACCTCTAACCTGCCGAACAAACATAAAACCCACAACCTCCTTAGTTGAGACCTGAAGTTATTCGACAAGCGCTAAAAGATCTACAAGAAGAAGAAAATAAAAAGTTTGGTGGTGATGAAGAGTGGGAAAGAGCAATGAAGTTTATATTTATCATGTTCGAGTCAAAACAATGAGGCGATTCTTTGAACTAAAGACACTGAACATCGTGTGTTTTAAACCATACAGGTAAAAAGGGGCGTGGCCTACCTTGTATCTCATGTCGGGCCGCATCATCATGGCCACGTGAGCGTGGTGACTGAGGGGCCTCCTGTAGCCGACGGCAGAAAGAGGCCTGGACATCATCTGATGGTCGCTGGAGCAGAAAGAGATTATTTTTTTTAAGATTTATCAAATACAGAAGAGAATAAAACTCTTCTTTTAGAATCAAAACTCCGTTGGGTTCAGTGACCAGCTTTTCTTTACACTTTGTCTTAAACCGAGATGAAGCAGGATTAGAGTCTGTGTGTTAGTGTCATAAAGTTGACTCGCTTCTAGAAAAATATTACTGTTTTCTCATTCTTAAAACCTTTTTGTTCTGGAAATGTTTAGCTTTACAGAAAATAAGATAAAATGTAACTTGTGTAACTGAGGTTTAGAACACTCTGTTTATTACATGTTTAATACACTTTCGACCGATTTGATGAGAGTTTATTGTCCAACTTACTCCTCGATCCGAGTGATGGCCTTCAGCTTCCAGCACTCCTCCTCCTCGTCGAAGAAAGCCCTGTGGAGGATTTTGTTCTTCTCCTCTGAGGGGATGAAGTTCTCGATGATCAGGTGCCTGAAAGAAAGAAAAATTCAGCTTTTATTGTGAAAAAACCTGGAGCTTCAAGAAGGAAACGTTAAGAATTAGTGACGGACGTAAACGGATGTTTGTATCCAGTCAACATGAACAGAACTTCAAACTTTATTTTTAAAAATTCAAACCCAATCAAAGAAATGCTTTTATTCTGAAAGGGATAAACTGGTAGTATCATAAATTAGACAAAGCTGTAACTCTGGTTTGGATTGGTGGATTTGCAACAGATGATCCCGCCCACCTTCAAATTAAACCAATAAAATCAAACTAACAAGGACTTATCTTAGCGGTTAGCTTCCACTAATTTTTTTATGGTTTAGCAGGTTAGTGGTTAGTGAACCTAACTCGTCAGATCTGGTTTCATGTTGGATAAATCAAGACGTCATTAATCTTCTAAAACGACCTCAACTCGACTTTACTTATAAAAAAAAAAAGGTCCGTGTCAAAACCTGACTGGTTAAAATGAACTCGACCAATTCAGTCTATCAGACAGAAAACCTGTTGATGGGAACAAAAAACCCAGAGGTCTGGTAACGTTTAACTGACAGATTTGAGTCTATTTATAATCTGGACCCTGTGCAGAAAAGAGAAAACAAAATAAATTCAAAACAGATTTTAAAAACCACTAAAGTTATGAGTTTTCTAATTAAAAAAAGGTTTTCAGCGAGTTGTTAAATGGTGGCTATAAACTCATGACTTGTTTCTGGTTCCTACTTGAGTTTCAGTTCCCGGGTCAGCTCGTTCTGGGTCTGTTCGAAGTCCTGGCGTTCCTTGATGTGTGCCTCCTGTATGTCTTGTATTTCTGCTTTCACTGCCTGCAGCTTCGAAAACAGCTGGAGAAAAGAAACACAGTTACTGTGATAAAAGATTCAAACCTTCAGAGCTGGAATCTAAACTTCAGATACCAGACTGTCTGCGCTCAACAAGCAGAAACAAGACTTCACATGATTTTTATCTGCGGAGCCGTTCATCTGCAACGTTTCTTCATGTATCAT
This sequence comes from Cynodonichthys magdalenae, assembly GCA_031762555.1. Taxonomy (NCBI): domain Eukaryota; kingdom Metazoa; phylum Chordata; class Actinopteri; order Cyprinodontiformes; family Rivulidae; genus Cynodonichthys; species Cynodonichthys magdalenae. The sequence continues at coordinate 25,042,334 of JARVJO010000024.1, read as the reverse complement.
AAATAAATAAAGTTTGTTTACATCTTTTATTTTACTTTCTGAAACCTTCACACTTCCCGTGTGAGCGTCTGTGTCTGAACGATCCCAGGAGCTCTGTTGTTGGGGGGAGTTACCTCCAGTGGGTTTTCTGGGACAGATTGGTCCCAAGTGACCAGTAAGACTAAGACAGATTCAGAATACCCATAAGGACAGGAGACCTGGGTCTCTGGGGCCCCACCCTGAAGCCAGGCCTGGGGACGGGCTGTGTCCAATTTCAGGGGCTGAATCCTTCAAAAAGGATCCGGCCTACCCAGTCCAGGTAACGGGGTCTATCTGCAGCTGCAGTCACTACGAAACACGCCCACTTTTGCTACGGTGGCCAGAAGCAATTTTTCAATACTAACAATGAAAATTGACAAAAGAGATAAACGCAGTCCAGGATGAACCCCGCCTCTCGCACACTGACTGTGAGACTCGAGCTTCATCTGTTTTCTTTAAATAAAAAAACAGATTTTATTTTTTACCTTTTTCAACTTCTTGGTTTTGATGTCGACCTCCTGCTGGAGCGAGCTGTACGTCTCCTTCAGCTCCAGCGTTTCTTCGTCGCGGCTCTCCATCTGCTGCTGCATCTCTCGCTCCCGACGTTTCTGAGAACGAAAACGATATTTATTACTGATCTAACCAAACAAATCTGAGCCACAGCTAATCGGCTTTAGCTTACATAAACACAGCTACAATTCTGTCAGTTGTACAGATATTGAGCAGTGGTAGTAGCCGAGAGTTGTCTCCAACAGATCCTCCAATAACATGCAGAAGATCTGGATTTAAAACTTTGATGATCGGGGCGACGCTCGATATACGTTACAAGGAATGCTGCTTTTATTGTACTTTACAGAAATCTGGTCTCTTATTTTGAAAGTTTTTTACCTGTTCTGCGATTTCGTGCCTCTTCTGCTCCAGGATCCTCTGCTGCTCGTTGGTGTGATCCACGATGTTCTTCCCACCAACGAGGAGCTTACTCTCCATCGCCTGGATGTAAGGACATGTCAAAACGATGTCAGGAAGTCAGATTTAGGGTCAGTGAGGGGTAAAAAAACCTCACCCACCTTAACTTTAGCTGCCAGCATCTCTCCGGCCTCCTTCTCTCTCCTCAGATCTTCCATTTTTCTCTCCTTCTCCTTCACCAGCTGAGCTTTGTCGTCGGCCACGAGGCTGTGATCCTCCATGATGGCCTTCCTCTCCCTCTCCAGCTTCTCCTGCTGCTCCCGCCAGTAGTCGCCGCCCTCTTCGTCGTCCTCCTCCGTCTCGCCGTCCTCCGCATCCTCCTCGTTGCTCCCGTCCCTTCTCCTCTGCCTCCTCTTTTTCTTCTTGCCGACACGTTTCTCCAGCTGCTCCTTCAGCCGAGCGATTTGCTCCTGGAACTCGCGGAGCAGGGCGTCCTTCGGGTCCTCGTTGATGCGCGGCTTGTTCTTGATGTTCTTGGCCCTGTTGGCGTAGCGCAGCGTCGTCAGCGTCTCCTCGAGGTTGTAGGACGCCGGGCCGATGTTGGCGACCATCACGGTGCGGGCGTTGCCCCCCAGGGAGTCCTGCAGCAGACGGGTCAGCTTCGAGTCTCGATACGGGATGTGGCTGCTCCTGCCGTCCACCAGAGCCGAGATGACGTTTCCCAGAGCCGAAAGCGACAGGTTGATCTTCGTCGCCTCTTTGAGTCTCTCTCCCTGAGCGCCGGTCTTCGTCTGCCTTTCGCTTCCCGCCAAATCCACCAGGTTGAGCTTCCCGACCCTGATGTGGTTCTCGCCGTCCACGCCCAGCTCGCTGCACTCCACTGTGATGACGAAGATGGCGTGGGAGCGCGAACTGTGCTCGTTCATGTTGGTGGAGCCCACCGAGCGGTTCTGGTTACCCACGTTCATGACGTGTTCGATCTCACGGACACTCTTGGTGACGAACGACGACAGGTCTTTGACGTACACGCCGGTGTCGGGTCGCTCCCTGAGCTCCAGGCGGTGCGCCTGGTCCTGGGAGAGCAGGTCTCGGATCTCCTCCTGGTAGATCTCCAGGTAGGACGCCCGGACCAGGTACTGCTGGTTCTGGGAGCGCGAGATGTGCGTGAAGATGTGCTCAAAGGAGTTCGGGATCACTCCCTTCCGCTCCAGGTCGTTTTTGATTCCCTCCATGGTGTAGGTCTTCCCTGTGCCCGTCTGCCCGTAAGCGAAGATGGTCCCGTTGAAGCCCAGCAGAACCGACTCCACAAGAGGCCTGAAGGTTTCGTCGTACAGGTCGATCTGCTTTGAGTTCCAGTCGTAAACCGAATCAAAGGTGAAGACTTTGGGGAGCTCCCCGGTGTCCCGGGGGTTCCTGACGATGATCTGGCCCAATTTGACGTCCACAGAGACGACTCGACCGAAGCCTGCAGCCCGCTCCTTCTCGTTCATGGGGCGACATCGAACCACCACTTTGACGGACTCGGAGCTCTTGCTCTTTGACATGATGCTGAGGAGAAGAGAAGCTGACAGAACTGCCCACTTGGTGCCTGAGATCGTCCGGCTGCAGCTTCAGGAATGAATCGCTGAGAGAAACCTCCAGATCTGAAACATCTGAAAAACACAAACAGGAAGCAACATCAGTACCAAACTTTTCACCAAACAGGAAGTGAAGTACGTATCGTTTTTATGACCAAACAGGAAGTGACGTCTGTATTGTTTTTACAACCAAACAGGAAGTGGCGTCTGTATTGTTTTTACGACCAAACAGGAAGTGACTTCAGTATCGTTTTTACGACCAAACAGGAAGTGACGTATCGTTTTCACAACCAAATAGGAAGTGACATATCGTTTTTACGACCAAACAGGAAGTGACGTCAAAATCGTTTTTATGACCAAACAGGAAGTGACATCAATATAGTTTTTTTACGACCAAACAGGAAGTGACTTCAGTATCGTTTTTACGACCAAACAGGAAGTGGCGTCAGTATCGTTTTTACAACCAAACAGGAAGTGGCGTCAGTATCGTTTTTACGACCAAACAGGAAGTGACTTCAGTATCGTTTTTACGACCAAAC
>JARVJO010000024.1:25025334-25039194 GCA_031762555.1 Cynodonichthys magdalenae | reverse complement strand
ACCAAACAGGAAGTGGCGTCAGTATCGTTTTTACGACCAAACAGGAAGTGACTTCAGTATCGTTTTTACGACCAAACAGGAAGTGGCGTCAGTATCGTTTTTACGACCAAACAGGAAGTGACTTCAGTATCGTTTTTACGACCAAACAGGAAGTGACGTCAGTATCGGTTTTACAACCAAACAGGAAGTGACGTCAGTGTTGCAGTAAAAAATTGTTCAAGAACTGTTAAAAAAAAATAACTACAAATAAGATCTTTAGGTTTAAAATCTAACTTGGAATCTCTTGTAAAAACATTTGTTCCCAGTTTTTGTGTTTGAGAGGTTTTATTTTCTCTCCTGGACCTCTTGCCTGACCCGACAACAGATAAGCAGCATAAGATGGAGAGAGTGGATCAAAGTGGTTTATTTTTGGAATATAGGTAGCTGAAAATATGATCTACCAGTCTATTAGGTGGCTAAAATTGTATTTTTGCACTTTTAAGAATAGAAAAACAGATTTTTTTATTAGAGCAAAACCTCAAAATGATGCTATGTCTATCTCTGAACAAGAAAATAAATAATTACAGTAGATGACAAATGCTATTTTAGTCCTCATCTTTAAATTGTCAACACTGATTTTAGTGTTGATAATTAGCCAAGATTACATGTTGGATTTTAGAAGACAGGTAGGATAATTCCAAATTTAAACATAACTGCATTAAAAATGACCCGAAAAAGTGTAATAAAATATAAATAACGAGACAGGATGAGGATTTCTGATGATTTAATGGATTATTATTCCCACAGTGTTTGAATGAATACAGTTTCTGTTTTTCTCACAGTAAAAAAGGTAAACATAATCAGACGGAAGAAGTTCAGAGCCTTAAATTAAGCTATTTAGGTTTTTTTTTTATACAAACAGCTAGCATTTGAACGACTCATCATCCAAACAACCACAACCTCAAAATTAGATAAAAACTAAACTAACGTCATAAGAAAAACGACCTGACGTCGTTTTATTAGCTTTATTTCTCTGTTAAACTGCTTAATTACCTCGGGTAATGTTACGAACAAGCTGTCAAAGTTAGCGGTTCAGCTAGCCGTTTGCTCTGGTTAAATCCAGCCCACAATGAGACCACAACACCCGGCCTAGCAACGGCAAACACCGCGGCGGTAACCTCGGCTACAAATCCGTTAGCATTACCTGGCTAACGCTCGTCCGGATTTAAACGCATTTCTTCCTCAGAAATACGAAGTGGCCTGGCAGGATGCCTGGCTGGCCGGTTCGTCAGAACGCAGCTGCTGAACCGATGACCCGCACAAAACGGCGTCGTTACCGGTTCGTTAATCCAGAACTCACATCACTTTGCTTTGAAAGTGAGCAGTCGATGACCCAACAACTGGGTATGCACCGTTTAGTCTCCGGCGCACGTACCGGCGCAGAACGTAAATAATCCGATTATACTCGAGACGATTTTCCGTATTTTACTTGTTTTATTTTTGACGCAGTATGCTTACATTACTCTAAAGAGTCGTGTCGCTCTAACAGGTATTCTAAAGCGATATTTCATCCCGCTGCCTTTATTTAGTCTTTAAACTCCACCGTGGCACCTTGCTGGCGCATCCGCTTGATTTATGCGCCGGTGAACCGCTAACGAGCAGACCCTTTTTGGTAAACCATGAATAATTCAGCCACTCATTGCGTTTTTCTTCTGACATTTACGGTATTATTTAAACGTCTCTTTTACCCTGCTTTAAATTAGAATTAACGTACCTTCTAGCGACCTTTGTTAAATAATCCATTTATTTTGCATCTCTGTAAACATTTACGATACTTTAATAACCTCCCACGCCGGTTTTCATCAGTTCCAACTGGTTACTATGACGGTAGATTGGTAATGAGCAGATCCTGAATGATCCAGCCGCTTATTGCGCAGGTTTTCTCATCATTACGGTATTTAGTTTTCATATTTTCTCTCTGTATAGAAATGCCGCAGTATTTTTTTTTTAACATTTAAATTCCTACCACACTTCTGGTTTTGTTTCAGCTTGGTCACAGTTGTTAAACATCTTAATAAATCAAATGATTGAACAGAACTTTAAATAAAATCAACCGAAGCTGCTAGTTTAATTAAAAAAACCTACAGGTTTATTGGTTAAAATGAAAAATTCTACCGAAACAATTATTTTTTTAAATGTAATCAGTCATTTTGACAAGGTGCAAGTTACATCTGTGAAAAGTTGTAATAATACTGGGTTTATCATCAGCGTTTGGTCTTTTTAAATGTAGTTTATCCTGTTTTCTCCCCCAATCAAGAGAAAATAAAACAGGAAGAAGGCAAAAAGTGTTTCTTTGTAGCAGCTTCAACACATACTGCATCAAAGTTTTTCTAAAACTGGACCCAAAAACCCCCATTGTGCCAAGTTTTTATCTTCCAGCATTAAATGTTCACAACATGAACATCTCAGAGTTCTTCTTTGCGATTCCCGGGCTCATCCATGCCAAAGAACGAGGACGGCAGGCCACGGACGTCCCTTTCTCTCTTCACGAAGGCGGAGAAGGAGGAGACACAGTTGCCAATGAAGTGATCGGCTCGTCCCAGGACATATAGGTCCATCTGTGCCGAGTCCGACTGGAGAGTCACCACTTTCACCTGCAAAGAATAAAAGCACAACTAAAGACCTGAAAAAACAAGACATGCACCACAGATCAACCCACCTTTCCCTTGAAGAGCTTCTCGATGTCACCGGCGTGGGACTCCGAGTCGGTGGCGATGTAGACAGAGCGAGCCGAGGTCTTCTTCACCCACAGTTTGACGGCCCTGAGGATCTCCGTCAGGTCAGGAAGACACATGGTTGAGGTGAGGGGGCGGGCCGTCTGGCGGCTGTAGCCGACACACTGAGGGGAGGCCATGAAGTGAGGCCCCGCCTCCCCGCTGTCCAGAAGTTTACAGGCGTTTTGCTGGAGGGAGAATTAGGAAGAAGGTGTTCAAAGTCTAAATGTTAAATCTGACTTCTCAAGTAAAACTGATGAAGATGGATTTTTCTGTCATGTAGAGAAAAATATTGAAAATATTTATCTTGAACAGATTATAAACTGGAATTATTTACTGAAAATATCCAAAAACCTCATCCATCAACCATCTGTCATACATCCATCCATCATACATCAGCAAACCAAAAATCATCCAACCAACCATCCATCCATCAACCAACTGTCATACATCCATCTATTAACCAACCGTCATACATCCATCAATCAACCAACTATTCTTCATTCATCCATTAACCAACCATTCATCTATCCATCATCCACCAATTATCCTTCAACCAAGCAAGCATCCATCCATCCATCAACCAACCATTCATTCATCCATCCTACATCAGCCAACCAACCACCCATCCATCAAACATCCATCTATCCATCCATCCATCAACCATACGTCATACATCTATCCTACATCAGCCAACCAAAATTCATCCAACCAGCCATCTCTATTCATCCATCCATCCATCCATCATCCAACCATACATTCATCCAACCATACATTCATCCATCCTACATCAGCCAACCAAAAATCATCCAACCAACCATCCATCTATTCATCCATCTATCTATCTATCCATCCATCCATCATCCATCCATTCATCCATCCATCAACCATCCATTCATCCATCCATCAACCAACTGTCATACATCCATCAATCAACCATCCATCCATCCTAAATCAGCTAACCAACAATCATCCATCCACCCATCAACCAACTATTCTTCATTCATCTATTAACCAACCATTCATCCATTCATGGTCCCATTGAAGAGGCAACAGGTCTAAGAGGGAAACCCCAAAATCTGTTTTTCCAGCTTTCTGGAGGCTCTCAATGAGTTCCAAGACCAGAGAGGATATCTATAATCCCTTCAGTGAGTTCAGGGTCTTCCCAAGGGGGTCCAGTGACTCAGACAGCCACAGGATCAGCAGGATCCACTAAATTTGGACCACAAACCCATTTCATGGATAATAACAGTCATAGTTTGTTGCTAAAGATTCTCTTGGTGTTTATTTCAGGTAAATTTGATGTCTGTCTAATCTCACCCAGTCGACACCAATCCTCAGGTGAATCCCAACGTAGGGTCGGGTCAGGGTGGCGATATGCTCCTCTCCCTCCTTCACAATCTTGTCTGACCACACCACGAAGCGCTGCAGCCCCACGTGCTCCTCAATCACAGGGAACTGGGCCGGAGCGCCAGGCAGAGCCAGGACCGGGTGCTCAGAGGCAGGAAACCTGTTCCAGCAGCCGGAGAAAGAAAAGAAAAAAAAAACCTTGTTGACACGAGTTGTTCAAGGAAAACTCAAGCTGAAAATGATCAAACAGGATTTAAGGGCCATCCAGTGGTTTATGAGACATTTTGCTAACAAACTGTTTAAATAAAATATGATTGTGCCAGGTTTACTGAAATATAAAATGGATCATCACACACTTACTTCTTCATCCACTGAGGTTGATGGTACACGCTAAAAGAAATCCCACCGAACAAAACTGACTTGTCAAACTCGACGCCAACATAATCCCAGAACGGACCGAACGGATTCCCGTCCTGAAAATAAATTGGACCCATTAGTCCATATCGGACTGATGAAACAGAAACTTTTGCTTTACTGTTACAGTTTATAGAATCATGGAAAAAAATACCAGTCTTTGAAGAACTTTGGCCCACTCTTTTTTTTTACAGTGTTGATGCCTTTCTGAGCCACCGGAGGAAACATATTTAATCATCATGCTTTTATTTACCAACAGTTCTTTAATAGAGTTCAGTAAGTCAAGGCTGTGATGAGATTCTCTGACCTTCATGGGGCAGGACTTCTTGTCTGCACTCCTCTGGGCTGCAGTCTCAAAGCAGTAGGCTCTCCTCTCACCCGGGGGCCAATATTTGGGGGCCAGCTTATCCATGAAGTCCTCCAAACTGACCACACGGTGGAAGGCTGACAGGGCCTCCAGCTGGAAGAACTCGCTGTAGGGAACGTGAACCTGAACAGGAGAAATAAAACATGAAAATAAAAGGTTAGTTTTAACAAGCATTAGCATTAAAAACTGCTGAACTCCATGTTTGCTGGAAACATTGTGGTTTAAATTATTCTAACATGAGAACTGAACTCAGATTTAACTTTCACATAAGTCAAATTGTCTTTCATATTTCTTATTTTATTAATTTTATTTTACAACACAAAACTCAAAAGTAGGTAAATAAGCAGATTCTGTGACCTGCTCTTAATAGTAAAAATAACTAAAACTCTTATTTTAAAATTCTTCTACAAAAAACACATCATAAGCTTTCAAAACTATTATTGAATAAGCATATGAAATGTAATTTTGTCAAACTGAATAAATAATAATGTTTTGGGGCGCTTTTATTTGTGTATAAAAAGGTAAAAACGGTCACTTCCTGTTTAAACCGGAAGAGGTTTCTGACTCTTCTGAGAACAGACTTCAGAGCGGCAGTTTTTAAAGCGGCATTAAGAATCTGCTGCCGTCTATTTACTGAATGAGAGCGTGATTTATCGGGTCGTCCCAAAATACAACTTCCGGTTGAGTACTTCCGGTTGAGACGCACGTGATAATTGTAAACAGAAGCGATGAATGGATTCAGACGCAGACGCGTGAGGTTGAAGAGGAGGACAGCTCTGCACTGTTTTGTGCCTTTTTGCTCCTCTTCGTCGCGCCACAACCCAACGGTCAGTTTTCACTCCTTCCCCTCGGACTCGGTTCTGCGGGCCCAGTGGGTCGCGAAGATCCGCAGGAGCAACTTCAGCCCGACGATGGACGCTCGCGTCTGCGGTCGCCATTTCCTTTCGGGCGACTTCGCGGTGACCGCAGCGGGGCAGACCGAGCTACACAAGGGGGCCGTTCCGGTCCTGTTCCAGTGGAACGACTACAGAGCACCGGAGCCGCGATCGGTGCGCTCCGCCCCGGCTGTTGCGGATCACGATTACTGCTGGACCCCGTCGGTGGCGGTGGGAGAATATGAGTTGGTCACGGATAACGAGGTGTTTCACCACACCATCCGGGAGCTGGAGGTCCAGCTGCAGCACCAGAACCGGAGCCATTTTTCTGTTCAACGCCTGGCAGGAGCATCGGACGAAGACGTTCGGTTCTACACCAGGTTAGGGTTTCTGATTATCCAACACAGAACTGTCGACAGATCCAATATGGCGGACTCGCACCAAAAATACTGCATATTTTTATTTATCACACACTTTAAATCAGTGATAACTAAACGAAGCTCATTTTGAAAATCAGTTCATTTGTAGTTTTTTTTATATTTGGCGCCATCTTGTGGCCAAAAATAACATTACATTTACATTTAGACAGCTGCCGTTTAACATATTATATTCCTAGATCATAGTGGTCCCTTTAAACATGTATTTTTTGTGGGTGGAATAATGCGTACATAAACCTAAACATGGTTTGCCAGGTTGTTTTATGCTAAAACTACAAAAATCACATATTAAAAACTATTTTTTTCTAAATAAAAGGTGTAAGATAGGAATATTGGGTAACTAATTAAAAGAAAACCAAGTTCTAATATGTTTTTTTCCGTTAGGTTTTCCTCATTTAATCACTTTGAGGCGTTCTGGAGGTTGGTGGAGCCTGACGTGAACACCAAGATGGAGCGGATCACAGGCGCCAAAACAACGGTACCGCTGCGTCGCCTACATATAGATATAGCCAGTTGAAAATAACGTTTTATTCTCTCATCACAGTATAACACAGAAAACTGATGGTCATGATCAGTGGTGGGCACAGTTGCGCTAATCATAAAATACCTTTATTGTCATTACACACATGCATAATGAGATTAAAAGCCACTCCTACAGGGTAAGAGCAACAAAAAGAAATAAAATCACGTTTAACACAAACAAAAATATCTCTACAGCTTCTGCCCGTCGACGAGCTGCTGCTGTTCCTCGTGTTCCTGTCGGTGGGTCTGCCTCCCGGAGATCTGGCGGAGAGGTTTGGCGTTCACAGCACCGTGGCCTGCAGGATCATCGAAACCTGGGCCCATTTTCTCTACGTGGTCCTTGGAAGCAACCGTCTCTGGGTCCCACCCGAGGTCGTCAGAGCTCACCTCTCTCCTGAGTTTTCTGCCTTCCCCGACACACAAGTGATGCTAAGCTACGTTAGCGTGTCCTGCCGGACGCCGTCGCCTCTTCTCGAAACAACGGAGTTTCCGGACGTGTCGAAGTTCAAGGCCCTGGTTGGCATGACACCTCACGGCGCCATCACCTTTGTGTCGGGGTTGTACACAGCGTCCACGAGCAATTACAGGGTATTTAAACACTGCGGCGTCGAGCGGCTGCTGGGGCCAGACGTGGCCATCATGGTGGATGAAGGGTTCCTCGCCGACGCTCCGTGTAAAGTTCACCGGCCTGCGTTGTTCTCTAAAACCCCCGCAGAGGACGCCGGGGAGACGCGGTCACGCCTGAAGCTCTCCGTGGCGAGGAGCCTCAGGTGGGTGAAGGAGAACAGACTTTTCTCTGGAGTCGTACTACTTCCTGTCTGCCTAAGCATTAACGAGCTCTTCAGCGTGGCGTGCTTTCTGGTCAACTACCAGCACAGACTGCTGGGAAACTCCTGACATAGCTAACGCTAACTGTAGCTGTTTAAGTTTGTAAATATTTAGTCTTTTTTTCTGTCGTTTTGCTGCCAACTTTTAAACCAAGTGGATTTTTTTCTGAACAGGTTTAAAGTTTGGAAAGTATTTTTCTACTTGCCTTTGTATCAAAATCTTTGTTACCGATATACATTTATATTTTTGAATAAAAAAGAAGTAACTAACGTATCTGAACACATATTTGCTCTTTTGTGACCATTAAATCGAACCAACGATCAAGAAATAGGCTGTTATTTGTGAATTTTGTCAAAATATAATGAATAAATATCAATAGGTCTTTTGAAGGAACTATCTGGCAACAAAAAATATAATTTTGAGTAAAAACACTTACATTTTTTTATTTTCCCTGCGAGCTACCAAAGCTTTTTTTTTTTCTTTCCAGCTGGATAATTTTAATATCCAAATATTGTTTGAGTTTTTTTCTTTAACAAGACATCAAAAATTTCTCATTAGAAAAATGTAAGAACAGGATTCAGACCAAATATTGATGGTTTATCCTGATTAGGAATTCTGTTTCTGCTATGGATGATCGCTCTACTTTAGCTTTTAGCTTGTTAAGGCTAACCGCACTCAAAAGGTAGATGGTAGTAAAATATATTTTATTTAAATACCGACTGATTTTCATAACAATCTGATAACAAGAACCTGAACATGGCGACGCTATGACGAATGCAAAAACAATGAAATCTTTTTGCCTTTGATCCTCAATCTATTTTTAACTAGTTTTACTCTTAGTGCTGATTTCGAACAGTTTTAGTTATTAATTAATGAATATAGCCAATAGAGCTGAGCCATCACAATGTACAAGTCAACGTTTTCTCTCAGGACTAAAACACTAAACCACAAGTCATTGCGATAAACGATCGCGTGTTACTGCTTTTATTTTGACGGGTTGCTTCCTGTTAAAACTTTCATTTTGATGTGAAACTTCTGATACAATAAGGGCATCGTTTTTCTGAGAAGTGTTGTCGGTGAATTCCCGAGCTGCGGAGGAAGACGACGAGGATTTTAATGAAAATAACGGAAGATGTGTAAATTCTCCAAAGAGAGGAAAAGAGGTAAAATAAGGTTAGCATGAATGGTAATATTAAAGGAAACAAACTAAGAGGCACATGATGGGAGGAAACGTACTCAGGTCCTGCACAATAAAAGATCATTTAAATACAGATAAAAACACTTGTAATAATCTGTGCGGGTTCATCGTGAAGATGGAAGCAGAACTTCAAGTCATCGGTTGAAAATTCCTGGATTTTTTCAGGATTAGAAAATATCACAATGTCAGTTTTTTTGCCCCAGTATCGTGCAGCTTTAGTAGCCAAGAGTCCAGTTATCTTAAGAAATAACGTTATGTTCTATTATTGTTTGCAAATCGATACAAATTTTCCTAGGTTTTCAATATTAAACCAGTGTTTCCACTGAATTACAGCAATATTTTCAAACTAAAACTGCCAAAACTTCCTTATTTCATCACTAATCTGAACAACTTTGGAGTTGCTTCAAGTTCTGTCTAAGAACAAATCATGGATTTTTTTGTGTCACATCTATATTAAAGCTAAAGTTTTCTGTGGTAGTAGTTGAGAGTCATGACTCGCAGTTTTAGTTCTGACCGACTTAGTTTGTTTCTTTAAATGATTTATGTTTTTCTTTCTCTAAATGCTTGGTTTTTTTTTTGTGGGTGGGCTGTACTTACATTGGTATAAGGGGGTGTGTGGTGGCGGTACACGATCCAAGGAGGGACCGCCAGGGTTCGGTTCAGCATCTTAGCAAAGGCCAGAGATCCCAGGAAGTGGTCTGCCTGGTTCCCAAAGCGACCTAAACGACAAGATCTAAAACTTAACATGATTTTTTTTCCATTTTCACCTCACATTTTTCCATTTCTTTAAGCTTTAATACGTTTAATTCTATTTTGTTAGACACTGTTTCTGGTTTCGAGCTTCAAAGTTATGAATGAGCAAAGTTGCTGTTTGTTAGGTTTTAGAGACATTTTATAAAAAAAAAAAAAAGCTATAAATGAATAGTTACCCATGCAGGGGCAGTACAACACGTATCCGTTTTCATCCCACTTCGGTTCTTCGCTAGAAATCCGACAAACGTGAAGCAGAAGTAAACAAAGTAAACAATTAAGTTTGAGAAAGTAGGACGCTTGCTGTTGAACAGCCATAACTCCGCCTCTTCTTCTTCTACGGTTGTATTTTGAAGTTCACACGAGTTTAGGCGCAACCCCGCCCCCAGGTGGTGTTGGGTGGAACAGCAACTCCAAACATTGTAACGTTATATACGTCGCTCTAAAACTTTATTGTGACATATCTCCAAGGCACGTTTACTTGTTCCATTTTTCTACCTTTTAAATTAATAAACGTAAATATAAATGTAAATTCCTTCAATTATTCTATAGGGCAGGTACAGTGTTTCCCAACTACTATCCTTTCATAGCTTTTACTTTTCCTGTAAAAGCTACATCTCCCAATTTCCACATTGAATTCTGTAAAATTACCCCACCCCTTCTGTTTCTGTAGTTTTTGCTGTGTTTTCATATGACTGTGTTTCAAAAAATATTTATTTTGTACTTTATTTTCTTTTTTCCCCCAACATGACCTGTTATAGGGTTAAAATGTGTTTACAGATTAGCCAAAAGCTAGCTATAGTTCAGCAGCAAGTGTTCCAAAAGCTATCTACTAATGCTGGCTGCCAACTAGCATACTTTTAAAAAGTGTGCTACCTAGTTTCAAAGATGATGTACTAATCATAGATTAGCAGCAATTGTTCCAAAGGTTAGCAGCTACTAGCCTAACTTAAAAAGTGTGCTATATGTATAAGGATTAGCATATGTTCTCCAAAATTAGTAGTTTACTAGCCTTGTTTGAAGGTTTATTACAATAGGTAGCTGCAAAGTACTCTACCTTTAAGTTGTTCCAAAAGCTAGCATCTAACTAGCCTATCTATATGTACAGATTAGCAATTGCTTATCTAAAAAATAGTAGTTAACTAGCCCAGTTTAAATGTTCTCTCAATAGTAGTCTACCATAATAAGTGTGCTTCCTACACTTTATAAAGTTAATTAAAAAAAAAAGATAGCTGCTAACTAGCATATCTTAAAAAAGTGCACTACAAAGTAGCTAAAAAAGCTAACTAGCATAGCATATTGAAGTAAGTCTGATTCTGTCGTTTTATCATTTACAGAACAATTTAAAATGTATATTTTTATTTAGATTTTGTAACTTAACTTCAGTTTCTAGATTTTTATAGTGGACTTTTGAATTTCATAAAACAAAATGTTATTTTAAAAATGGGTTTATCAAACCATATGCTAACCATATAGGCTATAATGCTTAGGTAAATTCTATTAGCTTGCACCATGAATTGGGGGTTATATTTAAGTTTTACTTTAAGTAGACAGCATTTTCTCTGATATAACTACTTTAAAATTCAAAGGTTTATGTTTTTTTTTTGTTTTTTTGGGGGGGTGTGTTGTCCAAAACACGACGACGAAAAGTCCAGGCCACCGACATGACTAATCGACGTTGGCATACCCAAAATTTGCTACTTGGTGCACTTTGAACACTAACATGTAAAGGGAACATACATTCCTTCATTGATTTATTTTATTTAATTATGAAAACCTGCACAGTGCCCCTAACAGAACCTTGTCTTCACATGTTCGTCATCAGACGTTCACGTGAGCTCAACGCGTGCTGGGTAGTCATGGCAACATGCGGCCTGGGTGTGGTCTCCAAACTTCAGTTTAGATGTGTGGATTCTCTGCCAGCCTGCCTGGTTTGGCCTAACCAGCTGATAATTGCCTAAATATGTCACGTTCGTTATCCGGAGAGCTGCATACAGTTTGTTGCTGATAATTACCCCGAATCAAAGAAGCTTATTAGGTTCTAACAAATAGAGAAGCAAGCAAAACAACAACAAAAGAAAAGTGTTTATTTGTCAAAGCTCCACATCTGTCATTAGAAAGAGTTTGAGGTTTTTCTGCTCAGGGCTTTGCTTGTTTGTGAAGCACTCTCCTCTTGCACTCAATCACGCTCGTTTTCTCTTTCTGTTTTCTGTTTGTTGTTCTGATGCTCGGCAGCTGGCTGCTCTTTCCATCTTTTCCTGTGTCTGCCCCCCCGAACTCACGCTGTTTCTCATTGTGAGCGATGACAGCGATGATAACAATGCAGAGAACCACAACTCACAGCCGGAGCAAGAGGGTTCGAAAACAGAGGGAAGTTCTTTCAGGTGTTCTGGTGCTGCGGCTCAGAACGACCCGATGAAACACCGAAACCTATTCAGACCTTCTGACTCAGTGTCCAGGGCCTCCAAGATCCTATTTCCCTTTTTGATTCTTGAAGTTCCTCACCTTAAGCTGCAGGAAAAAAAGAGGTTTCATTAGGAAATGTGCACACAAACGTGTTTCCTGCATCTTTCTGCTTTCACCTTGGTACCGTTGGTGCCGAGCAACAGACCCGCTCCGACCAAGGCCTATCCACGAACCAGAACCAACGAGCCGAAAATAAGAAGAAAATATTTTAATTACAACAGGAGAAACTTAGTGTTCTGACAAAATGTAGAATAAATGCTGAACGTTGATTTACAACATGCAGAACAAATGTAAAAAGTAGCAAAATTGTAGCTAAAAGCTAAAACTAGTAAACTGTTGCATGAAGGTAAAAGTAGCAGAAAACATGCTAAACATTGCTAAATTAAAGTAAAAATCAATAAAACGTAGCTTAAGGCTGAAACTAATTTAAAAAAAAGCTAAAAGCAAAATCTAAGTAAAATCTAAAATTTGTATGACAGTAGCTAAAAGTAGCAAAACTGCTAAAAGTTGAATAACTATAGCTGAAAGCTAATTGAACAAAACCATAGCTTAAAACTGAAATAAAAACATAGCTAAAAGGTTAATTAGTTAAATGGAAGTTAAAACCTAAAATTAGCAAAATAATAACTAAAATCTAAAATTAATATGACAGTAGCTAATTGCTAAAAGTACCAAAATTGGACCTCAAAACTACACTATGCCACAGCTTAAGGCTAAAATGAATAAAAACATAGCTAAAAGCTATTAGTAAAACCTAAAACCAGCATGACAGTAGCTAAAAGTAGCAAAACAGTAACTGTAAGTAGCTGCTGCTAAAAGATATGTTTCAAAACAATGGAAAACAAGCTAAACGTTGCTATAGTTGAGTTAAAAGGCAAAATCAATAAAACTGTAGCTTAAGCTTAAATTTTATTTTAAGGTGCTAAAAGCTAAGATTAGCTAAATCCAAGTAAAACTTAAATTAGCATGCCAACAGTTTAAAGCTAACATTAACATGACAGTAGCTAAAAGAGAAAAGTAGCAAAATTGTAGCTAAAAGCTAAACTGAAGACACCCATAGCTCAAAGACAAAATTAATAAAAACAAAGTTATTAGAAAAAAATAGCTACATCTAAGTAAAAGCTCAAATTAGTAAGACAGTAGCTAAAAGTTGCTAACAGACAAAACTTCAAGAAAAAAGCTAAAAGTAATAAAAAAAGAACTAGAACTAAACTGAAAAAGAAACATAGCACATAGCTAAAACTTATTTCAAAAACATATCCAAAAAGTAAAAGTAGCTAAATTTGAGCTAAAACCTAAAATTAACATCAGAGAAGCTAAAAGTAGAAACATTGGAGATAAAGCTTAAGTGAAAAAAATGTAGCTAAATGAACTAAATTTAGGCTAAAACCAAAGACAAACTGACTTAAATAAAGCTGAAAATTACGATGTGGGGGTCTTCTGTATTTCTGAGTTCCTGGAACGACTCTCAGCTACTACCACATCAGATTTTAGCTGACTTTCTGCAAAATTCACTGAGGTAAATCATTTTTGAGAAGGCTAAATTCGATCAGCTGTGGCGGCCATCATGGATCAGATTGACTCCAAAAGTCATCCTGATTATTCCTTTAAAGCTCCATTCAAATCTGACCACTGGTTCATGAGGTATTTTGCTAACACAGAGACAAACTAAAAGACATGATGGCCTGTCCATGAGAGCAGGTAAACTTGAAACCGGGACACAAATGGACCAGAACCTCCTGGTGAAGCAGGGGCGGTTCTGGGGGCGGGGCCACAGGGGCATTGACCCCAGCTGAAATCTGATTGGCCCCCTGAAGTGCCCGTGTCCTGTCACTCAACTGTCCTTCACCTGGGAGTGATGATGGTGGCTGCAGTTCCATATCCAAACACTAGTGGCGCT
>JARVJO010000024.1:24988832-25000497 GCA_031762555.1 Cynodonichthys magdalenae | reverse complement strand
GACCTTAACTTGTAGCAACAGTTTTGTTGACCTTAACTTGTAGCTACAGATTTGTTGACCTTAACTTGTAGCTACAGATTTGTTGACCTTAACTTGTAGCTACAGTTTTGTTGACTTTAGCTTGTAGCTACAGATTTGTTTTTTTAACTTGTAGCTACAGTTATGTTAACCTTAACATGTAGCTACAGTTTTGTTGACTTTAGCTAGTAACTACAGATTTGTTGTTTTGAGCTTGTAGCAACAGTTCTGTTGACCTTAACTTGTAGCTTCTGTTTTATTAATTTTAGCTAATAGCTACAGTTTTGTTGTTTTTAGCTCATTTATAGCTAGCTTTATCTGGCGGAAGAAGCTCTAAACCATGAAGAGTCCTCATGCTGGAAAATTTACTTCAACTGTAAAGTTTTTTGCTCATGAAGCTCAGACAGGTGAACTCCGGCAACAGCTGTTAAAGCCTCTCTCATCTCACCTGCTGAAGCTTGTAGCTCCTTCAGAAGTCTCAGGTGTTCTGGTGGTCTCTCTTCTTTCTCCTCCTTCACTCAGTTTGTGAGGACGACCTGCTCCTGGTTGATTTACACGTTTTCCTATTATCCTCCTTGGCTGGAACTCTGCATGGCGTTTACAGTGAGGGGGCGAGTTTTTATTTTCTTATGTTTTGTTTTTGTCCGTTAAAGCTCGGTTCCTCAAACGTGACGGAGTGAGAAAAAGAAAGTTGGAGTGAAGTCGAGGGCGACTGGCGAGACGCCCGCTGGCACCAGGCCCACATCTCCAGCTGCTGCGGAGCTCCGTGACACAAACAGGACTCCCTCGCCAGAAGGGCTTTCCCCAGACACACACACACGATGCAAAATGCACACACACACAATCGTTCCTTCATCTTGTTTGCGTAATTAAGAGTAACAGTTTGATAAAACATTGAAACATCCAAACTTCTGACTCAGCATTCTTTATTTACTGATATGAAAACAATTTTTTTTAACGCAGTGCTTAACCCTCCTGCTGCCCTTGGGTCAAAGGACAGCAGGAGGGTTAAAGAATCATTTTATCCAGTCTATGATGCAAAATTCAATAAGTTGCAGTTTAAAAAAAATCAAGGCATAAATTCCCGGGCCATGTGCATACCTGACACGCCGAGGCTGTGTGTTTTCCAGGAAATGCCCAAGTCGAGGCGCTGATAGTGATAGGTGGTCGGCCAGAGTGATCCCGCCTTGTTCAACCAAACACAAATGTTTTTTCATATAATTAGTGTTGAGAGAGAACAAACAGGAGAAAAATGTTCTTTTCTGAGCTCTGGACGAGTGTTTTCCAGATGTGGCTCAAACCTGTGGTACCGAAGACTGAACCCTCAGAACCAGTTCTGTCACGTCTCACATGACAGCGATGGTACTTCGAATCGTTAACACAACATCGGGCTTTGAGATGGTTTGCGTTGACGGGAGCTGTTTAACACGCACGAGCTCTGTTCTTTAAACCCTGATTAGTTGTAGCATTAAACGTTATCTAATAAACATTTGGTTCAAATATAAAAATAAGGCTGCAGGCTGTTTAGTTTTTGTAATGTCAGTTAGCTGTGGCGGCCATCTTGAATTAGTTTGTAGACGAACATCCAATGAAAATTTTGAGTTTTGCTCATTTTTATATATATTTTTTATTTAATAAAGTCATATTATCCATGTAATTTTGGACGTTTTCAGGATTAGCGCATATTTTAACTTTTTTTCACTCTTCAGCTTAGCAAGTGCCTCTTTGTTTACATGTAACATCAGCTTCAACCCAATGGCAGAACTCTGGATAACTGAGTTGACATTAGTGTTTCTGTCTCGATATAAAGAATCGGCGTAATTTGTGTTTGGATGTAATTGTTAGCAAAGACTCAAGTGTTCGACGTGGTCTCACTAACACACACACACACACATACATCAGATAAACAGGGTGGGCTTGGTGTCAGCTTAAACAACCCGACTGACCCCTGAGTCTTCGTCACCAGCTCAAATATAAACACAAATATAGCACGCACACACACGCACACACACACTAGTTAAAGATCAAACAGTACTATCAGTAAATGTCTTGACTAAATTTCTGTCAGTGAAGTTTTAAAGGATTAACCAGTAACACGGCATCTAAATTTTAAAACCAGTGAAACTAAATCAAAATGGCTGACTTGTCTAATCAGCAGTAGCCAACACAACTCATTTATGGAGCTAAACCTGGTGTGGTAGTTGCTGAGACTGATCCCCCTCAGGTACTCAGAGGTCTAAAGCCGAAGTCTTTCAAGACCTGGTCAGGAGTCTCTGAAATGTCTCCAAACGTTTGCGAAGGTTTGTGGTTTTCTTGCTTTAGTAGGACTTGTCTCAAACTTGCATCAGTTTGGTTTTCATGAACTTTAAAGTTTTATTTTGAAACATCTGAAGCTACAGCTCCAAACGTTCAGATCTAAAAACCACGACAATGATAAATAACTGGTCTTAAACTAAATTTAGGTTTTAGTTACAGTTTTGCTAATTCTATCTACAATTTTGCTAATTTTAGCTTCCAGGTAAGATTTTCATCTTTCAGACTTTGGTTTTGCTAAGATAAGCTTTCAGCTACAGTTTTGCACATTTTATCTGTAGTTTAGCTAATTTTACCTTTTAGTAAGCAATGGTTTGCAAAGTTTAGTCTTTAGCTACAGTTCTCTAATTTTAATTGTTTTTTTTTTAAAATAAAGTCTTTCGTTACACATGTGATTATTTAAGCTGTAGTTTTGCTAATTTTAGCTTTGGTTTTAAAATATTTAGCCGTTTAAAATAGTTTTGTTCATTTTAGCTGTAGTTTTGTCCTGTTTTCAGCAGTTGTTTGCGCAGTTGTTTTTCAGTGTTGGTTTTGCTAAGTTTAGCTTTTAGGTAAAGTTTTGCTCATTTTAACTGTAGTTTTGCTAATTTTATCTTTCAGCTTGTTTAGTTTTTCAGCAGTTGTTTGATCATTTCAGTGTTTATTTCACAAAGTTTAGCTTTTAGCTATAGTTATTAATTTTGTCTAGTTTTGCTTGTTTTAACTTTTAGTCAGCTTTGGTTTTTCTAGGTTTAGCCTTTGGCTATGGTTTTGCTCATTTTATTTATAGTTTAGGTAATTTTAGCTTTAGTTTTGAAAGATTTGGCCTTTCACTACAGTTTTGTTCATTTTAATTGTCATTTTGCTAACTTTAGCTTTCAGCTAGTTTAGCTTTTAAGCAGATTTTTGCTAATTTCAGTGTTTATTTAGCTTTGAGCTATAGTTGCTTATTTTGTTTATAATTTTGGTAGTTTTAGCTTTCAGCTAAAATTAGACTTTCAGCAGTTTTTAACATTAGCTTTGGTTTTGCTAAGTTTAGCCTTTAGTCAGTTTAGACTAATTTATAGATTTGGTAATTTTAGCTTTCAGCTAGGATTTACTAAGTTTGTCTTTCAGTAGTTTAATCGTTTTATCTATAGTTTTGCTTGTTTTAGCTTTTAGTCAGCTTTGATTTTTCTAGGTTTAAGCCTTTAGCTATAGTTTTGGTAATTATGTCTGTAGTTTTGCTAATTTTAGCTTCTGTTTTGCTTGTTTTTCTGAACATTTTGGAAAACTTATTTGTCAGTAAAATTTCAACCTGAACTTGGACAGACAATGAAATTCCTGTAGTTCCAGTTGTTTGTCATAAACTGTGAGCAGAATCAGCCGAAGGAAAGTGAACTTTTCCTCCGGCTGCAGTGAAGGTGTTTGGTGACAGTTGACTCCCCCCACCCCCTCTCTCCTCTCCTGCCCCCCACCCCCATCCGGACCACAGCTATCTTTAGCTGGGACTTGGGGTCAGAGCTGCTGGGTTTATGGCCACATCCCGGCTCCGTGTGGCTCAGGGTAACCGTCGGGACGGGTGAGCAGCGTTCGGCGTGGCAGAGACTCTTACACCATCCTCTCCTCCCCCCCTGCGTGTGCCGATCTCCTCGCTTCGGCCAGGAGAGGAAATGAAACCATGAGGAGGAAGGATGGAGAGAAACAGATGATGGCTTTAAATCTGCCATCATGGATGCTGGTTAAGATCATTTTTAGCCTTTTTTCAAACAAGTTTCTTTTTAAATAAAACAATATTTTAACATTTTATTTGCTCTGTTGACCAAATTTATCTTTGTGGAAATATTTTATGTGACTATTAAAAAAGAAAATGTGACTAAACCCTCAAAGTTTTATCTATAAACTGAATAATTAAACCACCATTTTTGTCTTTTACTAAATTCTCTTGGCTGTGGCGGCCATCTTGAATTGGACTGACACAAATTGTTTTGATTTCTACGAACATTCAGTCACTATTGTTAACATTTTATTAAAATCCATCCAGGAGTTTGTGACTAATTTTGCAGACATGAACGAATGCACGAGCAGAATTTTAGGAAGTTTTAGCTCTTGTTGTAGGTTTTTCTACAGCTTGAATGTTCTAAAAATCTGATCAGTCGTTCCCACAAACCTCGGCCCGACGCCATCTTGGCAGGCGCCGGACAAGATCAGCTTCAAAATTATTTATTTGATAAAATATTTAAATCAGAAAATAGCTAATAATGTATGTGTTGTTTAATGGAAAATTGAAAAAGGAAATAGAAATGATTGTTTATGTTATCGTTTTTCAAAATAAAATGTAAAACTTTATTTTTAAACGAATTGTAACAGTTTTTTTTGGCCTGGCAGCGGTGGTCGCCTCGGTGCCCTCGCTAACCCGAAGCTTCCTTTGCTTTTCGTCCAGGTCAATGTGGTTAGTAAAGCGTGACCTTTCACCCCCGTCCTGCCTCGCCCCTCCCCCCCTCTGTCTGGAGTCACTTGACTGGAGCAAAGACCCCCCCCCGGTCTCCTTCACTGCAGATGATTTAGTTTTCCCTCCTTTTTTTGTGTGCGTATATATATTTGTACTTGTGAAGCTGCTTAAAGGAATTTTCAGTTTTCCTGGATTTCATGTCTGTAGATTTTAACATAAAGTCTTGGAGTTTAAAACTAATCAAAAACAACCAAAATTATAAATTAACAAGAAAAACATATGAACAGAACCTAAAAGGAGGAAATATTGAGTCTTAAGCTGAAAGTACAGTAATGTTAAAATGAACAAATGGCTAGCTTAATGCTGAAAGTATCTAAAAGTAGCAAAAGACTAACAAAAATTAAAAGTAGCAAAAACTTGTCTGAAAGCTAAAAGTCATGAACTACTAAAAGGGTGGTTTTATTCTAAAAGTGGCTAAAGCGTGGGTAGATGCTAAAAATAGCATAAAACTAGCAAGAAAAATGTCAAAATACTGGCTAAAAGTTAAAAGTAGCTAAAAGTAGCAAAAAGCTGGCTAAAAACTAAAAGTAGTGAGAGGTTGGGTAAATGCTAAAAGTGGTCAAAGGGTAATTAAATGCTAAAGGTAGCAATAGGCTTATTAATTTATGAAGCAAAAGAGTGGCTAAATGCTAAAAGTAGCTACACATAGCAAAAGGCTACCTAGAAAAAAAAATAGCAAACGTCTACTAAAAAGTAGCTAAAAGCTTGCTAAATGTTAGAAGTAGAATCTATGTAGCAAAATTGTGGCTAAATTTTAAAATCACAAATAGCAAAACACTGGCTAAAGGCTAAAAGCAATGAAAGGCTAAGTAATTGCTAAAATTAGCAAAAGGGTGGTTTTATTCTAAAATTTGCTAAAGGGTGTCTAGATGCTAAAAGTAGCACATAAACTAGCGAGAAGAATTGCAAATTACTGGCTAAAAGCAAAAGGCTAGCTAAAAGAAGCAAAAAGCTGGTTAAAAAATAAAGTAGTGAAAAGTTGGGTAAATGCTAAAAGGAGCAAAAGGGTGGCTTAATGCTATATGTGGCTAAATGTAACAATAAGCTGCTAATTGATAAAAGAAGCAAAAGAGTGGCTAAAAGCTTGAAGTAGTGAAAGGTTGGGTAGTTGCTAAAAGTTGCTAAAAGTAGCGAAAGTCTGACAAAAAGATAAAAGTGGCAAAAAGCGTGGTAATTACCAAAAGTAGCTAACTAGCCATTTTAAATTGAAACAGCTCCAAAAATTAATCAGCTGTAGAATCCTGTGATTATTTCCTAAAGGTTTCTTTGAAACCTGTTCAGTAATTTATAAGATATTTTGCTAACAGACAGTCTAAATTCATTAATGATAAATAAATTTATTAAAGCTTCTCTTTGTTTTCCAGCTCGTGGTTAAAATCGTGTTTTAATTTTACACCTTGTAAAACCTTTTTGTTTTTTATTCCAGTGTGCCCTTCCTCTGGTCACCAGTAATTATTTCCTAAATTTCAGCTGAAATGTTTGTGCAGCCGAACACTTCAACCCCCCCTCCTCTTCCTCACAAGCGCGGCTGTTGTCACCTAAGCTCCGAACGCTGAAGTCACTTTCTATATTTAGGCAGACCGCTCGGTTCGGTTCGGTTATGTCGAGGCTCGGGGGTCCGAGCCCCCCCCCCCGGCATCGACCTGGTAGCTCCGGTGGGCGGCAGTGAAGGAGTTAACACCAGCCGCTCAGCATGCAGCAGGCAGGCAGTGCAGAGGCTGACCTCTGACCCTGCAGGAAAGGAATGTGGAAGCTCTTTCATCCCGGACAGAAACCAAAGACACCCGGACGGTTGGAAAGCGGCGGCTCTTTTCTGCTTTCAGCGTTTCTGATTAGAGGAAGTAAGCCGAGGCTCGGAGCGAACGTGCCGCGTCTTTGGCGGAGGTTTCAGCTGTTTTAGAGAGAAGTTTCTTCCTGCGGGACGGATTGTTGTTTTGTTTTGATGAGTTCTGTTTGTGGTGGAAACTAAACCAAGCACAGCGAGCTCTGACCTTTCTGTGTTTGTAGTTTCAAACCAAAGAACGAGACTCATAGAACACTTTTAATAAATAAGTATTTATTTAATATTTTAATTTAAGTTAAACCAGAAAAATTATCTTTAAACCCGCAGAGTGAACACAGAGCTGAGATACTGCTTAAAATCTTGAAAAATAAGTATCAAGATAAAGAAGAGAAGCTAAAAGGAGTAAATCATGAGAAAAATAAATGTTGGGTAAATGCTAAATTTAGCATAAGGCTGGCTAAATAGCTAAAAGTAGCAAAAGGCTGGCTAAATGTAAGAGGCTAACTAAAAGCTAGAAGTAGCACTAGGCTAGCTAATTGATAAAATTATCAATTGGATGGCTTAATGTTAAAAAAGATAATTGTTGGCAAGATGCTAAATGTAGCAAAGACTGATTAATAACAAAAAGTAGTAAAAGTGTGACTAAATGCTAAAAGTCAAAAAGTTGAAAATCTACAAGTAACAAAAAACTAGCTAAATGTTGCAAAAGACTGGCTAAAAGCTAAAAGTAGCAATAGGTTAGCTATATGATAAAAGTAGCAAAAGTGTGGCTAAATGCTAAATGTCATACAAAGTAGCAATACTGGATAGGAGCAAAAATTAGTAAAATTGCAATATGTGGCAATGGGGTAGCCTAATTCTAAAAGTAGCTAAAGGGTGGCTAGATGCTAAACCTACACTTTCTGCTAGCAAAAGACTAGCTAAATGTTGTAAAAGGCTGGCTAAAAGTGGCAATTGGGTGATTAAATGCTAAAATTCTCAAAAAGTAGCAAAACACTGGCTAAAAACAAAATGTAGTGAAAGACTCAGATAGTGTAAAGTAGTAACAGGGTAGCCTAATGCTAAAAGTACATAAATAGTGGGGAAAAAAATGGTAGCAAAAGTCTGGATAAAAGTAGCAGTATGTAGCTAAAAGTAGTATAAAAATTAAAAATAAACATTGTGTGGCTGCAGAAGATTAAAAAATGGTTTAAAAAAATTAAGAAACCTCAATGTTCTTCTGTGGGCAAAGTCTTTGTAAATAAAGGTAAATGTTTCTAATGTTTTTAAAACTTAAAGTCAGAGCACTCATCCCCTTAATGAGCTGAATGTTTTGATAAATAAACAGCTACAAAGGTCTGCTGGAGTTGTTAGATTGCAGTTAAAACACTGAAAAATAAAAATCAGGTGTGTGATCCACCGTTAACAGAATCGTTGCATCATAAATCATTTCGGCTTGTTGAGGCCTGGGGTCGTTCGTGTGTGAAGCTCCGGTTCTTCTGGACTTGTCCTGCTTCGGTCGGTCTTTTTCAGGCCTCAGTTTGAGGTCCATTTCTTCAGCTTGTAGATTCTTATCGGACCGTTTCTGTGCGAGCTGTGGCCTTTGTGTCGGCTGTTTCGGCTGATGCTGTGTGAGGTGTGGAGAGGCGGAGTTGGGCGACGCGGCATGGTTCGGGTCAGGAATTTGCGACGTGGGTAGGCTCCACAATGGATCTGGGCTCCCTGAGGGTGGTCAATGGGACGAGTGTCACCCCTTGCAGCCTCCCTGCTGGGTGATGACCACCACCCAACGTTACAGATGTCATGTCTGCTTAACCGCCACTGCTAACGTTCATACATGATGAGGTCTGTAGGGTTCCTACGGGTTTATAAAAACTTGAGTTTCACATGCTTCTCTCACTTTAGGACATTTTTAATGCTTTTTAATGCCTGTAAATGTACAATAAATGCTTTAAAACACTCATTTTTTAAACAAAATAACAACTGGAAAGAACTTTGTTGCCTAATTAGTTTGTTGTTTTAACACCAGGGTTTAAAGTCTTCTTCAATATAAATTTATATTCATTAGGTAAAAGTAAAAAAGTTCCTGTTTAAAGTAAAAAGCAGTGGTTGGCATGGTTACACTAATCACCTAATAGCAAAACAATCTTTTGTTAAGCAGATTGTTTTTTTTCTCGAACTTTGAAAACTGTTGGCAGCCCAATTAGCTTCCGCTAAATAAAGTTTTGTCAACTTTAAGTCTTTGAACAGCTAAATAACGAGCTGTGTGACGCAGACTGAGTGACATCTCATCTTAGTGGTTAGCAATCAGCGATTAGGGTTAGCTTCTGCAAAAAATTACTTATTTAGCTGTGTAGCATTAGCTTCAACTATTACTCCACTAACGAGTAACTAATAAATTAACATCAATAGGTTTTTGTCCGCCCCACCAGTCTTCAGCTGGAAGGAGACGAGGACGCGGGACACAAACGGAGTGGCAGTCGTCTTAGCAGTTAGCAATTAGTGTTAGCTTCCACTAAATTGTTTTGCCCACTTAACAGCTAACTAACAAACTAACAATAGCAGGTTTCAGTTCCACCAGTCTTCAGCTCGAAGCAAATGAAGACGTGTGATGCAGACTAAATGACAGTCCTCTTAGCCATTAGCAATCAGCTGTTAGTATTAACTCTTACTTCTTTAGCATCAGCTTTAACAATTTTTTACTTGTTTGGTTACTTAGTGCTAGCTTCCACAATTTTTTTTTTACATGTTTGGTGTTAAGGAAAAGATACTTTTATTTAGCGGATTATGAGTTAGCGAAATTAGCTTTTTGGTTAGCTGTTCTCACCACTGATAAAAAGGAAAAACTTTGATTTACATTGCCAAAAACTTAAATGAAGCTAAATTTTAAAAAATTTAAGATTTAAACACAAAGCAGAAAGTTAGACAACATTTCTACCAAATTACCAAAAATCAACATCTAACAATAAAATATTTGATTTTTTTGGATTTAAAAAATACAGTTCCATAAACTTGTACTGTAGCCAGTCACTAGGGGTGCTTGTCCTTTGTGGCTTCAACTTCTGGCTTCTGGTCCTGTCTCTAAATATGTGATATGTAAAAGAATTTTGTAATTTTGTGGGTTTTTTCCCCCACAATTTTTTTATTCACAAATCTGCATTTATTTTCTTTATATCTAAATATAAACCACTCAGAGTGTGTTCAAAATATTTGTCGTCTTTTAGTTTTTTAAAACCCACAACACATGTTTGTGTTTTGTTCTCCTCTGTCTGGACTTGGCTGATGTTCTGCTGATGTTGTGATCGGTGTTCTGTCTTCTCAACCTAGGGCTGTGGTAGCTGGAAGGGTAGTGGGTCATGCAGGTTACTGAGGATAAATAAGGGAACACAGAGGGGACACACACAACCAGAGTTCATTTACTTTTTCAGAAACACATTAAAAAAAGAAAAAAGTTTGTTCGGTAGTGATTTGGTGCAGGTTTCCTTTTATCTTGTCTGTTTTGACTTTAAGCTGTTTTTGTTGTTCAGGATCTTGTTGAATTTGGGGTGAACCCGTCACAACCCCCTCACGCCCAGAGGGTGGTTGTGTGTTTTTCTGTGTTTTTCCAAGGATTACGGGAGTCTTATCCTGTTTCATAACAAGTACATACATGTACACACACAAACACACAAAGCTGGCTTTGTGAGAGGATCTGTTATCTGCAGACACACACAAGGAAGACGAGACTTAGTGTTTGCTCTTCATCTTAACAAATGTTTGCACAAGTTTTGTCCGATGACTAAAAATGACTTTTTACTTGGCCTAACTTTTTTAATAGCTTAATTCAACTCCCAGAACCTTTTATACACCTTTAAGACAATGTTCCTCAGGGTAGAAATAACCACCTAACCAATTGAAAATACTGCTTTTTAATATGTTTTCCCACAATAAACTAGTTAAGCTTTGTGAGCTATTTAAGCATGAAATAAAAATATCAAATTAAAGGGATGTTTAAGTTAATTTATTATTGTTATAATACATATTGGTCATGGTTTATAAATAATTGGCTGCCCTGATTTATAAAGATTAGCATAGGCCGTTTAAAAAAAAGCATCAGTTGACGTCTAGCTTGGAGCATGCGATGGGGTTTTGTCTCGGCTACTGCACCAAATATTAGCTTAATATCTGTAAAAATAGCTAAAATATTACTACTAGTTTCTAGTGGTTCATGAGATATTTTGCTGACAGAGTTGACTCTGATAGTTATTGGCAAATTTTTGACATCAGATAACAGTTTGCTGTTAATGTACAAGTTGGGGATGACCCTCAGCTAATACTACCCTGACTTTCCCTCAATAATACAACTAATACAACTGAAACCCTTTTCATGGGAAGCGTACTTAAGGTTCCTGCTATTATTGTTTCCTGATATTTTGTTCCCCGGTACCTGTGTTCCGTGTTCCCCATGTTCCCCAGTACCTATGTACCCTGATACCTACGTATGTTCCCCAGTATTTATGTTCTTCAATACCTATGTTTCCTGGTACTTATATTTCTTGGTACTTGTGTTTCCTGGTACCTATGTTCCCCGGTACATATGTATCCTGATACCTATGCTCTCTGGTACTTATGTTCTTTGGCACCTATGTTCCTTGTTATCTATGTGCCCTGACACCTACGTTCTCAGTACCCATGTTCCCTGTTACCTATGTTCCCCGGTACCTATGTGCCCTGACACCTACGTTCTCTGTACCCATGTTCCCTGGTACTTATGTTCTCCGGTACATGTGTTACTCGTTACCTATGTTTCCCAGTACTTATGTTCCCTGTTTTCTATGTTCCCCGGTACCTATACTTGATACCTATGTTCTCTGTACTAATGTTATCTGGTACCTGTGTTCCTCGTTACCTATGTTTCCCAGTACTTATGTTCCCCGTACCTATGTTCCCCGGAACCTGTTCCCTGTTACCTATGTTCTCTGTTACCTATGTTCTCTGGTACCTATGTTCTCTGTTACCTATGTTCTCTGGTACCTATGTTCCTCAAGTGACGTGCGGTGAGGTTCATGGATGGTGAGGCACTCAGTTAATCAAAATCAGATTTACAAATATATGAACCCTAC
>JARVJO010000024.1:24959626-24986736 GCA_031762555.1 Cynodonichthys magdalenae | reverse complement strand
TCTCATAGTTGAGGTATATCTATGATGAAAATTACAGGCCTCTCTCATCTTTTTAAGTGGGAGAACTTGCACAATCGTTGGCTGACTAAATACTTTTTTGCCCCACTGTAAATCAAATATATCTGATACTGCAGAAAAGAGACAATTTAAATTTCGTCAGGGTTAAAAACCATGGAAACACCGTAAAACGGGCTAGGAGCTGAATTGTGTGTTTTGTTGCAGTTTGTGGTTAATAACTGTTGTCGGTTGTGTTTGCTCTTGTTTTACAGGACGGTAAAGATGCTGAACAGTATTTCCCGCTCACCACCAGCTGTAGCTGTTGGGACAGGGTGAGGAGGAGGAGGAAACGTGAAGAAGAGGAGCGATCGGCTCTGAGTCACGGAACTTCAAACACTCAAAGACTTTTGCACTCACGGGTAAACGTTACTGAGCACCTGCACATTTTCCTTATTTTACAATTACAGTTTGAAATTTTCTAATTTATATTTTCTAAATTTATATGACAATTTAATGATGATTATTGACATCTTAAGCACTACCATGCACCATTTGTTTAGCAGAAATATTTGAAAATAAAATGGGGTAATTACATCTGGAGATGGATACATTTTTTGTAAATTTCTCTCATACTTATCCAAATATAAAAACGTTCTACGTACAAATCTCAAGTCTTTTTATACATTTTAGAAATAGAAAAATTCTGAAATTGCCATTTATTGTCAGACACTGGGAAAGGATGAATTTTAATGAAGCAACTTTTGCTGTCGCAGCTAACTGACCTTAATAAAATGTCTTTATTTAAAACTTCGGTTTATCTTTTAACGAGGTTGAGTTGGGTCATACGGATAGGTTCTGTTTTTTGTTGAAACGTTTCATCTTTTATCCAAAAATCTTCAGTCTGAGCAATTGCAGGCAAATGACAAAGGCAAAACGTATGAGCAAATTAGAACTTGTCCAGAGGTCCTGTTTGTTGATATGTATTAGGTGGGTGGATGGATGGATGGATGGATGGATGGATGGAGCTTGTAATTCCATTTTTAAAAGCAATCAATTCAGATTTTGACTGAAAGTCTAAATTATCATTGAATCTCAATATGACACAAGTATTAGTTTTATGTGGCGTAAGTGGATTCTACAGTAAATGCATTAACATAAACATATAATGAAAAGTTCCCAGACTGCTTATAGATTAATCTCTTAGGTAAATACATATTTTTACACACCACAACATCGGCAATTTTCTTAGCTTTAATTTAGGCCATATTTGATAGAAATCGGATAAGAAATAAGGCAGCTACGAATGTTTTTGTGACAGATTGATTTGCACCCTGCATTGAAACTGTACCGTTTTGTTGACATGACTCAGTGAATAGTAATAAACCTGTGGTGGTGCATCACTAGCTATAGTGGCTACAGGCGATGTTCAATCCAGTAATACAGATCAATGGTCCTGACTCCACCTTGTTAGATTTTTCCACCTGGATTGATGAAGATGCATTAGGACACTTGGGTTTGTCTTATTTTCGAAATAGGTTTAGTTTCTGGATCATAACTTGTCATTTTGATCTCACTACAGATGTAGGCTTTCCTCGATGCTTCCACTGGATCGTTGGGCTTAACCTTTGAGCATCCGGCCACCTCCTCTGATTTTAACGACTCCAACACCCAAACTCCCATTTTGAGCCTGCGAGGCGGGGGGAACCGCGGACAACCTTTCATGGCAGCGGCACTCTAGGGCTGCCATGGCAGCTGCTGCCGCCGATGCCTCACACTGTATTACCGCACTGACGCCGGAGGAAGAGGGACGACGCACTGCTGACAAGCTGTTCCGGAGCGCCGCCCCGCTGCCACGAACAGAGAAAGAAAGGGAAGAGGAAGGAGAGGAAGCTGGAAGAGTGAGTGGGAACGAGTGTCTGGTGTGCGGGGCTCTGTTCGCCTCACAGGAGAAGCTCCGGCTTCACACCTCGAGTCACACGGGAGAGAAACCTTTCCACTGCTCACAGCCACACTGTCCCAAGGCCTTCAGCTCCAAGTACAAACTCTTCAGGTATTCATCACATTAGACACTTTATGCTCTTTTATCTGAGGTCCAAAATACACTACTCCAGAAAATACTTACATCCTGTTTAAAAGCAGAAATTCTACAAAAAATGCTGACATCTATAAGGTGCCTGTTGAATCAATATTATGAAAACAGGGGCTGTGCACAAACTCAGGGGCTGGGTCCTTTGAAGGCCCCGACTGACCCAGGCTGTGCCCAAAATGGGAGGCTGTGTCCTACAAAGGACCCAGCCTACCCAGTCGAAGTGGACCGGTGGCTGTGAATTTGGATGGTCTAGCCTTCAGCTTAATTTACGCCCTTACCCGGCGTGTGTCTTGTCATCTAGCTACCGTGACGATGCTAAACAGATGCAAAATTAGATCGAAATTAGAAAAATATCCATATTATCCATTTTTATCCAAAGGTTGACAAATTTGACCTTCGAAGGACGCAATCCCTGAATTTGAACACAGCCAGTGCGAGTGGGCCTATGTTTTAAGATATGTCCGGAACATGGGCGCCATCTTGAAAGCCGCCATATTGGAACCAAGTCAACTTTTTCAAATGGGAAGAGGACCATATAGAATACAGAAAACCAGAATTGTCTCAGATATGGTTTGCTGTAATCAGATCTCCTGTAGTTTAAAATTTATCAACTCATAAAGTTGCAAAAACTGGGAAAGTTGCCTGTGATGCAAAAATTAATGTATTGAACACAAACACACCTGTGAAAAACAACAAAGGTTTTGAACTTTCTGGGTTGATAACTTATTAACTACAAGATATATTGCAAATCTGATTGCAGCAATCCATTTCTAAGACAATTTTGGTCTTCTTTGATATGCTACATGACCACTTTCCCATTGGAAAAATTAGACTTTGATCCAATATGGCTGCTTTCAAGATGGCACCCATGTTCTATAAATAGCCTAAAAGATAGGAACCCTCACCTATTACAATCTGGGGTATTCAGATATTTTATTTTCCATTTAGTTTCGGAAATAAAGGGCGTCCTGAGTATTTTGACTCGCATCATCTATTAATCTTTTTTTGAACAGTTGAAATTTAACGATGATGAAGGACGTTGTACGTTTCTTAGTCACTTTTGCAATGTCTTTGTCCTTACAGGCATATGGCCACACACTCTCCACAGAAGACCCATCAGTGCTCGTTCTGTGAAAAAATGTTCCACCGCAAAGACCACCTGAAGAACCACCTGCAGACACACGACCCCAACAAAGAGGCCTTCAAGTGTGAGGAGTGTGGGAAGCACTACAACACCAAACTGGGATACAAACGCCATGTGGCCATGCACTCTGCAACTGCAGGGGATTTGACTTGTAAAGTGTGCATGCAGAGCTACGAGAGCACGCCTGTCCTCCTAGAGCACCTCAAGAGCCACTCGGGAAAGTCCTCGGGTGGTACTAAGGAGAAGAAACACCCGTGCAACCACTGCGACCGACGTTTCTACACACGGAAAGATGTGAGACGGCACATGGTGGTCCACACGGGTCGGAAGGACTTTCTGTGCCAGTACTGTGCCCAGCGCTTTGGCAGGAAGGACCACCTGACACGTCACGTGAAAAAGAGCCACTCACAGGAGCTGCTGAAGATCAAGACTGAGCCTCCCGACATGTTGGGTCTTTTGGCGACCGGTTCACCGCCGTGTTCCGTCAAGGAGGAGCTTAGCCCAATGATGTGCAGCATGGGGCCCAACAAAGACCCTATCATGAGCAAACCCTTTTCCAGCGGGGCACCTTTTCCAATGAACATGTACAACCCCCACCACCTCCAGGCCATGTCGAACTCTGGGGTGGGTCACCCACACCCGTCCCTGATGCCCAATTCTTTATCTGCAGCTATGGGCATGGGCTGCCACATGGAGTCCCCTGCCTCCATTCACCCGCACTCCCATCACCATCATCACCACCACCATCATCATCATCACCACCATTCCCCTCCCCCACACCATCAGACTGCGGCTCCCCAGCAGCAGCACCAGCCCCAGCCAGTGCCCAAATACCAGCTGGGATCTACCTCATACCTGCTGGAAAAGCCCTTGAAAGTGGAAATGGAGAGTTTCCTCATGGATCTGCAGAGTGGCCTGCCAGGCCCAGTTCCATCTGCAGAACCTCACGCTGCTGCCTCGCCCCCCAAGGACGGATTGGAGCCCACCTCGGGGCTGGCAGATGAACTTTGCGGGGATTCCCTCTTGTCAAAGAGCCCTGCGGTGATCGCTGAGTCTTTGTGTGCTGCTAACATGGACTTCTCCCACCTGCTGGGTTTCCTCCCCCTGAACCTTCCTCCCTACAGCGCCCCCATGAGCACGGGAGGTCTGGTCATGGGCTACACCTCATCTGCGACCTCCTCCGCACCTTCCTCTTCCGCCTCAACTCTGCACATTGCCGAGCCCCACGCTGTCGCCACCACAGCACCTCTTACCTCTTTACAACCACAACCTCAGGAGCAGCAGAGCTCCAGTCTAGGCCTCGGATCCCTGCACCAACTTCCACCAGTGTTCAGCTCCAGCATTAGCACCACCACGCTGCCTCGTTTCCACCAGGCCTTCCAGTGACAGAGGCAGCTGCTGCCCAGCCAAGATGGCTGCCACACCAGCCCGAGCTCAGCTTGGACATTCTGGGCTGTCGGTCTTTACCAGGCTTGATCAAAGAGTTGGAGAATTAGAATAAAAAATGAGTACACAACAAACACTTAGAAGCCTTAAATGAAAGTGCGCACAAAAGCTTTTGATTGAGCCTTAAAAGGAAGTTGAACCCCTTTGAGCAATAAGGAAAACACAAGAAAAGAATTTGAAGCAGCTTTTATTTGGGCTTTTTCCCCTCCTTATTTTATAGATATAACAATGTATTAACCCATGTTTTTTCTTTAATTTCTATATCTTTTTTCTCCCTTTCTCCCACGTTTTTAGTAGTTATAGAGGGCAGGATCAGTAGGCCAAAAGGCGTGGTACTGCATACTTTCGAAAATAATATAAAAAAAATCAAAAATCAAAGATAAATTTTAGTGGAGATTATCTGTCTTGTTGTGACCCAGAAAATATAGTTTGAAGTGGATCTTTTGTTTTACTTAATTCTTTTTTTTTTTTAATGTAAAAAAAACACGGTGTCTCGAGTTTTGAAACCGCTGATGCCAATAACCCAAACTGCCACGATTAAAACGGAATATGGAGATTAGTGTGGGAACAAAGAAACGTAGATGAACCTTTACTTATTTTGTATTTCCCCCCACAACATGGCTTAGCCAGAAAACAACCTCAGGCTTTAAAAAAGTGCTTTCAAACAATAAGAAGCTAAGTTAAAACCAAGCTACTCTTAGAGTTAAATAAGTTCAGAGTAATGTAAATTGAAAAATAGACGTGAAAGTTTGAACTCAATAACTGCTTTTTAAAAATTGTTCCTCAAGGGAAGCACTTTGTTGCTGTTGTTTCTTTTTGCGGAAAGCACTTCACTTTTTGTTTCCTCCTTCCTCAAATTTTGTACAAAACCCAGCATGTGCCAACAAAGAAAAAACAACAGATAAATCATTCTTTCTTTTTAAATTTTTAAACCCTTGTGTTTGCACCAAACCAAGAAGTTCCTAACTGAATGCACGGATTGCAAATCCATGTGTACAGTTCACAAAACATAACCTCTGTTTTTATTTCCACACCTAGCTGGATCCGTACATACTTTTGTAAGTTTTACTTCTTGAAAGTTGAACAACTGCTTTTTCTCTTAAAAATTACCTTTAAAAGTTCCCGTAATCGTAATATTTGCAGCAGTTTTCTTAGCTGCCTGACATATCTATTAAAAATAAATATATATATACATCTATATTTTTGAGATATACTCCAAACTCATCTTTAGGCAGTCTTTTTAAAAGATGCATCATCATGGTAATGGTGAACCCTGAGATATGTGAATGGCTATATAAAATAAAAATAAAAAAACATAGGAGTTACAGTGATAGATGAGTAAAAATGTGTTTAAGAATGTTATTGCAGTGTACGAAATATCTCATAAATGAATATTATTATTGCTTATCTCTATAAAGGTGTATTTTAGGTAGCTGTATTAAAA
Organism: Cynodonichthys magdalenae; assembly: GCA_031762555.1. Lineage (NCBI taxonomy): Eukaryota > Metazoa > Chordata > Actinopteri > Cyprinodontiformes > Rivulidae > Cynodonichthys > Cynodonichthys magdalenae. The sequence continues at coordinate 24,980,616 of JARVJO010000024.1, read as the reverse complement.
CTAAGTGATGTTTTTGATGTCTGGCAGGTTTACATTTGTGTGTATCTTGCATTTTTCTTTTGATCAAGAAAAGGATGAAGTATTAGCGCCCGCCCCCCCCCACCTCCCACCTCGAAGTTTTCTGTCATACCTGATCCTTATTTTTACATGTACTTGAGTTAGTTTAGTGGAATCAGAACTGTGGATGGGAAATATTTATAGAAGGCTGTTTAGTGGCTACAGTTAGGATTTGAGCTAGAGGTAGATTGTGTTGTAGGGATGCTTACATGGATGACCTATAAGTACTTAAAACTGTAGGTCTTGGAGTTTTAACTTTTCAGAGCCTCTAAAATAATCTCAGCCCAAAGTTAACCTTAAGCCTCAAAATAGGTGCCTTATCTTAAATGATTCATTTGCTGCTGTATTTCCCTATTTGTGTGTTTACTGTGTTTTTTTAATATATGTAAGTGCTGGCTTTGCCACTTTTTATTCGACATTTGGAAATTCTCTTAAAGTAACAAATATTGAACCCAAATTTGAACTCCCTTTACTTTTATGATCTATTTTTATCAGTAAATTGTTATAAAATAACACAATTCCTCTTGTTATGGCAGATTTTTTATTTACTGTATGGTGCTTTTACTTTTTTACAGTAAGTAAAAGCACCGTACGGTAAGTCATGTACAAAGTTTTTAGTTATCTTAGAGTATGTAAAGTAAAAGCTTTATAACTAAAAATCTCAGTAAATTAATTTAGTATATTCAAGGTCATCGCCGCACCATTCAGAGATTCTAATCTAATGTATGGTAAGTTAAAGCTCTACAGGATTCTAATTCTATTGAACAAACGTACGCGTAAATTCTCCTCACTGTACCGTACGGTGCTTTCTATGACTTTACAGTAAGTAAAATTTCTGTACAGTAACTAAATAATCCTATTATGTTCATTGCTGTACTGTCCAAAGCTTTTAGTTATAGTACAAAAAGTTTTTATTTTTGTACGGTCATTACAAAGTCTAAAGCTGTACGCATGGCCATTACTATAAAGTAAATAACTTTTAATTACTGTACAGTTATTCAAAAACCTATTAAATTTATTTGCATCACAACTGCACAAAGCTTTTAGTTACGTTACAATAGTGAAAAGCTAAATGCAAGTACAAAACGTTTTAGATTAATCTATTCATGCTCAACACAGCACCGTACGGATCTTTTATGTGCCACAGGAAAAGCTTTAGACGGCCACAAAGACTAATGAATACATTATCCAACTCAATACATACATGGTTGACACAGTACTGTATAAAACTTAAAATTTCCAACAGTAATCAAAATCTATTAAACATAATTTTATATGTGGTCATTACCGTACAGCAAGTAAAAGTTCCGTACAGTAACTGCAAAGTCTATTAAATAAAGCTTTATTCATGGTCATTGTCGTACTGTATGGAGGTTTTAATTACCATAAAGTAAAAATTACGTGCGGTAACAGTGAAGCCTATTAAATAAAGCTTTATACATTGTTATTGTTGTACTGTATGGAAACTAAGACCTCCGTAAATGGACTGAATTTATATAGCCCCTTATCAAGTCCCTCCGGACCCCAAAGCGCTTTACACTTACAGACATTCACCCATTCGCACACACATTCACACACTGATGATGGCAAACTACACTGTAGCCACAGCTGCCCTGGGGCACACTGACAGAGGTGGGGCTGCCATGCACCGGCGCCACCAGACCCTCTGGCTTTACAGTACATTAACTGTAAAGCCTTTTATGTAAAGCTTTATAAATGGTCATTGCAATACCGTATGGAGCTTTTACGTACCGTAAAAAAATTTTTTTTCAGTAACAAATAAACCTTAAAGGTGCATTGTCATCACTCTACCGTACGGAGGTTTTAGTTTTCGTACAGTTAGCACAGGTATATGAACTTCTAAACCTAAAAAACGCCTATAACTTATATATATATTACAGGTACTACAGTACCGTACGGAGCTTTTAGTTACCAAACAGAATGGTAATTACTATGAATAAAATTGTTTAAATGCACAAACAACATAGCAAGAGAGGAAAAAACTGCTAATTTGAAGTAATTGTTGTTTTTATAGCAAATTTAAATTTGTGACCTTTGTTCCTATGAGAGCTTTTGTAAGACCTACAAAACAAAAATTATATAAAAAACAATGTAACCTTGTTTAATGATAAAGAAAAAGTCTACACGAAAAGCAGAATATTTAGAAACTAAATGTATAATACACAGTGGCCACAATAATGTTGAATACAGCAGATGAAATCACTTTTAATATTAATTTTCTGTTCTTGGCATAAACAACGTTCGATTGTTCATCTCGCATATTTGTAAATTCATTTTGTGCATAAATTTTTATTACGGTTTTAGATCAGAAATATTAATAGTTGAGCCCTACCAATCGTAAGATAAAAAACAAAAACACATGAACATTGAAGTTGTTTCACATTTTGCTGCTTTTAACTTCAGATGACTTCAGACCACTAGGATGTTTCTACAAGGTAGACAGTGAGCTGAAAAGATGCACGAACTGGAAGTGTTCATCTTCTTCCCCGCAACCTCTTTACTCCTCCTCTTCCTCTTTTAGCTGCTTGTAGAAAAGAAAAGGGTGTAAAAACAGCGACCTCTGGGTGATTGCTTTCATTGAACCTTCAGGCTTTGACATTCAAAGCAACATGAGGGAAACACGTCAGACTGCACAACTCGGGGTACCGCTCATAGACGTATATTTGTTTTTGTTTGTTGTTTTATGATGTATTGTTTTCTGTTTGTATAAAACAGGACCTCAAAAGAAGAAAAAAAAAAAGAACACAACACATCACCTCATTTTTATTTTATTTTTTATTTTCTTACCAAAACCTTGGGAGAAGAAACTACATTTTTGCACAACAGCTTAATGCAAAATGTTAAAAGAAATCGTTTACTGTAGGAGAAAACCCCAACGAGCAGCTAAAACTACTAATAAGCTACGGTAACTCAGCAATGTTTAAAAAAAAAATCAGTCAGCGCTGATGCAGCGCTTCCACTCTGAGGAATTTTACGTCTAAAATTTTATTTTTCTGTTCAAATTTAAATTTATCTGGAGAAAAATCTTTTATAAACAAACTTTTGCTTAGTTCTAAATTTTTCAGTTGTTGGCACCTTTCTTAGAATTTTCATAGAATAAAGGAAAATTCTAATGATCTTTTTTAATAAGCGCAATTATAAATCAACTCTCCTGATCAAAGCCAAACTTGTAGCAAACCAATTGAGCATTTATATATTTATGACAATTTGTCCTTAAAAAATAAAAAACAAAAAGCTTTCAGTGTGCATTAAGTTTGTCCTCCCTGGGTTTCTGTGAGCTAATCTGAATTCTAGCACTTTCAACCTTAAAAAAAGTATTTTTTTTTCTTTTAAAATTTCAGCTTATATGTTCATTTAAAAAAAATTTTGTATTGATTGTGTATGTACGTGCCATTAGTTGGATGTGTAGACTTTATCAACTTTTGTTTATTTCTCTTCTCCTAAAAAAAATAACAGTATTTTTGATATATTTTCACTAAGATTCTTCAACAAAAGAGCCCTCTGCGCCATTCTTTGGAGCTTTTTGTTTTTGTTTAACCAGCAGTTTTTCATAAATTTACCTGCTCTATGGCCAAGTGTTTGAAGAAATCAGCAACAGCCTGTTTGTTCTGCAGAGGCAGTGAAAAACCTGACCGTTGTCATTCAGAATACCAAAACTGAACCCCAGCCCGCCGCTGAAGGCGCCTTGCAACATCCACTCATGCAGGTTGTTTTTAGACTGAGTTTTAACAACCCTACAATAAAACACTTACAAATGAGAAACTTTATGCTGAGTGTGTCGTTTGTAAGAGTAGGGTTGGGCTCACAGTTTAAGTTTTAATAATTACTAAAAACAACTAAGGTCAAGCCTGTTGTACAGAAGTAAAAAATCTAGGATTTGTATATACAGAAAAAATTTGCAAAATATAAAAAAACGAGGAAAATAATGTGCACAACTTTAACTAAATGTTTGCGCATATTTGACAAAATTCAAATCTGGGTTAATCAAATATTTTAAAATTGTAAACTTCTGTATGAAAGATGAACATAATTTTGTTCGCATACAAAATACTTTTGTTTAATTTTATTACTAAAAGTAGGTTTATAATTCAACCAAGGAAGTTTCATTTTGCACATTTGGGCTGTTGATGGGCTTTAATGTTTAGTTCAGTCTTTAACTTGAATGCTTTTAAATTAATCTACCGAAACATGTTTTGTTATAAAATGAATGAGATTAAAATTTAAGTCTGAAATTTTTTGAACTACCAAATCACGAAAATGATATTCAAGATTTTCCCACGTGAGTTTTGAACATGTTCAACAAATAGTGCCACAGATTTTCTAAATTTATGCAAACCCCTAATATTTTTATACAATCATTATTATTTGCAGTTTTATATTCTCAAACCATTAGTTCGTATATTTAGTCCGTGTGTTTTAACGATAAGTATGAAAACTCCAGCCCAAATTATCCCAGACGTTTATGCAAACAAATTGTTCCGTGTAATTTGAACAATTTACTCAGAATTTTGCGTTTTGATGTTGTGACAATGTGAACAGTTTCCTTTTGACAAAACTTGATTTCCATGATGACTTTCTTTTTCAAAACATTTTATTTATTCATATTTTTACAGTTGTCATATTTTATTTACAAAATGTAAACGAACCCCCAGCAAATTTTTGTCAAATTTTCGCGGGAGTTTCTCTCCGAGAGTTTGCTTTGATTCAGTGTTGATTCCAAATAAAATTCTATGTATTTTCTCCAACCAACCAATCTCTCACAGCCCAGTTCAATAATTTCACCAAAAACATAATATAATAGCAGGGAAAACATTTTAAAATTGCTACAGAGTCTATTATGTTTCATTTGAAATACGTTTTTTTTTTTTTGTTCTTGTTCTCTGATTCTAGAGAAAACGTTAAAAACAAAGCAAAACGTGTGGAACAGATTATCAACAGTTCACCCTAATAATTGTGAATTTAAGGTATTTTTCCTTTATGGAGATTATATGTTTGGTATTATTATAAATAGATTTGGGTAAAATGGTGTCTCCGTAGTTAAATGGATCGGTTCTGGATCACTGCCTCCTGACGGCTGCGTTGTTCTGCTCTTCGGCTTGGCTGTAGCTCCATTACCTCAACCTGCACCTACTAGGGATGCACTTATCCTCACCTTTTCCTTTTTTTACTAGTAGGTGCAGTAAATGTGCATATTTAAGGGAACTTTACTCCTTTCAAACCTGAGAAAAGTTTTTGATTTTACTAACGCTCTTTCCTTTGCTCGCCCTCTTTGTTTGGCTTCTGTAAGAAACTGAGTCCTGTCTGGTTTCAGACAACATCCTCGTTTAGTTTGATGTATTTTTAGCTTCGTGTAAGTCTTGCATTCCATCCTCTTTGTGTATCTTGTTTAAGTGACATAGCCCTTTCTTTTTTTTTTTATTTTGTGCTACTTCAGCTACCTTTGGAGGAAACAAGGTGATAAAACCCAGGATTCACTCGCACCATGTTTTATGGCGCAGAGTTAATCACTTACAGGGAAAGTTCAAGAAATAATCCCGAGAAAGATGCCAGAAGTTAAAAACAAACATATCTCATGCAATCAGTTGCTGTGATGAATTTTACGTAACAGATTTGTATATTGGTTGATCCAAAGAGTTGATGAACAAAACAGAACTATTGACTTATTGTACAGAACAGTGTATCTTTGACTTGTCATGTGTTATGTTGAAATTATTAAAAGACAAACCAGCGGTTTCATACCCTCTCTGCAATATTATTCATTTATTTTTTCTGCCTTTTTATTTTAATCTTGGATTTGTTTGTTTTTTGAGGAGGAAAGTTTTAATGTCTTACTTTTACAGAACAAAAAGTTTTTTTTGTCATTCCAGTCCTGACAGCAAGATGTATCTGAGCCAAAAATAGGACAGCATTCGGCTCAAACTCGTAAAAAAGACCTGGACCTGGTTCATCATATTCAACTCTTCACTTTATTGTTTCATCATTGTACATTTTGTAATCGAACATTCTGTAAAAGAAAAACGAAGTAAAACTCAAAACGAGTTCCTCTGAAAACTCCCGGTGAGCGTCATGCTTCTGGCTAAAAACGATGACAGGTATCGTTACGGTGCGCGCCACCGACTGCAAAACGCCACAAATATGAAGCTGTTCGTTTTTATTTATTTACAAAGAAATCCCTCCACTGTACAGAAGACCCCAGAATCTGTTTAAAAACAAAAAAAGGTAAAAAACTTCCCAGCAGATTATTTTGACGTCTCTGAACCCGATTGGGGTCGGCCTCTTCTCCGTGCAGTCAGTGAAAAAATAAAATAATTTAATCATAAAAATAAATCAGTGAGGGTTTTATATGTTTAGGGCTTGAAAATGTCGATCAATGTCCGAGAAGTGATGTTTTGCTACAATGGATAATTTTGCAGTTTTGTGGCTAAAAAACTTAAAGGAAATGCAAAATTATAAATAAAATCTCAGATCCTTTGATCGTTTTTTTAACCAAACAGAAACCTAGAAATGTTGGATAAGCTACAGTTAGCCGTTAGCATGAATAACATATGAAACCCATCCAAACCTGTTTAAAGGTTCAGTTCAGCTCTTTTTAAGTAGAAAGATTATACCTGTTAAAGATGGCCGACAGGTCAACACTAACAGCTAATATGGACAAATTCGTGTTGCTATTCAAAAAAGAAATGTAATTTTTTTTTACACTTTTATATTAATATTTACATAGCATTTAGTGGTTAACTGCAGCAGCAGCTAGCTGTAACACTACCAGGTGAATTAACCGTTTAAAAAAAAACAAAAGTTCACTTGAACCGTGGTGAAGTTTTTTGTTTCTGAAAGACACTGGTCCACTTTGGTCTAGGCCTGGACTCAGACTAGCCATTAGCTCTTCAAAGTGAGACAATTCAAACAGCCATCTGCAACAGGTAAGATACTTACTGCTTATATTTTACAGAAAAAGATCAGAGCTGTCCCTTTAATCATGGTCAGCCTTACAGTTCTGAGATTCTTGTATTTAACCATTTTTATATTTTATACTGCATTATTTGACCCACATAGTAAATTTTACTAACAGGATAAATCTATGTAAATTTGGCAAAATAAGATACTTTACTCACCCTTGGAAAGCCCTTGAGTTTGTGTTTCTTTTTTTTTATTGGGATCTAAATTTGTTCTGGATTTGGGACAGTTTTATAGAAATAAAACCCATCGACTGCAGAGCGGTGAAATATAAAAATGACTCGGGAAGATGAAGCTTTGAACGTTTGGTACCGAACAAGTCGATTCGTTCGGGTTTTAAATCAGAACAGAAACAGAGAAGTGATGATAGATGACTTTAAAAAAAAAAAAAAAAGTCCACATAAACACTTCATACATTTCTTTTACGAGATCCAGAAAAACAAAAAAAGCTGATGTTTATTTAGCTGTCCGCCCCCCCCCCCCCATCACTGCATAGTTCTGCAGGCTAAACCGTTGCTGCTAACGGGCCTGAAGACCTGTTGGTCCTCCAAGTCTTTAGTCCTGCACCAGCTGAGAGGTGGGGTTGAACTTCAGTCCCGTCACGTTTCGAGCAAAGAGAACTTTTTGTTTGATGTGGGTAAGACAGCCACACAAGGACTTAAAAAAAAACATTTATCGTTTTGTGTTACAGTCAAATTCTTAATTTCCGTCACTTGGACCTTAAATTCAACCCTGATCCGTTAAAAAAAACATTTAAAAAAAAGAGAAAAAAATAAAAATAAAAAGAGAAATCAGAAGAATAAATCCTGTCTGTAACAAAACTGAAAACCAAGATAAATTAGATTTAAACACGAATGGGAAAAAAAAAAAAAGTACAGAAAGTGTCTGAGAAGCTTTGGCCCGCTGAGTGTTTGAAGGTGAGACAGCAGAAGACAAACTGTCCCACGAGTCTTTGTCCCCGACCGGAGGAAAGAGACGGTTGTTCCACCAGGCGACCAGCAGGTGGAGCTGTCGCACCAGAAAAACCAACAAACCGATCGACTCCGGCTCCTTCTGCACAAAAACTCAGTGCTTGACGGAAAGAATAAAAAACAAACATTAAAAATAAAACGGTGGAAAAAAAAAGAAAGAAAAACTCTGAAGACGATCAGAGGATCAGTCGATCTTGACGGCGGCGTAGATCTTCCTGATGAACATGTAGGCGGCGTAGAAGCCGATGGTTCCTGTGAGCATCCAGAAGGTCAGAACCATCAGGGTGGTGTAACCGAAGTACAGAAGAGACGGGATGAACTCCACGATGTCCAGCTGAGGGGACACAGAGGACAAAGAGACAGTTATTCTTCAGTGTTTATGAACTGAATTTATTTTTACTTTTTTTTTTAAACGAGTTTATTGTGAAGATTTGAAACTTAAAATAAAATCTTTCAGCTGTTTTCTCTTCAGGTCTCTGCAAAGACACGACCATCTCACCTGTCCTCACTGTCCCCAAACAGGACCATGGAAAACCACACCAGGACCACAGAAACCTACAGCTGGACCACAGAAACCTGCTGTAGATGTATCTAGTAGAAACAGACCCAGAGTAGCTAAAAGCTAACGGCTAGTCTGAGCAGGACTAAAACTGACTTAATAGAAAACCAGTTTTCTGTTAAAATGACTAATTTTTTTACATGAATTTAAAAATAAAACATTTGTGTGAGAATTCTTTAACATGGCAGAAGTTGGTTTTGGTCACAGTCGGACTAGCTGCTAGTTCATCAATCCTGTCAGAATTAAACAGTTTCTCCAAACTGAGGTCTTTAGAGGAGCCAACTGCAGCAGGTAAGATATTTACTCTTCACAACCTTTCTACAGAACCACACTTCAAAACAATAATCTCGACAGTTCCCCTAAAGAAGAGATGATATTTTTTCACCTTGTTGATGAAGTAGAAGACGGCGTAGATAAGAACGTAGAACGCAGAACCTCCTGACACCAGGAATGTTCTCCACCACCACCGGTAATCCTGCAGAAAAACATCTTTTAACGCCGATATTGAAAACACGAACAGACCGACGTGTGGAGTTCCTCCGCCCTCACCTCGGCGCAGAGCTGGAAGTAAACCATCACGATGCTGATCTGAGAGCAGGAGACCACCAGGATGATGAAGACCAGGAACAGGAAGCCGAAGAGGTAATAGAACTGGTTCTCCCAGATGGCCTGTGGGCGGCGACAACGTAAACGTCACATCTCAACCGTCAAAGCGTTCGTGCAAAAAAGCACGGGCGGCGACTTACGCTGAAGATGAAGAAGAGCTCGATGAACATGGCGCCGAACGGCAGGATCCCGGCCATTAGGATTCTAGAGCGACGGGAGGAAATTCAGACTCAAGACGTCCAAAACAAACGCAGATCTGAGGACAGAGAAACAAAACTCACCCCACGAACTTGTTCATGTACCAGCGCTGCTCCGGGACCTGCCGGGGGATCTGGTTGGTGCGCACCGGGTTGTCGTACGGCTGCTTGCGGAAGCCGAAGTAATAACCGAGGTAGACGAGCGGCATGGAGATCCCGAACCACATGCAGAGGAGAGCCAGCATGGTGGTGAAGGGAACCTGAACCGGAACAAAATATCTGTTAACAGATGTTATTTTTGTGATATCGGGATTATTTTTGGAGGATCTGAGGCGTTGAAACCAAATACACCTCGCTGGGTCAGTGTCAGACTCATGCCATGTATGGAAATAGAACCATTACACTCCAGAAATGAAGGGGGCGCTGTTTCCTGCACTAGCAGTGGATTATTTATTTAGGGTTTTTATGGATCTTTATGGGTTTTTGTTGTGAAAAAATGTTTTATTCACCCTCCAGAGAACACCGGTACTTCTCTCAATGTTCTTAACTCTGACTTATAGTAACCATGGCGATACTTCTGGTTTCAGAAACTCGGCATTTCAAAATAAGAGTCCGTTTCATTACAGTCAGAACAAAACATGACAATCATGACAGTCCATTAAAACCTATAAAGCAACAAATTTTCAACTTAACTATCAGATTATTCCTCAGATTTTAACACAATATTTGAACATTGTTAAAACATTTAAAAACAAATACAGATAAATCTATTTACATTTTTTTAATGAAATCTTTATTAGCAAAACCATGAACAGTGTACAAAGCAAGTCTGGAAAGTAAATTTGACGTTAATATAAACAGATGGTTTTCATTAAAATCTCTAAAAAAGGGAAAACGGTGCATTATTTTATTTTTCTTAAACCAAAAGTTTAAAACTGCTTGTAAATAAGTAAATAAACACTAGCTAAATACTTAGTTGGATCACTAATGATTAAAACTGTTTTCTGGAGCTACACATGAAGTCTTTCTCCAACAGGTCCGTGGTGAGGAGGAACCTGAAGTCACTGCCAGTGTTGGGTCGCCATGACAACAGTGTTAAACTTTCAGCTTGACAACAATAAAAAGATTGATCGTTCCTCCCATGTTTGGAGTACAAAATTAAAATGGAACCAAAAAGTACACCCGCTACTTTAAGGCATTTGTAAGTGTTCATTGATACAGCGTCTCCTTTAGTTCCAGAGTGCAATGGTGTCATTACCAAATATGGTATGGGCCTGAAACTGACCTGACTCCGCCCCTTTCTGCATTCTACAGCCGTTCCTACTCGGTGAAACTCACCGCTCCGGAGGAGTGTTCGCCCCAGATAAAACAGTTCAAAACGAAGCAGATCGCGAAAACGACTCCGGGATATAAAGTCGCCGTCTGCAGAGGAGAATAAACCAAACGCAAAACTCAACATTAGAATAAACCCCAAAATCAGAGGATTTTATTTAAATAAGAAATAAAACTCACACAAAATGCTCCTTTCCTCCACCGGTGGCCCTTCAGTGTGCGGTACAGTCTGCCAGCAAAGTAACCTCCAAACACTCTGAAGGACAAACACCCAAAACGACTGTTAAACCTGAAGAAATGTAGAATTTTAAATCAGTTACAGGAAGTCTCTTACCCCATGAACATGAAGAGGAAACAGGAAGTGGTCATCAGGGCTCCTCTGCTGGACGGAGACAGCATCCCCAACATGGCGACGACTATGAGACAAACAGGAAGAGAGCTGAGCAGAATATTTTGTTTCTTTGTTGTGAAGCATTTGTAGGAATTTGAAATTTCTCGTTAGTAAGGATTTCAAACAGAAAACTCACAGATGACGATCAAAACCATGCAGAAGAGCTGGATCCCAGAGCCCAGCAGAGAGCTGAGGATCATGGGATACTGAGGCGGTCTGAAGACGTCGCCGTGGACATTCTTCCAACCGGACTCCTCCATGGTGTCCTCCTGGTTAGACGCAAATTTAAAAAAACGTTTTATTGAAAATGTTCTGATCTAAATAACGCCACGAAACAGAGTCTGGGGTTTTAAAACTAAAATGATCTGCTTTTATTCTGAAAAATGAGTTCAGGTTTTATTTTCTTACAATGTCGTCCTCTCTGTTGTAGTTTGCGATGTCCTTCCGCAAAGTCCTGATGATGATCATACTCAGAATACCTGAGAGAAAAGAATAAAGAAATGTAAATGTAAACAAAAAAACCTGGAGGCACATTAATAAACGTACTTATTTTTGTGAAAAAATTAAATCTTTTGACAGCGCAAGCTACTTTTCCACAGCTTGTACTTGTCTGATTGGTTTTCAAGTTTCGTTGCCTTTTAAGACTTGATAGAGCGCTAATCTTCAATCCTTCAGTTCTCAGTCTCTATTGGAGTGCCCCAAGGCTCCGTCCTCGGTTCCCCTTTTTTGTAATCTACTTTCTTCCATTAAATTACATTTTCCACCGATTTGGTATCCATCTTCACCGTTCTGCAGATGACACCCTGCTCTACTTCTCAACCACGGAGGACAGTGGGCCACAAGAAACAGTGTTGAAGACTTCTTACTAATTAATTAGCCACAACAGCAAAGTCTTGAACTTGTTTATGAAAACCTTTGGCTCATAAAGAAGCTGTTCTTGATTTTAAAAAGATGGTTGACGTACCGGACAGGAAGAAGACGACCACCACTGAGTTGACGATAGAGAACCAGTGAATCTGGACGTCGCTCATCGTCAGGTAGGTGTCCCATCGAGACGCCCACTTCACCTCGCTCTCCTGCACACAGCAGACATCACATGACTCGACTATCATCGAACCAAGTCACAGTCAGGCCAGAGAGATCATATATTCTGGCTGAACCACCTTCAGCTCTGGTTACACCTGATGTTTGCTGAAAAACTTAAACTGGACTGCAGAGTCATTTCCAGCACAAATTAAATATCAATTGTTTGTTTTCTATTAAATTTTGCTCAATTTGATGGTTTTTAAATCAAAAACTGTTCATGCTGAGTCAGCATTCAGACTGTTTTATAACTGTATTTATAACTTTGATACTTTTTGAAATATTTAAACTATTTACAAATATTTTCCCCATGAAAACACCTAGAGCTCTTTATTTTTCTTCTTGTTATTTAGCTTATTTAGCTAGCATTTTACTACTTTTAGCTTATAGCTAGTGCTTTGCTACATTTGCTTTATCTTTTTTATACATTTATCTCTTAGCTAAAGTTTGCTGCTTTAGCTTTTGAGTTTGTTTTTTTTAAGTAGAAAAAGTTTAGCTGAATGTAGCAAAAAACTAACTTCTGTTACTTTAACATTTAGCTTGCATTTTATTACTTTTAGCTTCCAGACAGTACTCTAGCTGCTCAATTTTTTCTACAGTTTTGCTTGTTTTGACTTTTCACTAACATGTTTAAAACATTTAGCTGGTCTTTTATTGACGCTTTTAGCTCGTGTTCAGCTTTTTTCTTTAGCTTTAACAACTCAGTTTCAGCAAATTTCATCAAAGAGAATGTTTTTTTAAGTTTAGATTTGTTTACCATCATCCCTCCAGGTTTGTTTACCAGGTTATAACAGCTAAAATAACTTCTTTAGCTGTTTGATTTGCTCACTGAAGTACAATCATTTGAAGTCCATCTAAGTTTTTTCAACCAGGTGTTTTCAGGCGCAGTCTGCAGGTTTCTAAATGTTCTTTTATTTAGTAAAATAAGTGTTTTTGTTCAGACGACGGCAGCAGCAGATACTGACCACCCAGTGGACGGAGTAGGTGAACAGAACCTCGTTCTCTCTTTTCGGGTCGATTTCTAGAGGCGCAGAGCCGCTGACATCGGGCAAGGTGCACGTTTTGTCGGTTTCTGCTGCCTTAAGATCTGAACATTTAAAATAAATGTTTTTGTCAATGAGTTGGTGACAAACTGTTTACAGGAACCACGAGTCTGAAAAGGCATTAACAGAACCTTCCACTTTGACGCTTTGAGGAATGACCTCGAAACGCACGACTCTGTAGTTGTGAACCTCCTCCTCCTCAACCTTCTCTCTGTGGAAGTACAAGATGAAGGAAAGGTGGTTGTGCAGGTAAAACTGTAACGGAAAGAAAAAAACAAAATCAGGACCCTTTAATCATTTGTTTCAAGAAGTACTTGTAGAAACAAACAGTTTTCTCCAGTCAGCTAAAATAACATCAAGGTGTTTGAAGCTTGAACCAGAGCAGAGAAAAACGATGAAGAGTAATTTAATCTGGATTAATCCAGATGTAAACCAAAGGTCTTCTGAGGTTTGTTACCAAACATCCACGAACAAACATAAAAAAATACTCTGAGTAACATCTGGAATGTCATACTGCCAATAAACTGTTTCACAGGGAACATTTTTCCTTGCTGCACTGCTGGATGCAGGAAAGGGAAGAGCACAGGGTGGGCTAGTGTCGTTGTTGAGTGTGGGGGAGATGGACACAGGACATGGCTCTGACATAATCTCGACATGGCTCTGACGTAATCTCGACATGGCTCTGACGTGATTCCAAAATAATCCCGACAAGGTTTCGACACTGTTCTTAAATGGTCCCAACAAAATCCAAGCATTGTTCTAACATAATCTCGATCAGGTCCTGACATGGTTCAGACATAACTCAGACATAATCTCAACATGGTTCCGAGGTGATTCCAAAATAATCTCGACACGGTTCCGACATAATCCCGACAAGGTTTTGACACTGATCTTAAATGGTCCCAACAAAATCCAAACATGGTTTCGACATAATCTCGACATGGCTCCAACATAACTCAGATATAATCTCGACATGGTTCCAAGGTGATTCCAAAATAATCTCGACAAGGTTTTGTCACTGTTCTTAAATGGTCCCAACAAAATCCTAACATGGTTCCGACATAATCTCGACATGGCCCAGACATAACCCCGACATGGCTCCGACATAACCCCGACATGGCTCCGACATAACCCCGACATGGCTCCAACGTGATTCCAAAATAATCTCAACAAGGTTTCGACACTGTTCTTAAACGGTCCCAACAAAATCCAAGCATTGTTCTGACATAATCTCGATCAGGTCCTGACATGGTCCCAACATGGTTCCAACAAAATCCAAACATGGTTCCGACATAATCTCGACATGGCTCCAACATAACTCAGACATAATCTCGACATGGTTCTAAGGTGATTCCGAAATAATCTCGACAAGGTTTTGTCACTGTTCTTAAATGGTCCCAACAAAATCCAAACATGGTTCCGACATAATCTCGACATGGCTCCGACATAACCCCGATATGGCTCCGACATAACTAAGACATAACCCTGACATGGCTCCAACGTGATTCCAAAATAATCCCAACAAGGTTTCGACACTGTTCTTAAACAGTCCCAACAAAATCCAAGCATTGTTCTGACATAACCTCGACATGGTTTTAACATATTTACAACATGATCCCTTCACTTAGCGCTGTGGTCAAAATGTACGATAGTCGCTACATGACGCCAGGTCACAAATACTTTTACGATGTTTCCTCTTCACATTGTACCAAGAGCACAGAGGCCTTTAATAATATTTGTGAGGACATGACAGTGCAATATTTCTAGTTACTGCAGTAATTTCTTTCTAAGTCAGTAGAGGGAAATCTCCATTAGTAGTTAACACATAAGTGTACACTTTAAAAGAAAAATACAGTGATATAGAAATTTGGTCTCACAGCCCAGCACTAAATTAAGAGAAGTTTAGCTCCAAACAAAGTGACCGAGCTTTGCAGTTTAAGACTCTACCTTGCTGCTTTCGACGAAGCCGAGTCTGTAGCCGTGTTCAAACTGAACATCCGGCTTCTCCTTCAGCTCCTCTTCTCCTCCTGCTTCTTTGTTCGGGTAAAACTCTAACCTGGTGGCAACTGGAAGGTTGTCTGCGATGCTAAAGACGCACGGAAAAACTGGGTTAGTATTTAAACATTAAAACTTTTTATCAACCTCGGAGGTGAAAGTCATGGAGGCAGACGATGGACGACCGATGAAGAGCTCCTCACAAGTGAACGTAATACTCCTCCTGGATTCTCTCGGCCACCAGTTTGCTCTCCTCCACGCTGAGCTTCTTCTTGCTGCACATCATCTCACACTTCTTGTCTTTACTCATCTGCACGCCGTAAAGAGTGTTCACGATACGGTCGCCTCGCAAGACCTCACCTACAATAAAAAATAAATACCTGGAATGTATCAGAGTCAAATATGCAGATAAAGCAAGAACTGTTTATACAATAAATATGTTTTATTCACAGGTTTAAATCAAAGTAACGGGTTCATGTTCAAAAAAATTTTCTCTGCCAACAGTTGTAGCAACAGGAAATCCCTTCATATATTGTTTGGCATCACTATGAAGCTCTGAGAATTCTCCTTTTTAAACATACAGCTGGAATTCACCATGACATCACTTTAGACCAATAAAAACAGAGTTCTCAAATCGGCATTCTTGTAAACAAACTTAGACGCTGCCAGACAATAAAGCAACAAACGTTTAACAAACTTGAGCTCAAATTAAAGCTTGAGTATTAATTTTTGTGACTTGTGTCAGAATGAGTCACATGTTTAGGATTTTGCAGGACAATGAAGCTATTTTTAGTCAAAACATCAACACTGAACAGTGTCATGTTTATTGATATTTATATATAAAAAAGTTATTTTTGAACACCGTCTTGTGTTTCACACTTACCCAAGTTCTCTGCCTTGTACAGAACAGAATCTGGCTTACAGAAAGGCAGCGAGTAGTATTCATATGGAAGCTGCGTACGAGAGCTGGTCAGCTTCACCGCCTGGAATATAAAAAAACAAAACAAAAACTGTTAAAACACACAAACAACATGGTCTAGAACCTTTAAACACAAATAAAAATGTTTAAAGCCACAGCAGTGAGAAGAAGCGCTGGGGAGTGATTTTTTTTTCTTCCAGAGGTTTTATTCTTACCTTAATTTCTACTTTATCGCCTTCATGGAAGTCCTGAGGAGCGACTCCGGGGACGTAGAAGGTTCGGACTCCAGGCAGCGAGAACAGCAGCAGTAAGGCCCACCACGTCTCCTGCAGGGACACCAATTCAAGACCTTTAAACCAAAATCTGTCCTTTTTTATACAACGGTAAAAATACTGGGGGAAAAAAAACACCTCAGGTCAACAAACAGGAACTTATAACTGATATTAAACTGCACGCAATTCAAACAAACACAGGAAGTAAAGAGAACCATACGCGTCGTTTTGCTAACAAATCTTTGTAACCAGACTTTAGGAGGATTAGGTCGCACTAAACAAACCGGAACGGTGACAGAGTTTATTCATTCAGAAAGAGACGCAGACAATTCTGAGATTATTACAATATTTTATAGGAAAGCAATGAAAGAAGAATTACGAAGAATTTATCCTGTACCTGACTGATACATTGCTAAATACACAAATCTGTAATATCTAAAGCTTGGCTCTTTACAAACCTGACCATGCATTATTATAATATTTTTAAAAGCCTGATGACGTCTACAGAAGATGATGAGCTTCACATCTTTATCTATTAATGATAAAAAAAATTTTAAAAACATTTTCATTATTTTACCCTGACCTAAGACAACAGAGTGACGTTATCCTAAATAACAAACCATAAAATGACGTAACAACTGTCACCAGACATCTTTTTGCCTTTTAGATTTGATAAACCAGGAGGTTCTTGTGACAACAAGTGTCTTTTAGGTGAATTTAGCTTGAAAAAAGGTCAAAGTTATTCCTGGGAGAAACGGCTCTCGTTTAAGTTACTGAATTGCTGCTTTCGTCGTGGTCCAGAAAACAGGTTCGCTCAGTCAGTCCAGAAACGTTAAAGATTCAAGAAACGTAAAGCAAAAGTTCACGGATGTAAACACCAGCAGTGATGTATGTTCAGGATTTATCTGTCATGTTTATTTAAGCAGCAGAGAAGTGGAACTTATTATTCAAAAATAAGCTACAAGCAGAAGAGCCAGGAGCTTCAGGCGGCTCAATCAATGCGAGAAACACAACAAACGTTTTAAAAGCACAAATAAACAGACCATTTCACAGTTTTCTGCTGGCATCACATTGTAGGTAGGGGTCAGAGGTTATTTGATAGAAACAAACCTTATAATATTGACGGATGAGATTATGCGTTTATCTGATGTTTTTTGCAAATTGTAGTAGATAAAACACTGGATGAGGTGAAATGTTTGAGTGTAGACATTTTTACGAGCAAGTGGTCTAAAATAAAAAAAGGTTTATTGGTAAAAATTTATTTTTGTAATGTTTGACAACTTTATTCTTGACATACTTTTATGCATTTAAAATATAATTACTGCTTTCATTGTTCTATTCTTATTCTATTCTTCCTATCTGCTTTGACCCATGTAGATGAACAGAGCAAACCAAGAGAAATTCTAAATATTAGATTATTTTAGCTGCTACCTCTACTTTACCAAATGATCCAGCAGTTAGTCGGGACTTCTGTCCAATACTATAATACTATTTAACATAAATATATAATACTCAACAAAAACAAGCTCAAAAAGCAGATTTAAAGTTTAAAGATGTTGATAAGAAATCTCACCTATGACCTAAAAGAAAGTTGAACACATATCACTTTAGAACAAATAGATAGGGTCTGCATGAAAGGTGCTTGATTCAGTTTCTTAAGTATTATCTACCCATAGATAAAACTTGCAGTGTAACTATCAGGGGAAGAAAAAAAGATGTTAAACTGACATGTTAAATTTAAATTCCTACGTTGCGACCACTTTAACATAGGGCTGGTCGATATGGCTAAAATTTATTTGACGATATAACTACAAATTTCAGTTGATACAGTTTCAATATCGATATAACTAAAATATCAGAAAAACTGCCAGGGACACCAATATTACTGTACCTACAAACCTGATGTCATTTCAAATATCTTTATTTATAATTATGACAAGTCAAAACAAAAATGTCTGTATGACATGTATGATGTTGACATTTCGTCAACAGCTGCTGCCATTTTCTTCCCAAAGTGCTGAGACCAGATTGTGCGACGCTGCTCTGTCCGCTTATTATTTCTACAAATTTCCACAAACCATGCTGAAGTCAGGTAGCACAGCTTCCTTTGAGTTTTTAATTTGTTAATGCATTTCAAAACGACACTTAATTCAAAACAGGATCAAAGTGAATCAGAGTTTTTCTAGTGACCCATTAAAGAGGTAAGCTGACATGAAGAACATTATTTTATTTACATTTATTCCAAACTAAATAAAAATTTGAAACGTCGAAATATGGTTTTTTTTGCTCTGGAATAGTGCATGTGTAGCTTCGTCACTTGACACATTTCACAGCCTGTCATTGGTTGAGGAGCTTTGTTTACAAAACAAATCTCCACATGATTTTTAAATGGTTTTCATTTCCTGGCTGCCAAGTAGATTTGATGTTGCAGTTTGGTGACAAGAGCCATGTAACATTATTTCATACGTTTTCTGTTACTTTTGCATTGGATTTTATAAAGTTATTTGTTTTAGAATACAAGATGTTTCCTACATAAACCAGAATGTAATCTTTTCCTAAAATTTCAGGGTGACATCTTTGAACACTACGGATGTTATGAGCTACAGTAGATAAGGTGAAATAGTCACAAAAGCTCCATTGGTTCAGCCGTGAACTGCAGCAAGAAAACACGACTATACCTAAACAAACATCCAGAACTTCCTTCATACTTCAGATAATCATGATTTTGATGTTATTTTGTAGAGTTTTTATGTTCTTTTTGATTTTGCTGTCCGATTGGGTGTTTGTGTGGGATAAACATTTTATAATTTAATTGTTTGAATTAAATGTATGTTTCAAATAGTAATTTGTTGCAGGTACCTTCAGTTAGGCCTTCATCTTTCATCTCTAGCTTCACTCACTGCAGCTCAAGTTACAAAATACTCCAAGTTTAATCCCAGTTTCCGGTTTGGATCAAACTTTCAGCCTCATAATTCGACTTCAAACTTATCAATACAATGTCAAACAGTACAGGCACAGTTCAAACAGATTAAAACAGCTTTAGATATGGTTTTGTTTTTGTTATTAGTCAATCATCATCCTAAACCTTAACCATATCTCCCCAAACCAACACGTCCATACAAACTGTTAGCATCGGCTAACCGGGGAACTTAATTCAGCTGCTTTCTCACAACTGAGCATCAATGACAGCTTGTTAGCTACCGACTGTGTGATTACTTATCACAGTAAACGCAGTTTCATATCACGAAGAATTTAAATTAACAGCTATAAAACGCCACAGCTCACGCGCTGTCAGTCGAGCTACCAAACGCTAGCAGCAGCAGGCTAACTGGGTTAGCATCACCGTCAACAATCAAACAGCAGCGAGCTGAAGGGACCGCAAAAACACGTTGAAATGGTTTAAATGTCGGCCGAGTCGAAACACTCCGCCTCGATTATTGCACCGTGTCCATCCGAGTTGAAAAAGAAAAAGTAAAAAATTAAGGAGTTGGAGAAAAAGGAGTTCGTTTTTTCCACTCACCATCGCCGCGGCCGCCATTTTGAATACGTGTCATGCGTGACGCTGCGGAAGTAGCGCTGTTTTCTCTCGTGGTTTAAAAAAATATTTATAGATAAGTTTATTTATTCACTAATTTGCACAGAACCCAGAAAGTCTCGTTTGTAATATGTTTTATCTGTTACAAAAAAAGAGAAAAGAAAAAAAAATACTTTAGTTTTAGCTGTAAATTAGTGTTTCTTGTGGCGGCCCACGGGCCAAACCCGGTCGTTCTTTCAATTGGGCGGTCCCACCCACTTCCAGCTCGACTTAAGATGTGTTATAGAAATATCACAAGAGTGAGAAAGGTTCGGGACAGAAATGGCGACTAAAATGTGACTGAACAAGGTGTTAATAAAACGAACCAAGAAAAATTTAAAAGGACTGTTTTATTAAGACAACACAACATATAATGACGATGAGGATTTGTGTCAAGAACCTACAAGCCAGGAAGGACTACTACGATTCCATGTCAAGACAGAAAAAGTAGGGAAGAAATAGTCATGTCGAAGGACGGCGTCGAGCAGCAGGTTGATGCTGCACAAGCTTTACCAGGACCCAGCTATGCTCAGCTATCCCCGCCGTTCCCGCTGAACCTCGGAGCATCTGATTTATTAACAGAATATAATTTGTGGAAGGACTCTTTCAATTTTTTTGAAATCGTCAGTGGAACTATTAATGCACAGGATCCGGTAAGGAGAGCCACTCTGTTACACTGTATAGGAGCGCCTACCCAGAGAATTTTTGCTAATTTACCGGGTGATAAAAGTACCTATGCACAGAATGTTGCCGCTCTAGATGCATATTTCACTCCACGGAGAAATGTGGTTTTGGAAAGACACAAGTTTAGACAGAGAGTTCAGTGTCAAGATGAAACTTAATGCATTTGTGAATGCGCTGAGAGAACTAGCAAAATCATGCGATTTTGGTACACTGGAAAATGACATGATCAGAGATCAAATTGTGGAGAAGTGTACCGGCGGTTCTAGGGGCGGGGCCACAGGGGCATTGGCCCCAGCTGAAATCTGATTGGCCCCCTGAAGTGCCCCTGTCCT
>JARVJO010000024.1:24922923-24935615 GCA_031762555.1 Cynodonichthys magdalenae | reverse complement strand
ACAGATGGATGGATGAACAGATGGATGGATGAATAGATGAATGAACAGATGAATGGATGAACAGATGGATGGATGAATAGATGAATGAACAGATGAATGGATGAACAGATGGATGGATGAACAGATGGATGGATGAATGGATGGATGAACAGATGAATGGATGAACAGATGAATGGATGAATGGATGAACAGATGGATGGATGAATAGATGAATGAACAGATGGAAGGAAGAACAGATGGATGAATAGATGAAAAGATAGATGAATGAACAGATGGATGAATATTAGAATGAACAGATAGATGGATGAACAGATGAATGGATGAATAGAAGAATGAACAGATGGATGGATGAACAGATGAATGGATGAATAGAAGAATGAACAGATGGATGGATGAACAGATGGATGGATGAATAGAAGAATGAACAGATGGATGGATGAATCAAAAGACTAAACCCAGATGAAAGAACTTACGAAGCTGCTTCTGTTTGTTCCTCTGGAGTGTCGGCTGCGTTCAGCTTCTGTTCAGATAAACGATAAATAAAAACATTAACCCTCACATCTCCTCCGTCGTCTCTGCTCCTCTTCAGGCTCACCTTCACCTCTCAGCTCCGCCTCCATTTTTATCACCACGTCGCCATCTGCTGGCAGGGTGGCGGTCCTGCTGGCGGTGGGACTGAGGAGGGCCACGACCCCGGGGGAGGGCGAGAGGTCGGGGGAGATGATGGGTTTGACGTCCGCACCGCCGTTGTTGGAGGCGTTGCTGTGGACTTTTCTACACAGAAAAAGCTTCTGTCGTTAAAGCCGTTTAAAACAGGAAACCATCCTTTTATAATCTGGGTTTCAAAATAAAATATAATCCCAGTTTAACGATGGTCTTCATACTCACTCTTGGGCGGCTCGTATTTTTCTGAGTTCGTCTTTAAGTTTCAGATTTTCTTTTTTCAGGTTCGTCATCTCACCGGCTACGACAAAGACAAAATAAAAGATGGGATTATTTTTCCCTAATCTCAATCAGGCGGGAGACGGATTAACTGATTTTTTTTTTTACCTAGCAGAGAGATGTGCTGCAGGCTCTGGATGTGCGAAGCTTCGTACTCCTGCTGTTTCCTTTTCGCCACTTCCTGCGTCACTGTACATCTGTCACACAGTCCCGCTCTTAATCTGAAAATCCAACATCACAGATTAAGACTGAAAATGTGTCTGAATTAATAAAGACGTTTATCTGGAAGGGAGATCAGTTACACATAAGGGCTTCAGCTTGTTGCTTCTTTTAACAGGAGCGTCCCTAAAGGGGGGGCCGGGGGGGGGGCAACGGATATCTCTAAAATAAATTAGTGCCCCCCGTCCAAGCTTTTTTAATTTCCTCTACTCATTTAATATTAGTAGAACCTCAAACACACACAAAAAAAAGTTTCAGTAATAATGAGTTTAAACATTTGTTAAAACTTTAAGTTTACAAATAAAACCTAAAATTTAGTTCCAGCAACAAGAAAATAATAATGTTTATAACAGAAACAAGTAAAGTTTTGTTTCCACAAAGTGTTTTGTTCAAATGAAATTTGTTCTTAGACTTTATTTTTAGGGAAAAGAACAAATAGCTGAATTTAAAAACAACTCCTGGCACAATGTGTTAATGTAAAACACATCTTCAAATCTTCGCTTTTCTTGTTCAGCACATAATCAATAATTTAACCTGTGAAATTAAAAAAACAGGTTCATCAGATGGCAGTTTGTTCACTCTTATATTGCCAAAGTTTCAAATTGTTTGGTTTTGCTGCCACTCATGATGTTTTATTCACCACCTGGTACTTATTCATAGAAATCCACTCAGTTTTTAGGTGGAAGGTTTTTATCTACCTGTTTTCCAGCGTCTTGATGTTCTCGGTGAGTAACCTCTGCTGCTCTTTCATCTGCTGGTTTCTGGTGAAAAGCTCCTCCATTCGCTTTGAGTCGCTGTTGGAATAATTCAACTTTGATCAACTTTAACATTATTTTATTTATTTACTTTTTTCCTAGAGCTCCAACAGTCTCAATGTGTTGATAACTTCAGTTGGATTAAATTCTGCCTGTTTGGTGAAATAAAACAAAACTCCACGGTAGTGAGGATTTCTATCTTCAGTAGAAAATTAGCATTTAGCTTATTGCTGAAATTTTTTATTGGAACACTGTTGAAGTTGAGCTGAAAAGTTTTAATAACAAAACTGGTAACAAGTTAAATTTGAGAGGTTGAGTTTTTCTGAAAGTAAAAAATAAAAGTGGTAAATCAAAAAAAAAAAACGACCAAATAAACCCAAACATAGCAGAAATGTAACTAAAATTGGCTGTAAAAAAAAAAAGTAATCAGCAAAAAAGTAGCCTAAAAAAGCAAAACAGGTTGCATTTCAAACAAAATATTAAAAACTGCCAAAAAACAAAACAAAAAAAAAACAAAAACTGAAATTAGTGTAAAGAAGCAAGGAGCATGTTTGTTGAGTTTCGCATTAAGAAGCAGAAATTATCGTAAAAATGTGAATTTAACTGAAAAAAGCAAAAATTAGTTTAAAAAAATTAAAAACAACAAAAAAGCTTAAATTAGTACAAAAAGCACATTTGTTGAATTTAGCATTAAAAAGCTGAAATTATCGTGAAAAGGTGAATTTAGTTAAAAAATCTCAGATTAGCTAAAAAGTATCTAAAAACCCAAAAACCAGCTGAAATTAGCAATAAACAGCTAAAAGCACAAAAGTTTTAAATGAGCAGAAGAATAGTAGAAAAGGTCAAAATGACAGCTAGAGCATAAAAAAGCTAAAATCAACAAAATAAAAGCCAACTAGAAGCTTGTCTTTAATTGAGTTAAAATCTATATTTTTAACTTGAACTTCTCGTTGCAGTTTTTCATCTCCTCCTGCTTTAACTCGGTTCCAACAAGAAATGAATCAGATTTAGTGACTCAAAACTCGACGTGTTCCAACTTGAGTCTTTTTTTTCCTTTTCTTTTCTGGTGTTTATGACGCGAGTGAACTCGGAGCCAGGTGCAGAGCCGCTGTGCCCACCTGTCTACCTGTCTAAATCTGATTCGTGTAATTTCAAAACATTTTGTTGTCCAAAGACAACGATGCCTTCACAATAATGTAAACAATTTACTTACCAGCCTTTCTTGTTGGACAGTTCTTTGACTTTTACCTGCCACCCTGGAGGCAAAACAAACACTTTATTATAACGGGAAGACAAAATTATTTAAATTTTTTTTCATCTGTTGCACTCACCTTCCACTTCTCGCTCATGCGTCTCCTGCAGCTTCTGCAGCAGATCTTTGAAGCTTTCCATTTTTTAACTGTCCAACAGAAAAGAAAAAGTGTTTTCTGCTTATTTCTTATTGGAAGAATGGAATTAAACAGGATTTTCCTTTGCAGGTTGTTTAGATTCGACTCCATATACCACACCCTGGATCCACTGTTATTAGGAAATGATAAAACTTGTGAAAACAAACAGATTAAGCACATGAGCGTTATAGCCCCGAGGACTGTGGTGCAGATCTGAGAACCAACCACGCCACGCTTTGCTTTTCTCATGTAGAAGCAACTTTTTTTTTTTTTTTTGCTATATCAAGGAAGACTAGTTCGACCGGATCTGCCAGGTCTGGGAGTTTAGGTTAGCAGCTTGCGCTTTAATTACATGAAAAACAGCTTTGGTTGTTTGTGTGCTGGTGACATTTTCAACACATATTAGAAGGAAGTAATTATTCCCAACAATAAGATCCAACTTTTCTCACCTTAAATGTTACATAAGACGGTGAAGACAGGAACCTGAATTCGCATGATGTCGTTTTGAAAACCGGGTTAGGGTTTTTATCCATGGATACAAAGTTCCCCTTTTCAGGAATCCTCTAAAATATTTGACTTTGTGTTTGAAGATCTTCCAATGAAAAGTGGTTCTCGATTTGGCACCAAACTGGAGTTTGAGGGTCATAATAACTGTTGGACCTCTTCTCGGTTGATGATATAGCGCAGCCTTTGAGTGGTCTTGGTCAGGTTTTTAGCCACATATTAAAACACACAGGGTAGATGGTGGAGCAACCGTGGGGCTTCATTGTTGAACAGTTCAACCAGGACTGATCATACTAACCTCGAGCCCAGGCTACAACCCCATCAAACCAACATAGAGTGGTGTCATCTTCTTGATATTTGTGAACTTCAGACCAGAGGTAAATAAATTTGAATATGGACCCAGATGTTCATGAACTATCCAAATCTTTTGAACGGCTCTTTACAAGGAAGGATAGGGGTCGAGTTGTGTTTTTTCATCTTTAAGTTGCTCCTGCTTTGCTTTTTTAATGGAAAACAGGCAGAGCAATGGAGTACAGACATTCAGTGGAAAGGGAGGCAGGGTCTTCGCTTGACAAAACACATGGTTTCACCCACGTAACGTGATGATGTCATCACATTCAGTGACATGATGACGTATTTCCCTGTGTGATGTCGTAACTCGTACAACATCGAAGGGCTCTTTTGAACGGCTATGAAACAAATCGCTCCTCAAGATCTGGATCCCTTCAAAGAGCCATTTATCCCAGATCGATTGGTAAATTTCAATAGAAATTTGGGAACAAGGAGCTAGACGATGAAAACATCTGTCACATATGACATACTGTCAAAGGACTGCACTCTTCTGGACAGTGATCTCTGAGGTTGTTCTGTCTAAATAATAGTAAATAAATAAAATACAATAAATATAGATGAATATCAAGTGGTGGGTATGGTTCCGCTTAATCAGCTAACATCTAATAAAAATCTTTTGTTAAGCAGATTAGCTTTTTCTGCTGACTTTGAAAATTGTTAGCTTCTGCTAAATTAGGTTTTACAAAGTTTAACTCTGCTAACAGCTAACTAACAAGCTAACATGAACAGGTTGGTGAAAGTCCCACCAGTCTTCAACTCAAAGGAGACAAAGACGTGAGTGATAGTCATCTTAACAGTTATCTTTCCTTAAATTTGTACTTGTTTAGCTGTTTAGCATTAGCTAACGAGGCTAACGTTTTGGTTAGCTGTGCCCACCCCTTCTGGTTGACAAACCACTTGCCAAACCAGTAGTCAGCAAGCGTGACATCAGATCTGGTCCACACTTGTCTGTTATGTGGGACATATGTCCTACATTGTCCTTAGTTTAGGTTTTGCGGCCTTTTCCTTAAAAAAGGCAAATGAACTTCTTTAATTTGTAACGGACTCAGTGACAGTTGTCTTAGTGGTTAGCAATTAGCTGTTAGTGTTAACATCTACTGACCTTTAGCGTTAGCTTCTTCTAATTTTATAACATATTCAACGGTTTTGGGTTAGCGAAGCTAGACTTTTAGTTAGCAGAATAATCAAAGCTAATTTTTTGTTAGCTCTGCCCATCAACTAAGCTTCCAATCTTTGTTACATAAAGATTGGGAGACGTAGGAATGATACCACATCAGGTGTTTCTGATGAATGCTAGCATAGGGCCAAACAGAGAGAGGAGCTATATGGAATAGACCGTGAGAACTTTATCACCTAGCATCTAGATTGACTCAGAAACAACTTTAAATCCTGTGTTCCAACATTCACCAGAAATCTACTACCAAACCTAGAGATTGACGAAGTACAACGAGCCAGGATGACAAGTCAGAGGGGGTCATGCCATAATCACCAGTGACGCTGACCTCCACTCCTTGCCAAGGCAAAGTGATAAACCATCTGTGGAGCCATCACAGAATAAGAGTTAGTTTAGACCTGCTCAGTTTATGTAAAGTTTTTAATCACATGCATGAACAGCCATGATGGCGGAAAACCGACAGGGGATTGAGATCCAGCACTTCCATTGTGTGAACTGAAAAAGCTGAAACCTGAGAACTCCTCCTCTGTTTAAGGTTGGTCTTTCTTGTTTTAATGTTCTTTCACTTCTCTCTGGAACCATCTTCTCTGATGTCCTCAAGTTTTTTTTTTATCTTTGCCTTCCACTCTGCTCTACAGAAAAGGTGGGAATCACCATGGCAACCAGACATATTTTTCTGTATTTTATTCCTTTGTTGCTGCTCTTTTTTACAGAAGATGATTGCATTCACCGAAAAAAAAAAATTGACCTAATTACGAGAGAAAAGATGTCATGATATACTTTTATTTCCTCTTTGGTATGAGACACTGGGAAATATTGAGTTTATGGGAGTTACTTCTTTTTAATTCAGCTTTGTCACAAACATAACACCGGCGCTCGTATTACTGTCAACTTCCTTAACCGGTAGTTGTACGTCCGTTTTCAGTAACAGGGCATTTCAAAATAAGAGTCCCAATCAAAACAGTCAGAACAAAACATTACAAATGGCACTAGCATATCGACTGCGCAGGTATCTTAAGTCCTTGGGGTTGTTCAGGTGAAAAGCCCACTCTAACACGCTGGAAGTCGCTCTCTTCCTGCAGGAGCCTGTACATGATGCTTCATGGCTATAAGCTGCTAATGCATCTAAAATGCACCCAGGCTGGGTTGGTCATGTCCCACAGAACTGTCCGGTGTACTTTTTAAACCCTGTAAAGTTTTTTTTTTGCCATTTCTTGTTTCAAAAATTTACCCTTTCAGGTTTTAAGTGACAAACAGGAAGCGGCTTTAACTTTTTAGTGTTACTCTTCACAATAAGAGTCTGGCTCTGTTGTAGCTTGGTTGAGTCTGCTGGCAACAAATTGACTCAATCGCCTCATGTTAGCCATGGAGCCTTGCTTATATGTCACTGACATTTTTGACATAGTTTTAAAAATTGCAAAACACATTTTGTTTGAAAAAGTGAGTCATTTCTGGTGTCTCTGGAACTTGTCTAGTAAGTTTTTTTTTTTTTTGTTAGAGCTGTATTTGTTTTTTTGACCAACAATCTTTTGATATGTGCACAACTTGCCTGAAAATTTCAGACCCAATTTTTTTTGCTCAAATGTGTGTCATTGTAATTAAAAAATGGTGTATTTTTATTGGGATTTTGTGTTTCCAACTTCACTGAAACACTTGCAGCCCAGTGAGATACTGTCAGTGGTGGGCACAGCTAACTAAAAAGTTAGTATTGCTAACCAATAATTTGCGAACTATAAATATAGCTTGCTAAAGCTAAACCACTGAACATGAAAAATAAAATAAAGCAGAAGGTAACAATAACAGTTAAACAATAACTGATAAGACGAATGTCAGTCAGTCTGCGTCCTACATATTCGTCTCCTAATAGTTACATATGATACGCTAGCTGTTTTCAATTAAATGAAAAAGCTAATCCTCTAAACAAAAGTTTGTTCAGCTATGCTAAGGTCAATAGGCTGTGGCAGCTATTTTGTCAGTGGTGGGCACAGCTAACAAAAATATATCTTTGAAATTCTAAACAAGTAAAAGTTTGTCGAAGCCAACACTAACCGCAAATTGCTAACCTTTAAGACGACTGTCAGTCAGTCTGCTTCACAAATCTTTGTCTCCTTTGAGCTGAAGACTGGTGGGACTGAAACCAACCTGTTGATGTTAGCTTGTTAGCAGTTAATGGAACATTTTAGCAGAATCTAATTGATCTGCTAGCTGTTTTAGAGTAAGTGAAAAAGCTAAACCGATAAACAAATTCAGCTATGCTAAGGTTTTAAGACTGTAGCAGCCATTTTGCTTTTAAATCTTAAAATTAGTGGTGGGCACAGCTACCAAAAAATATAGCTTTGCAATGCTAAACAAATAAAAATTCATAGAAGCCAACATTAACTGCAAATCGCTAACCACTAAGACGACTGTCAGTCAGTCTGCTTCATAAATATTTGTCTCCTTCGAGCTGAAAACTGGTGACTAACACAAACCTGTTGATGTTAGCTTGTTAGTTAGGCGTTAGCGGACTAATTTAGCTGAAGCAAATTGGGCTGCTAATCGTTTTCAAAGTGAGTGAAAAAGCTAATCAAAAAATTAATTTTGCTGTTAGCTGGTTAGCTGCATCATGCTGGATACTACCGTTATGGCGTTGATATTTTTGGGGGGACGGGACGCGTTGGCGCCGCTCAAATTCTCTTCTGGATTTTCTTAGTTTATGTTTGCTTTGAACTTGAGGTGAATCACACAAAAAGGCAATAATTTGAAATATACAGACTTTGTTGTTATCGCTCCAAGTTATTGAACAAACTCGTGTTCCCACAGACTCAGTGATTTGTACCATGAAATCATGCACCAAGTTCCAATATTCAGCATTTTGATCAGTGCACATTTAGCTCCCCTGACATGTTAGGATACGTCAGGGAAGAAGCTGTTCGGATCACCTCAGCAGAGCAAGAAAAGACCTGTCTGCCCCAATTTGCTGCCTCTACTATCTCTTTATCATTACACACACTCACACACCCTCAAACACACATTTATTACCCTGAATTTCCAGTGCGGTGGTGTTTAAACTCTATCGCTAACTGAATCAAATTTCCTTCTTTATTGACAGACCTCACCACATTGTGTGCACAAAGACAACCTGACTCTCCTGCAACTTTCAGGTGAAGTCACTGCCAAACACCTTATTCTGTCAGGGAGATTTACCATTTGAAGGAAACCAGTTCTGAGTCGTGTTTTTTTTTCCTGTCCAGATATCAGTTTCAGCTGATGCTGTGGTGGACGAACTGAGACACATTTATTTCTGCAAACATTAGAAGCTGATTTGATAAGTTTTAATATAAAAATTCAGTCCTTCTCACTTCAGCTCCTCTTAACCCAAACAGAGACATTAAAACGGATGTTTTATCCTATGAATGATTTGATTTTATCAATTGCCTCCCCAGGATCAATCTGATGAAGTTATAATTGTTTCCCATGTTCTGGTTCTGGTTCTTGCAGCATACCCATCCTAACCCGGCCTCAGGACGAGACCTCAACCAAGTTCAACTCACCTCACTTTTGGCCACTCCCGGATCGAGGTTTCCTCCTCTCTCTGTAGTCTTCTTAAACGGACTGCGAGGTTACGGCCTGATGAAGAGGAGAACCAGAAGAGACTGAGGTGAAGGAGAACGCCCCACGCACCAACCTCCCCCTTCTTTCTCTATTTTTTTTCCTCGCATCTCTTCACCAAAGAAAACCGGTTAGAGCGGTCCTCCCCTTGAGGAACACAAACACCGAGGCCCGGGCAAGTTCTCCCTTGATATTCCTGTTCTGCTGAAATCCCACAGAACTGGTTAAACCGGTCCCATAAAGCCCGAAGCGATAAAAGGGACAGAAGCAGACTGGGAAACAGCAGATGGCCAATAAAGACCTCCACCATTGAGTCTCTGAATGTGTTTGACTTGTTTAAGATGCAAAAATTGTCTCAGATTTGTAGAAATTTCTTCTTTCAGTTGCAGTAAAAAGTTTGGAACAGCATTTCACACCTAAAACTTCTGGACCAGTTAATTTGGAATGCACAGCATCCTGATATATTAAAAAAAGTCGGTTTAAAATGTGTTTTTGTAGAGGGTACGATGACGAGAATAAGACAAAACTCTCGACTCCGGCGCCAGCGTGTATGTTTGACGGTGAACGGTGAGATGGCGGTGGTGGATCGTGTGTCGCCGTGGAGACGAGACACGATTACATAGATGCCTGGTGCGATGTGACAGGAAACATTGCTTCCTGATTCCGCAAGACCAGATTCCTCAGAACCGGCTCGACTGGGGTCAAGGCTGGGCATCTTTATCGTCATTGTTTCGGCCTGCCACTCCTCGCGGCTAATTGATGCGTAAATATCTAAACCAGCGAGAAGATTGACATGCGCTCATCAGTCTAAAGTGGTTCTCCAATTTGAGCTTTCTAATTTCATAACAAATACCTGGAAGCGAGTCTGAGCTCAGAATTGGGATTGTTTTTATTAGACAGTACTGTCATTCCACTCATAGCATAAATTCTCACGTAGTTTAGGTTTTAAAAGGATTTTAGACACACAAGAAAAAATGTTCAACCATTTGCCCGAAACCTGCAGCCATGATGGTAGACACGTGTGGGGCCTGATTCCAAGAAAGAATAGTTCCAGGTACTGACCAGACAGGCTGGATGTGAGAAAACTGAGCTCAGAACTACTGATAGACCAGAGATTCAGGGAGTCCGACCCCCATGTTCCGGTCAGAAACAAGTTGCGTCATTCGTCACATTCCACCATTAGTTAAACGTTGACCAGACCTGACCAGACTGGACCAACCAGGATGAAGTGTTCAACTTGGTTTGCTTTGTTAAAAACTTTACTTTGTACCAAGCAGTGAGCTTGGGTTTTTAAAATAACATTAATTGATGCTAGCTAGCTAATGCTAATAGCAGTTAGCACTAACTGGAGTTACAACCTGAAAAATATAGATGCTGAAGAACTTTGTTGAAGACGAAACTGATTTGTTGGAAAAAAAATCAAGCGGAACAAATGCTAAATTTAGCAAAACCATAGCTAAAACCAGACAAAATTAGCAAGATTGCTAAGAGCTATGATTAACAAAAACAAAAGAGTAGCTATAACCTAAAATCATAAAATAGCTAAAAGCTATGATTGGTAGAACATTTGCTAAAATCTAAAAGTTGCACAGTAACGAGAACTACTTAAACTAAAATCACAAATTAGCAAAATAGTAGCTAAGCTTAAAATAGCTAAAAACAACAATTAGCAAAACATTAACCTAAAGCATAAATTTTGATCAGAAGCTAAAACCATCAAAGCATTACTAAAAAATAAAAATAGCACAGTAGCAGGAACCTATGATTAGCAAAACTGTAACTTAAACCTGAAGAGAGCAAAACAGCTAAATGCTAAAATTAACCAAATTTTAGTTAAAACCTAAAAATAGCACAGTATCTAAAACAGAATATTAGAGCTAAGAGCTGGGATTAATAAAAAAGTAGCTATTACCTAAGAATGTACAATAGCTAAAAGCTAAGATTAGAAAGGCATGAGCTAAAACCTAAAATTAGCATAGCAGAAAAAAAATATTAAAACTACAGCTAATCATAAATTAGTAAAATAGTAGCTAAACCTAAAAGTAGCATGGTAGGTAAAATCTAAAATTAGCTAAACATTTTCTATAGCATAAATTTAGCTGAAACTAGCTTAAACAAAAACCACAAAAAAGCACACAGCAAGAAGCTGAGATTAGCGAAACAGTAGCTTAAACCTGAAAACAGTAGAACAGCTAAAAGATTAGCTCTTACCTCAAACCAAAAAATAGCACAATAGCTAAAATTAAGCTAAATATTGAATTACCAAAACTTTAGCTCAAACTGGCCCTGTGACGGGCAGCCTGCCTGGGGTTTACCCCGCCCCCGACTGATGGATATGAGCACCAGTGACCCTGAAAGGAAGAAGGCGGTGAAATATGGGTAAACCTAAACAAAGAAACATTACCTAAAGACTAAAATTACCACAATAGCTAAAAGCTAAAATTAACAGAACTTTAGCAAAAACCTAAAGCAATACAAAACACTTAAAAGTAAAATTAAATTTCTAATTCATTTAAACAATTCTGTTTAATATAAGTCACAAATACCAAAGCTCATAGTAACAACCTCTTGAATAAACCAAATGTTTTCACACCTGAATTTTTAAACGGCTGACGTTATGCAGAGGTAACAAAACTTAAAACAGGAACATTATGACAACTCAATTATTATGATCCAGGTTTTGTTTTCCTATTCTGTTTATTTGATGCTCCACTTTAACAAAGAGTCATTATACCGGATTTCTGGGTCAAACTCTCAACCCGTACTCATACCTGCTGAGTTAAAACACCCGATGGTCAGATTGGTCCAAACTTGACCCAATTGGGTTGTTTTTAATCTCAGCAGTTTAAAATATGTATATATTTTATGTGAACACTGAGGAGGTGATCCAGAAAACCAACAATAGTTTACTGACAGGAATTTATTACAGGTAAATGATTAATAAGAGTGGAGGAGACAGAACTCAGTCAAAACAAACCATGAGGCATCAGTATTAAAATAGATTAGAGTTTAATAAATGAGACCAACGATCAGGAACCAACCTGCTCAGACCTGCAGCTCTGAAGGATCATCAAACCTCTCAGGTGGATACCTCTACCTTTCATTTGGATCGTGGAACAGTGGACCAGATCCGGAGGTGGGCACAGCTAACCCAAAAGTTAACTTTGCTAACTCACAATCCGCTAACTAAAATATCTTCATTAATGCTAAGCTGCTAAACATGTAAAAAAAAAATACCATAAGCTAATACTAAACAGCTAAACAAGTAAAATATTAGCGTAAGCTAACACCAATTGCTAACCGCTAAGGCACCTGTCACTCAGTCTGGGTCACATGTCTTTATCTTCTAATCTAGCTGAAGACCAGTGGGCCTGACACAAACCTGTTAATGTTAGCTTGTTGGTTAGCTGTTAGCAGACTTAAAGTTGGAAAAACCCAATTTAGCAGAAGCTAATTGGTCTGCTAATGTTTTTTAAAAAAGTTAGTGAAAATGCTAATCCTCGAAAGGAAAATTTATGATGCTGTTTAGAGGCTTGTTCTTGTGTCCGATTCCTGATGTGGATCAGGTGGACCAATGGATTGGGACTTGGTTTTAAGGAAGCTACCATGGTCTGTCGGTAAAGATCTTAATTTACTGATCTGTGTACTTTCCAAACCTCCCCTTTGGTCAGGAGATTTGGATCAAAGTTGAAAGAATACAGTTGTGGTCAAAAGTTTACATACACTTGTAAAAAACATAATGTCATGGCTGTCTTGAGTTTCCAATAA
>JARVJO010000024.1:24895796-24910312 GCA_031762555.1 Cynodonichthys magdalenae | reverse complement strand
GGACCTAACAGCCCGTAACAACGAGCCTGGTACCCCGTACTCCCGGAGGACCCCCCACAGGACTCCCCGAGGGACACTGTCGAACACCTTCTCCAAGTCCACAAAACACATGTAGACTGGTTGAACTCCCATGCACCCTCCAGGACCCTGCTGAGGGTGTAGAGCTGGTTCAGTGTTCCACGACCAGGACCAAAACCACACTTCTCTTCCTGAATCTGAGATTCAACTGTCTGACGGACCCTCCTCTCAGGACCCCTGAATAGACCTCACCGGGGAGGTTTAGAAGTATGATCCCCCTATAGTTGGAACACACTGCGGAAAGCAGAATGTAACACTAAAAACTTAGATCTACGAAACAAATGAGATAAATTGCATTTTATCTCCTTCAAGCAGTTTATTTATTAACCTTTATTTATTTTATTTTTAAGATTTATTCATTTCATTTTATTAAAAACTAAATAAATTCTATTTACAATAGAAGAAAAAAGTTTAAATGTCTTGTGATGAGTTCTTAGTAAAAAAGGGAAACCCGCCTGACAGACGAGTCGGGCTTCGAGGCGCTTTGACAGAAAGATGATCGTGGCCTTGACCCGAGTCTGACCTCAGCCTCGATGCAGGCAGGTCTAAATCAAACCCAAGGTTTCCCTGACGGCACCGACTGTCAGTGGAAATAATTCGCTTGTTTAACCCGACAATAGTAAATTAGAGCAGCAGCAGGAAAAGCAAAGGTGGGCTCAGCTGCAGAGGGTCCAAAAAAAAAAAGAAAGTTTTAGGAAAATAAACTAAAAGGCCCAGCGTTCATTAAAGGAGACATGTCATGGCTTTAAATCCTCCGTCAAATTTAAATCATTCAGTTGGGTTCTGCAATGCTTTGGTCTGAAGTCCTCCTTATTATAACTCCACAAGCCCCGCCCCTTTTCTGAGGCACATCTCATCTCATTATTATATATGTGTGGCAGTTTTGCAATGTTTGTTATCTGTAAGTCCATGACCTTGTTTAGCAGTTCCACAGCAAATACTGTGACATCATAGCTCAAAATAGGGAGTAGGAGAAACCTGAACAGGCTGAAAAATATGACCCAAACAGAATATAAAGGCAAACTAAATTCAACTTTTCTGCCTCCTGGAGACTCCACATACACAACAAAAGGCATTTAACTGCTAAAAATCTGGATTTTGCATGATATATTCCCTTTAACTTTCAGCTTTTTTTGATACCTTTAGTTAATTTTAAAAAATGCTTAGATTTTAGCTAATGTTTGGTTGCTTTAAGCTAGTGTTTTGCCACACTCAGCTTTTAAATTGTGTTGTGCCACATTTTCAGACAGCTTTTGATAAATTTAGCTAACCTTTGGCTACTTCTAGCTTTAGTTATCCTTTTGTTACTTTAGGCCTCAACTAGCCTCTTGCTATAGCTACGCTTATGTTGACATTTAGCTTGCCCTTTTAGCTAATCTGAACATTTAGCTTGACCTTTGATACTTTTAGCTAATTTGAAAACAATTGGATTCTAGCTAACATTGGGCTTCTTTGAGCTAGCGTTTTGCTACATTTACCGTATAACTCGTCCTTTGCTATTTTTATCTAACACTTTTCTACTTCTAGCTTCAGTTAGCTTTTTGTTGCTTTACTTTTAGCATTAGGCTAACTATCTACTAACTCTTTCACCTGACTGGAAAATTCAGTTCTGAATTTTAAAAAATAATATTTTGGTATAAAATGATTGCAAGAATTACACTTTGTTAAAATATAAAGAACAAATAACTTGTCTACGGGTCATTTAAAATAAATGATTTTTTGATGCTCTTTTTTGAGCAATAACTACAAAAAATATGATTCTGAGTAGAAAATCTTTAAATTTTTGTCCTTTTTCCTTGCGAGCTAGCAAAATGACTAATATTCCTCACTGGAATAACCCAAAAATAGGATACAGACCAAAAAATAAAAAAAAATTCGTGGTTTATCCTCATTAGGAGGACAAACCAAGTCATTTCTGTGGAACCACTCATTTTATCAGGAAGATCAAAGAGCAGGAATGTTTTGAATTTATCCTCAGTTTGGATCACAAATAGTCTGAGTTTGGAAACTCAGGACTCAACTGAGCAGCCCCAGCAGCAGGTACACATGAGGAAAACTCTGAACACATCTTTGTAAAACAGGAACACCTGGGCTAATTAGGGTCTGCATCAGGTGGAGCAGAAACCGAAGGGGACGGACTATTAGAGAGAAAAAGAAAATCTTAAACACAAAACAACAAATCTTAATTAAAGCTTTAAGAAAAAATGCAGTTTAAATGGAAACTCAAAGTGGTTTGCAGCTTTGACTCAAACTTTACGGTTTTAGTGTCAATAATAAATGATCTTTTCTGACTTTATACTTTAAAATCAATGATTAAAAAATAAATCCTCTCATTTCAAACCTCTGTTTTATTTAAACTTGTTTCTGTTTGTTCCCATCCTGCAGCAGGCCTCACACAGGGGAGAGATAAGGCAGCAACATGTTGCCCAATAACCATAAAGGTGGGCAGTTCTGTTGGTGCAGCGGTGCCTCCACGTCTCCATGGAGGCAGTAAAGCAGCAGCCGTGTTGCTGACGGGACCGTGTTCCCCGCGGTTTGGACCCGGCTGCCATAAAAGAGAGCTGGAACTCAACCTTTGGTCGACACAATATACCTGCCCGAGACGGCGGCCGGAGGACACGCCCTGCTGCCGTCGCACACAAACACGTGTACACGACATGCGTGACAGAGAGCGGGAGACCTGAGATCACTAATCTGTCCGACATAACAGGAAAAACATCAGTGTAACATCGTTTAATTCATCCAAACTCCTGTGAGAATGATGTCTTCGTACTGTAAGATGTTTACATACACCATATGGAAAGATGCAAATGTTTTTTTTTCTCATCATCTGACATTAAATCAGATTCAAGGTTACCTGTTTTAGGCCAGTTAGGATCCCAAAAATTAGTTCTTTTAGCTAAATGCCCAAATAATGAAAGAAAAAAATGCATCAAACTAAAGGCCCGCAGGCCAAATATGGGTCGCCAAAGCATTTTATGTGGCCCTCGAAAGCTTCAAAGATGTATTAATGTCTGAAAATGATTTGATCGTAAACTACATCTCCCATAATGCATGTTGATTGTTTTACCTGCTAAATGATGTCATCCCACCACTAGGCAAAAGCGAACAGTGTTAAAAAGTAGATGACAAAATTCGCCGTGTATAATTTTATAATTTTTGCCAGCTACTTTTACGCACACGTAGTAGTTTTCAGTGTTTAAAAGAGGATGTGTTAAAACACTGTTTCTATGCAGGAAATATCACGTAGAGCTCAGTTACTGTTTGTTAGTGGTGCTCAGTTAAAGCAAGACGTTTAACTTTGAAGACGTTCAAAGTTAGATCTGATCATGATGCTCATTGGGCAGAACTGGTGGAACTGAGTCAGGATTTTTCCCATGATTCCACTCATATAAGGCAGAATGTTTGAGGTGTCGTCAGCTAGCCAATCAAAAGCTTCCAAAGCCATGACATCATCAATACCTGGGCTTTCCTAAACTGTTTAAAGGCAGAGTAATCCAAACCGATAAGAAATGTTTTTTGTCTTTTTATAGTATATATTTTAATTTTTCCTGTCTTTCTTATTAATAAACTTTATTTTGATATTTCTTCTATGCTCTCACCATCCTTTGTACAATTTATTATCTTCATCTCATCTTATTTTGTTTAATTTTACACAGATTATCCACTAAAATAACTGCATTTTTTTAGGTAAAAGTGATGCTCACTGCAAAATTTTAAAAACAGATTGTCTTAGTTCTCAAACTACAGGATGGAGATGACTCTCAGCTACTACCACGCCAAAATCTAGCCCGATATGTATAGAAATGACCAAGTTAGAGACATTTTTGTGTTTGATGTGATGAGAGTATTTCTACAATTAAAAGAAATTAGTAGTTTGTCAATCAAGTAGATGAAATTTTAAAATGTTTATTAACCTGGAAAAATTCCAAAGAGCATCAAAAAAATAAAAAAAGGAATCAAAACAATAAAATTCCCTTACATATCAACATAATAAGATTAGATTATAATTACAGTTTCATTATTTGTCTACATTTTAAAAAAATGGACTCATTGCACTTTCAAACTTTAAGGCGTTAAAAAGGTAAACAGAGATTTTTCAACCCGGGTCTGTGCTCGCCGGCTTCTCGCCGTCACTCGGAGAGGCTGTTGTGAGCTAGAAAAAAAAAGTGAGCAGAGGTTTTATGACGGGCCGCTTTTAGTTCCACTGTGGTTTAACTGTCCTTATCGCAACATAAATAATGTTCCTATAAACGTTAATCATCTACGCCTGGTAATGAGACGAGCTCAGCAGCCAGAAAAAAGGGATTTTCTGTCCATTTTTAACATCATCGTTTGAGCTCTCCTGTTAAATAAAGACATGGTCAGCAATGCAGGTCTCCTGAGTTTTAAACTGAATAACCTCATGCAACATGGTGAAATTAAGCAGGATGTGTTAGTGCTCTGATTATATTAAAGGGGTCACTTTCAGCTAATTATACACCGAATTTTAGCTCAATATCTGTGAAATTGATCGAGTTATGGCTATTTTTGTGTTCAGTAAGGCCAGTTGGCTGTGGCGGCCATCTTGAATCAGTTCCAAACATTAATGGTTACTTTCTGAATGTTTCATTAAAATACATAGAGTGGTTTAATGAGATATTTTGCTAACAACCAGACATAATTGCTTTTAAATATTTAGGTCAGTGGTGGGAACAGCTAACCAAAATGCTAGCTTCGCTAACTCATAGTCTGCCAACTAAAAATATAGCTTTGCTAATGCTAAACAAGTAAAAATTAGCAGAAGCTAACACTAATTGCTAATCGCTAACCACTAATGGCTAAAACATGTCTCTTCTGCTTTGAGTTGTAGACTGCTGACACAAACCTGTTGATGTTAGCTTGTTATAGTTAGCTATCAGCGGACTTGACTAAACCTGATTTACTGGAAGCTAATTGGTCCGCTAACGTTTCTAAAGCTAGTGAAAACGATAATTTGCTAAACAAAATGTTTGCTTCACTATTAGCTGTTAGCTGATTAGCATAGCATGCCCACCACTGCTTAATAAAGCCAAAATTTTATGACAATTGGTGTGTATAGTATTTGTTTGGGATGACTCTCAGTTACTACAACACCTAATTTGAGGTCAAGATTTGAAAAAGATTGTCTAAATTATAGCTAACTGCTTAGCCATGGCGGCCATCTTGAACTGGTTTGACTCTAAATGGAAATGAGTTTTAGACAAACATCCAACGACATTAAAATCTGTCCAGTGGTTCAAGATAAGTTTTGCTAACAGACAAGGAAAAACACTATCGCCCGGTCTCCAACGATGAAAAACGAGTGAGGATCGACGCGCAGCAGCAGCAAAAACAAAATACGGTGAAAATTCTGTAGATTTTATAAAAGATTATTGTGCCCTGTTGTTTTTTTACATTCCACTTGATTGTCTTTGCATCTGTCCCAAAGTAAAACACGTTTTCTGGCAGTAGGTAGTTTGGGATGTTGTTGGGAGTCGGTTTTAAAAAGTCTGGTGAGGATAAGACCTTCTCGGATAAAACCGGAGTCCTGTGTTTGGTCCAGTCTAGGTCTGATCTCGTCCATTAAAGCCATTGTCTTAAAGAGGCCGAACATTTGGTCCCTTCAGATCCTGACTGTGCCTCCTCGGATCGGGATCAGAAGCTCCTGATGTAGTCTTGTTTGGACAGAACTGAAGTCTGTTTTTGTCCAAAGAAGCTCACGCCTGAGACAGAGCGCACCAGGAGTTCTGTGGCGCTAACGACGACGTGGGGAAAGGATAATCCTCATACTTAATGTCTACGAGTCCAGACCCCGTGTTGTCCAACTGAGACACCGTCTGCATAAAGGAACAAAACAAAACATTTTTAAAACTCTGACAACCAGAACCCAAACAAGATCGTCTCCTCGTGGACTTTAGCTCATTTATGGTATGGAGGACAGGTTACCCGAGACCCAGGTGTGACGGTCTGGCCGGCGTACGGCGATGGAGCCATGCTGGGTTCACTTTTAATGGTGGAGGCGAGTTCTGAGACGGAGAGGGAGGACGGGGAGCCGGTGTCCGAGGGGACGGATCCTAAAGAAACAGGAGAATTCTCAGTCAGTGTTCGCAAAACTGTTATCCTGTTTGTTGTGTTTTAGCTACTTCAGCAGACTTTATTTTAGCTGTTTATCAAAATGTTCGCCCCATTCGGGAGATGATATTTGTTTTCATACTTTTCTAAATATTTAATTTTAGTAACATTTTTTTCCTCTTAGAAACATGTTGAGGTATTTTAGATGGCTTTACAACTTTAGCTTCTAGTTAGCCTTCGGATGAGTTTAGCTTTTAGGCAGTGTTTGTCACTGAACTTTTATTTAGCCTTTTGCTAGTTTTGACTCCTGGCTAACATTTTACTCCTTTTAGCTTCTAGATAGATTATATAGACTACACAGCCTTTCGATAGTTTTAGCAGTTTTTGCTATTTTTGCTATCATTTAGCATTTTGTTACTACTTTTAGCTTCCAACTAGTTTTTAAGTCTTCTATGTAGCTTTTTGAAATTATATCTTGCTTCTAATTAGCCTTTTGCTACTTTTAGTTTTCAGCTAAACTTTCATTTTATTTACCTTTTAGGTAGCATTTGTTACTTTTAGCTAGAATGTTGATATTTTTAGCTTTTTACCTATTGTTTTGCTACTTTTAACTTCTGGCTAGCATTGTGATAATTGTAGGTTTTAGGAAGGGTTTTTCTACTTAGAAACTACAGCTATATTTTTGCTGTTTTTGCTTTTATTCAGCCTTTTGCACTTTTTTTAGATTCTAGCTATCTCTTGATGCTTTTATGTAATGTTTTACAACAATTAGCTTTGAGTTAGTCTCTTGAAACTTTCAGCTTGTATCTAGTGTTTTGCTAAATAAAATCATTTATAGATCATTTTGCTACATTTGCTTTAAGCTAGCTTTGTTCCTCTAATTTTCAGCCAACCTCTCAATAAGTTTAGCTTTTTAGATAGCATTTGGTATTTTAATATTTTTTGGGTTTATCTAGTATTCTGTCATTTTTAGATTGTATGTTGCTACTTATTGAAAGTGATTTGCTACTTTCACTTTTAGCTTACTTTTTGCAGCTTTTAGCTAGCATCTTATTAATTTTAGCCTTCAGCTGCTTTAAGCTTTTAGGTGGAGTTTTTGTTCTTTTACAAAGCCTTTTGTTACTTTAGCTTTTAGTTTGTACTCTGCATCTTTTAATTTTTAGGTAGTGATTTGCTATTAGCATCTAGTTAGCTTTTAATTACTTTTAGTGTTTAGTTTTTTACAAAAACATTTGGTACTGTTAGCTAACATTTAACAATGTTTGTTTTTTATATAGTGGTGTGGTACTTTTAGCTTACATTTTGTTACTTCTAACCATATGCCACTTAGATTATTTCACCAACATTTTGCTGATTTTAGCTAGCATTTAACTACTTTTAGCCTGTGGCTAGTCTTTTATAGATTTAAGCTTTTAGGCATAGTTAATAGATAGATTGATTTATTGTCTGTTCCAGAAAAAAACAGATATTTGTTATGGCATATAAAACTAAGTTTTGGTGCTTTTAATTAGCATTTTGCTAATTTAGCTTTTAGCCTGTGTTCTGCTTCTTTGACATTTTAGCTAGTGTTAGACTTCTAAGTGTAAAGTCATTTTGCCTCAGCGTTTAATGACCGAGTATTTCTCCGGTCGTGATTCTGGGCGTCAGGTGTCCTACCTGTGGACGTTTTGTTCTTGGGAATTTTGGGTTTTCGTTTCCTGGTCTGGATGCTTTCTTTCTTCATGGCCAGAGGTCGGGGCACCTGCAGGGAGTGAAACACGTCAGCCGACTGGACCTCCTCCCACTCACCCTGACCCTCGCTGTGACTCACCCCGTGCAGCTTCATGTAGAGGCCGCAGGCGTTGCAGACGGGCTCTCCGTCGGCGTTGCGCCTCCACAGCGTGGTGGTGCTGGTGTGGCAGTTGGTGCAGCACAGGCCGGCGCGGCGGGACGTGGTCTGCTGCTCAGAACGGTAAAAATAAACATGTTTAGATGATGGAATCAGAAGAAGAAAATAATTTCTGTCGTGAGAAGAAGCTCAGTTTGCTGCGGATCTGATGCAGCAGGAAAAATAAAGTAGAGGACCTCATCTAAAGAGGTCCCCCGTTATCAAGGACAAGGTCAGAGCGGGACAAATAAAAACAGAGACAACAAACACAGCTGCTGAGGACAGGAGAGTTCCTGCCTGGGAAACATCGTCCTCCAAAAAACTCTACATCATTCCCAGAGGTTTTTCACAATAAAAGCCTAGAAGTGAAAGAATAAATAAAACATCTGAGCTAAAACTGTAAGATTTGATTGTTTGTCACCATTTAGTGAACGTTTTGATGTTTTTCTGTAATTAAATGTTTTTTTTTTTTTTTTTTTTCCCAATTTATTCATTTCATTTAAAAATAAACAAGTTAAGTATATACAATAGAAAACAAAAAACAAAATAAAATGAAAGGTAGCAGAAGAAGAGTAAATCTTATAATGTCTGCCCCTTTATGCCCAAAATATCTTCACACAAAAATAATTTACGAAATGTCTAATCAGGAAAAAACATTTTGTTTTAAATAAACCTTTAGCGACTTAGCTTGTTTTAGCTAACCAACAAAAATTTGCTCAGAGGTCAGAATTTTTGTTCTTCGTGATCAGTTTCTTTATTTATCCACCAACCCTCTTAGAGACCCTTAAAATGGCCGCCCCGGTGGTCTTACCAGGCGTTTCTGGGGCTTGATGAGGGGCCGGTTGATGCCGTTCATCTTGTGGTAGAGGCCGCAGGCGTTGCACAGGTAGTGCCCGGTCCCGTCGCGGCGCCACAGCGGCGTGGACACCGAGCCGCAGTTCACACACTCCCTGCCCTCGGCGGCCATGTCGTCTATCAGCTCTGAGGAGAAAACAGGAGGAATCAGGGTCGAACTTCTTCACCTCGATCTGACTCCAGCAGCTGAACGGGTGACCTTTTGACCTCTGAGTCGGAGAATTGTGTGTATGTTGATATGTTTTTGCAACTTGGTGGGGACGGTTTTTCAGGAAATTGCATCCTCATCTGGATGATTTTGGTCCCCGCTGAGGATGATTTTGGGTTGGGGGTTCGGTTTAGGACCAAGGTGTGAATTGAGTTTAGGTTAGTTTTAGGGTCAGGTAGAAACCTGTAAGGTTAGTTTTAGGGTTGGTGGTCAGGGTCACGCTGTAGAAATGACTGGAAGTCAATGAACGGTCCTAATAAGGATAGAAATACAAACTTGTGTGTGTGTGTGTTAAAGTCCACAGTTTAATAAATAGCCAGCGGAGGAATTTAACCCCTCACTTCTCCTCACTTCTCTGAGTCTGATGGAGGGATCTGTTTTTTTTTTTGGGGGGGGGCAGAAAGGTGGGTTATCAGTTCTAAAGCCCCCCCTCGTCCCGTCCATCCATCAGGACTCTGACACCAGACGGACCGCTGCTACTCCTCAGATCAGAGCTTGAAGTTTCTGTTTGAACTTGTGGATTCAGTAAAAACCTGCAGCTGTTTGATAATAAAATACTGAATTCAGTCACAATCTGGATAATAAAACCTCTAAAATCTCTAAATGCTGACTCAGCATTATTACTTTTTCCCTTGTTTTTTGTTTTCCTCTACAGTATTTTATGTCTTAAAACATTCAGCTGATTCTTGACATGACTTTTAGTGTTTCTAACTTTAATCCTTTTTTTTTTTTTACAAACATTTTCCACAAAAAAAAACATTAAAATCTTCTAATTTTCTCTTTTAAATCTTCAGATATTTTGATCTTTTGCTACTTTTAGTTCATAACTTTTGTTCTTTTATTTTTATCTATCCTTTTG
Source organism: Cynodonichthys magdalenae (assembly GCA_031762555.1). Classification (NCBI taxonomy): domain Eukaryota; kingdom Metazoa; phylum Chordata; class Actinopteri; order Cyprinodontiformes; family Rivulidae; genus Cynodonichthys; species Cynodonichthys magdalenae. The sequence goes on along the minus strand of JARVJO010000024.1, from coordinate 24,900,373 downwards.
CTAATTTTAACTTGCAGCTTGTTTCTTTTTGTTACTTTAGCTGGCAATTTATTAGCATTTAGCTACTATTATGCTACTTCTACTTTTGAGAATTTTAGCTGGTAGTTTTGCCACTGTTCTGCTAGTTTTAGTTTTCTTATTTTAGCTAATATTTTGATGCTTTTAGCATTTAGCTATATAACTTTGAACTCATAGCTAAACTCTAACTGCTGTTCTGCTACTTTAGCTTCTCTGTAGCATTTTCTTACTTCAGCTTGTGTTTTGGTACTTTTAGCATTTAGACATTTTTTAGTTTGAATTTTTACTTCTTTGTTACTTTAAGCTTTTAAACTTTTTGCTTGACGTTTTATAATAATAATTATAATAATTATTATAATTATTATTTTAGCTTTGCTGCAGTTTTTAACAAGTGTTTTTATTTCGATAAATATTTTGGATGAATTTTGTCATTTTAAACATTTGAAATTAATTTCTGTTCTGGTTGGCAGAACTTTGTAATTCTCTTGACAATATTTTCTTTAAAAATTAAATTAAAAGTCACATTATGTGTTTAAAACGACGGTTTGTGCATCATTTTTTATCAATCACTGAAGTAAAAACATAAAAAACACAAACTTCAAAACGAAAAGTTTACTGAGATTCTACATTCTACTTCATTATAATGGAATTAATTCTTTGTTTACGCAGAATTAACATGATCAAATAAAAGCTTTAAGTGTCTGAAGCAGCAAATTCTTTTTCCGTTTGTTTACTTTTAACACGTTTTGTTTTCTGAAGCTCAATAAGCTTCAGGGCATAAAAACAATAAGAACAAAACAAAACAAAAAAACACCTTTTTGTTACAATAAAAGGTCTGAAAAGAGCCTGTTAAATAAGCTGCTCTTTAATTAAAACATTAAAGACTAAATTAAATTAAAGAGTTTTTAAAAGTCGTCAGATCAAATTAACATTTTCTCTGCTTGTTTTCAGCTGGATGTGTATTTGTCTGAATGGTTCTGTTTGATTGGATCACAGCCTATAAATATTTAAAAACTGATGATTAGTGAAAAAAACACAAAGATCCTGAAGAATCGATCTGAACAGAACAAAAATCTGTTCAGAAACCTTTAAACTCGGACTGAAACCTGAGAAAAAACAATAAAAACACAAGAAACCGAAAGTAAAACGTATAAAAGGGAAGAAAAAAAATAAAGGCTGAAATATATGTTCAGGTTTTTAATATGAGATTAGATCAAAGATTTATTGTTTCTTTTAATAAAAAATAATAAATGAAAGTTTTCTTGTATTTTTGGTGACGTGAAGCTTAAAGCTGCTGATTATTTTATTTTAGGAAACAAAATGTGTCTAAAACTAATTAAATATTGTTTAATTCGTGTTTTAAGAAAAATAATTATTTTTCAGGTTTTTAAAGTAAAACAGTTTCAGATTTGATCCATCTGATGTTAATAATTTAAGTTTAATAAAATACAATTTTACTTTTTTATTTTATTTAAATCTAAATCTTTCTCAGCTGCCGGATCTGAAAAGTTCTTTTTTAAATTTATTTATTTATGTTTTTTATTTAAAGTCAGAATAAATAAAGTTTGAGGGACTAAACAGAAAAGTATCGGACTGGTTCTGGGACTGGTTCTGGGACATGTGGACCGGACTTACCCAGACTGGACCTCCTGCCGGACAGAACCCCCTGCCGGTTCTGCAGACTGATCACTCCGCTCTCGAAGGGTCCGGGAGTCCAGGAGGACGTGGCCATTTCCGGACTCATGTAGGCGTAGGGGCTGGAGTACGACCCCCCCACCGGGCGCACCAGAGTCCCGCCGTACTGGTCCGCGCGGCCCCCGTTCCCCAGGACCAGCGGGTTCTGGAAGGAGGCGTCCCGGCCCGCGTTGGTGCTGACTGGGGGGCTGTGCGCGTAGGAGAAGCCGTGCGGGGGGTGGGGGCTGCCGGGGGCGAAGGACGAGCCCTCCGCGGCGCTCTGGGTCCAGCCGGGGTGTCCCCCCAGCCCGTGGTTCTGATGGGGGGAGTCGCAGGTCTGGAGGTAGGGCAGGGTGGGCAGCATGGCGGGGACTCTAGTGGTCGGGACGTAAACCCGGGAGCTGGCCGGGGGGTGGATGTAGTTCCCGGTGTCATGAGGGTAGGGGGTCTGGTTGGAGGACAGGGTCAGACTCTGGTACATCTTTGATCCGGGCCGGAAACTAAAACCAAAAAGTGGATTTTTCTCCTCGTCTTCTGGAGTTTGGAGTAAAAACTGTCCTCTGAAGCCGCAGCGGACCCCCGCCCTGTAAAAACATAATAAATATTTAGAAAAATATAAATGAAAATTAAACTCGTGTTTTAAGTTTTTAGTCAAGAAAAAGTTGCGCTAAGTAACAGAAAAAAACAAACATGCATCATATTTCAGCTGGAGCCTGACAGCAGATGGATTAAAACCACATGAATCAGATTCATATCCTGCAGCTGCTTCATCCAACAGAACCAGAACCGAATCAAACCCAGCAGATCCAGATTCTTTCCGCCCTGATTTGATTCTGAATCAAAGAAACTGATAAAAGTTTCCGCTGCGCGCAGATTCTCTTCAAGAGGCTCTCAACTTTTTTTTTTATCTCACCAGATAAGGATGATAAAGTAGTCCGGGGACCCTCAGCAGGTCCAGCAGGTCTCAGCTGGTCTTAGTAGACCTGGACGGACTGAGGATGGAGGCTCTCCAAACGGATCCGTGCGTAAAAGCTGCGCGTAAAAACTGTAGATGGAGCCTAAAAACTGTTGGATAAAATATGTTTTTTTCTCCTCCTCGTGACTCCTCCTCCGGTTCTCCTGCAGAGTCTGAGCTGCTGATAATAACTGATATGCTGCTGGTCGCGCGCAGACACGGAGATTTGTACGGGAAGGAGTCACGTGACGCAGCGAGGCCGCTCCGAGGCAGGCAGAGGTGGGGAGGAGGGGGAGGGGGAGCGGACCCCCCTCCTGCTGCACGGGAGGGGAGGAGGGACCCCAAAGCTCCACAGCAGGAGGAGGAGAAGAGGCGTCAGAACCCGAACCTGGACTCCAGTTTTTATTGGAAAATCCTGCAGGAAGAAACAAAATAAATATTCTGGAAAAAACAATTTGTTTTGCTTTCAAATCATAAATTACACTAAAAAAAAAACTATAATAAACTGAAATATTTTTATTTTCAGTGTAAAATCTGTGATAACGGAAGTATTTTTTTTCTCCTGATTTTATGGAAATAAAAAAGTTCTCCTGTTTCTTCCTCAGGAAAGAAATCCTTCAGCTGAGGAGAGAAACGCTCAGATTGAATTTAAAATAACACAAAATTAGAACCAGAAGGAGGGATTGGTTTTAAGTTTGATAAGGTAGAAACAAATAATAATAAAAACCAAACTAAACAATCAGCAGGTAAAAATATAGACATTATTTAATGGTTCTTTCTCTGTTTCTTGGCCTTAAATTTAGGCCTAAATTTTGACTTTAACAGAATTTTGAGGCTTAGAAATTTAAATTTATACAGCAGCAATAACAATAAAACCAATAACTAAATAATTTAGAAACGGTTTGTTTCAGATCTTTGTATTAATTAAATATTTGTTTAATTTGGTAAATAAATAAATATAATTTTAAAACTAACATTCAATGTTTAAACTAAATAAGATGAACATAATGTGAGATTTTTTATTTATTTTAAAGAGACCAAATAATTTAGTGTTTGTGGAAAAGACGGGATGAAATGAAAACGTATTTTAATTAATAAACTTTTTTTAAACAGTTGTTCAATAAACTGATCCAGAAATCATTTATTTAACTAAAACAGATTTTTTAAATTAATGCTAAAATCTTAAATGTATTTAATCCTGCAGCTCTGAGGTTTTTAAAGTCAACGACCCCTTATATATTTTATTCTCTCTCTTTATTTGTGTAACTTTAATCAATTTAAACTCCTCCCCCTCTCTGATGTTTATTCAATATTAAATCAATATTTAAATTTTTTTATTTTGTTGTTTTCAGACCTTTAATTTCTGCTGTTCTGTTAACGAGCTCCTCCTTTATTAAAAACCTAAACACAAACAGAACAACTTTGTTCTCATCTGTTCCTCTCAGATGTAAACATCATCTTCATCAGCATCATCATCTTCACAGCTCAGAGCTGAACTCTTTCAAATAACCTTAAATCAGGGTTTCATCAGAATGCAGCTTGTTGTCGTTTCAGTTAAAAAATGTGACCAATATATCTCAACACGATGTCACGGTTTGAGATAAATTGAACTCAAGAACAAAGAACAACTTCAAACTTTTTTTCTGAAACAAAACAACCGGTTGGCGTCGCAGAAACACCTAACAGGAAGTGAAGAAAACACAAAAAGAACCGGACAAAGTTTAAAAATGATCGAGGCCGCAGTCAGGAACCAGTGAGACGTTTGGGCAAAATAGAAATATGTATATAAATATATATGGAAAGATATGTAAAATATGCTGTGTATATATATATATATATATATATAGGGTATTCGTGCAATAAACAGCTATGCCTTGCCAGTAATCAGATACCCTGCAGGAATAATTAGCTGGCCAAAGGAGGAGATAAA
>JARVJO010000024.1:24881981-24892057 GCA_031762555.1 Cynodonichthys magdalenae | reverse complement strand
CAGACAAGAAGTCAGGCAGACAGACAGGAAGTCAGGTGGACAGACAAGAAGTCAGGCAGACAGACAGGAAGTCAGGTGGACAGACAAGAAGTCAGGTGGGACAGACAGGAAGTCAGGTTGGACAGACAGGAAGTCAGGTTGGACAGAGAGGAAGTCCACAACAAATGTCATGGCAGACCACATTTGGCCCATGGGCCTTGAGTTTGACATAATGTGTTTTACAGAAAAAGACCTGAGATTTGGATTCCTACATTAAGAGCTATAAAAATGTGTAGAATTACTGTGCTGGTGTGTATTTTTAAGTATTTCCACAGTTTTTTTATTTACTTTCTTTTACAGTTTAGGATATATAAATGAGGATTTTAAGCAACTGATCTATTTATTGTTTTTTATTCCACAAAAAACAAAAACAAATCCATATCAATTAGTTAAATTATGTGTATTTTGAGAGTCTGTTGTGCAGAAGTGTAACTTTTTGTATTAGTCTTTAAACACTAATCTAACTTCCTTTACCCAAAGTTTATATGAATCAGTTTAATTAAACAATAATAAGAATACAACTTTAAAGCTCAGATGCATTAAACCCATCTTCTGTCCATCAGACGCCACCTTCGAGATCACATTTCAGGCGTTTTGATGGAAAATGGGATTTTTGCAGCATCAGCAGGTTTCTGTCGTCTCTCGGTGGAACATCAACGTCGACAACAATGTTTCAAAATAAAAGCTGCTGAAAACGTAACGAGCCGAGATTTATGACAGACTCAGGGACGACGTGTGCCTGAAACGATCTGAATTTAAAGGCATTCAAAGTCAGGAGGTGAAAAAATAAAAGCTGTGGATCACGTGTTACATATGAGTTTCTAAAACTATTTTTGTGATTTGTTTTAAATTGGTTTGAAACGTGCAGCTTCCTTTTAGACTTTGAATATTTTTGTAAGAAAAACGTCTCATTATTGGGAAATGAAGCCAGCAGAAATTGTTTTGCAGAAATTGTCTGATTCAGTCATATAGTCATGGTGGGAAAATCTGTTTTTATGTTTATATTTGGAGCTTTTTGAGCCACAGCATACAAACACTTTCTGATTGTAAAATATAATGGAAATATTTGATTCAGACATAAAAAAATACTTAAGGTTATTTAAAAAAACAACTGTTTAAAACCGTTAAAGAATAGCAGAACATAATGAGCTAAAGAACAGGAAGTGTGTACAGTGCAGTGGCTATAAACTATGTATGTGTGTGTGTGTGTGTGTGTGTGTGCGCAGCGTGAGTTCCTAAATTCACACTGTGTGATTTGCTAATGAAACTATTAATTGAATAAATGGAGAATGTTGTTTTGATCACCATCTCAGTGGGCCATGAAATGACTGACTGTACTGTTTGTGTGTGTGTGTGTGTGTGTGTGTACGCTAAGGAATGTGTGGCACAACAAAGTGACACCGCGCCCCGTAAGCACATTTTGAACAGGCTAATTAAAGCTCCTCCGGAATAAGGCCGGGCTTATTAACATCTCAACGTGGCCACTAAAGCCAGCTCATAACCCAACGAGGATCAATGCTTTTCATTAGAGGCCTGAACCCAATAGTGCTACACACACACGCACACACACGCACACACACAGCAACGGTTAGGTTTTACTAACAGTTTTTATTTTTTCTGCTTTACATCCATGACAGAGTAATATTTGTCGTTAAGTAGATTTAGGCAGATAAGAAGAAATAACTGGATTTTATTTGGTGTAAAGTTCTACATTTAAACATGTTTAATTTTTATTTTACTTATTTACCCGTCAGTGTAAAGCTTTGAGTGGGTGTAAGATTGATCAGTTGTTATATGGATTTCACTCTTCAAGACTCTTCATTGAATGACTACGGAACCCTCGAGGAGACATCAGGTATTTACATTTTTTTATGGTAATACTTTTGCAGGTTTTTTGTGTTACCTTGCAATATGTTTTTGAATTTCCTCACAATACTTTTGCATTAACTTGGAACTATTTTTGAGTTACCTCAGAATACTTTTCAGTTATCTTGCAATTTTTTTGCATTACCTCGTAATACTTTTCACAATACCTTGCAATACTTTTTGTTACCTTTCAATACTTTTTACGTTGCTTCACAATACTTATTGCATTACCTCGCAACACTTTTACAGTACCTTGTGATACATTTTACGTTACCTCGTTAATATTTTTTTTTGCGTTACCTTACAATACATTTTGCATTACTTTAAAATACTCTTACTATACTTTTGTGTTCCCTAAAAATATTTTTTACTTTATCACACAAAAGTTGTTCATTACTGTTCTTCTTACTTTTTTTTAAATCAAATTCACAGTCTCACATTCTCATACAGGAGTTACTACTTTATTTCAGCTTCGGCATAAATATTTCTCAGTTGAGTTGACACCTTTTGTTTTGGTGACTGGATATTTCAAAGTAAAAGTCTTGTTAAATCAGTTAATACAAAACATTACAAATACCTTAAGAATGCAAACCCTTTGCAGGGGAATGCAAGAAATATTGCGAGATAATACAAAAAAAAAAAAAAATTCCCCACTGTCCCTTTGGGGGCTCCGTACTTCGACTCATTTTATTATGAAGAAAAATAATTTTGTAACAAATTTGAATGTTTTATCTGTTTGTCACATTTATCAATGTTTGTGTTTTTTTTCCTCTCATTGTGTTTATGTTTTCCTGCCCGTCCTCCCATCTTTCCTCGGGACAATCCTGCAGGCTGGTTCAAAGCTTCAGCTGCTGCAGTGATTTTCTTTGGCTCGCCGACCTGCTGACGCTCCCAAAGATCAGAGGTAAAACGAGGCCCTCGCTCCTCCACACCTCCCTCAGCAGAAAAAAAAGCTCCTCCATCAATTAATAACTCTCCCACAGGAGCTCTAGTTTGTGTACATAAGCAGCACTATAACATCACAAACAGGGTGGAGTTTTTATCCCCCCCCCCCCTTTCTCCTGTTCATAAAATTAGTAATTCATTTGTAGGGAGAGCAGATTTACTGATGTGCAGGCAGGAACATATTTCCTGGCTTCCCCTGGGGGCGTCGTTGCTGACTCGTGTCATATTTACTGTGTAATTGATTTTTAAACACTCGTCTTACTCCATCCCGCACGACTATTTTTTACACTTTACTTCACTGCCGGCAGCAATTGATCCCTTCATTCTGACTGACTGTGTAGCTCTCTTCATAATAAGACAAACATCACGTCAGATCTGCGTTTCGGTCTTCTTTATTATCCGTCTCTCTTCAGCTCCATGGAGTTTGACAGGAGACGCAGGAAAACAAGAGAGAGAGGAGAAAGAAAAGGTGAAATAAACCGTGGGTCAGGTCTAGAACTTCACTAACCCTGACCTTCAGGGACCCTCAGGAAGGAAAGATGGTCCATGTGATGTGTCAGGATCTGATCTGACATGAAGCACAGAAACTTTCATAAATATCAGGACAGGATCATGAAATGCTCATCAGTATTTAGTGACTTATCAGCCGGGACATCAGTCAAAGAGCAGCGTGTTCGAAGACTTCATCCAGGCTAGGCTAATGGCTAACCAAACAAGTGTCAGCTTTTTTTTTCTTTGCCACTTCAGTAGAAAACATAAGTAAATATTAGTTTCTTCATCATTAGTGACATTTTGTAAAAATGTGTCAGTTTTTAAAAATAATTGTCCAGGTTTAAAAAACACAGCTGTCTTGAATGAACAGGAATATTAGCTAATATGAAAGACTTTCACAAGAGTTTGTTGCTCTTTTACAATAAACTATGGATTTACTACTTTTATGTACCTTCTATTTAGCATTTTGCTACATTGAGTTTGCATTTTACTACGTTTGACTAGCCTTTTGCCGCTTCTTTTGCTACTTTTACATTTTAGCTAGTGTTTTGCTGCTTTTAGCTTTGGGGTAACAGTCTGTTACTTATAGCCAAAATCTACCCTTTTGTTATTTTTGTGGTCAGTTTAGCATTTTACTACTTTTTAGGTAATATTTTGCAAATTTGAGATTTCTATCAGCTTTATGTTACATTTACCTAGCTTTTGGCTACTTTTAGCAAACAGTTTACTGCTTTGAGGTAGCACTTTGTTACTTTGAGCTTTAAACTACATTTTTGTTACTTTTAACTTAAGTAGCATTTTGCTACTTTACTTTTTAGCTAATGTTTTGCTACCTTCAGTGTTTAGCTAGTTTTATCTTACTTTAAGCGAACATTTAGCTGATTTGAGCCAGCTTTTTTCTACTTGGCCTTAAACTAACTTTTTACTTTCAGCTAGCATTTTGCTAACTTGAGTGTTTAACTAGTTTTCTGCTACATTAAGCTAACATTTTGCTGCATTGCACAAGCATTTGGCAACGTTAGACTTTTAACTAACATTTTGCTAATTTAAGATAGTTTTGTTCTATATTTAGTTTTTATCTACCTTTGTGCTACTTGTAGGTTTTAGCTAAGTTTTTTTTTATTTTGAAGGCAGACTTTTACAATTTTTAGATTCTAGCTATGTACTTATTTGCTACTTTTAATTAGCTAACCTCTTTGTATTTTTTATTGTTTTAGCTAGTGTTTCTACTTTTAGCTTGAACATTCATACTTTTTATCTTTTCTCTGCCTTTAACCATGCATAATTTTTAGATTTTAAATAGTATATAACTACTTTTAGCTAGTGTTATGTTTCTGTAAGCATTGACTCAGATGAAGTTTTTTCCTGCTAAACTGTTCAGCTCTGAGAATTCTCACTGCTTTTCAACAGAAAATCTATGCTCTGTAATTAGAATTAGTCTAATTTAGCAGCACTTTTATCATTTGGAGAGAATAGTTTTAATGCACGTCTACAAAGAAACTGACTGCTGTTAACGATTTTTGTCGAGTATAAATCAACCTTTAAAAGTAATTTAAGACTTATCAGCTGTTCCACAATAGCGATAATCGTCTCACAGGGAGTTGATACTTAATAAACACGTTAGAAAGATTAGTGATTAGAAGAATGGGGAGGAAAAAGAGATGAAAGGATACCATCAAAACCTGGAAAAGAAACAATTAGAGGCGAACAAGGCTGAGGATGGATGAAGAGCAGTGTAGTGAGCGGGGGAACAGAGAGCCAAGGTGCAGGTCTCTTCTAATCAATCCATGGATGCATTGTAAAATCAATGCTCTGTATAATTAGGGCAATCCAAGGGTAAAAAAAAACACCCTGCTCTGCATTTTAGCTCCATCTGCACTAAGTCTTTGCTCTCTCCTTTCCTGTAAGAAAAAAAAACACCTTCAGTGTAAACAGCTTCAGGTCACAGTTACATTATTTCAAATTGGCTGGAATAATTGAAAAACCCGGAGGTCCGCGCCGGACGAGTCGTTGAGAAAAGTGCAAACGCCTGGGAGGGAACGGCATCGTATGATTAACTTCAGCCGAAGCCTCAGTTTTAAACAGGCTGATGGTGTTTTGTAATAGCTTTTAACTTCCACAGATGAGCTGTGATCAATACGTCCCATCACAGGCACTCGCGTCAGCTGCACCTCCAAACGGGAAGGACATTTATCAGACGTCCCGCTCCGATGGAACATCCGTTTTTTTAATCTTGAAGGTGATAAAACTTATTTTCTTTGATTTGTCTACCAATCCTTATTGTATTTTTTAAACAAAAATAAAATAAAAACATTCAAATTATGAAACTAAACATTTAGATTACCTTGGAGGAATATATATTGCTGATTTTTTGAGCCAAAATTTTAAAATAAAACAAATGAGAAGAGCTGGGTATCATGGGCAATTCCATAAATTGATTTGATTTTGATTCATACAGTTTTGAACTAATTAATCATGATTCGATTGATTCAGTTCAATCTTCACCTCTTCTTTTCACTATAAACAACAGGTTTTAAGGGCAAACTTGTAAATTGGACAGATTAATCTTAAACTGTAAACAAAAAGGAATTGCAAGTGAAAGTGTACTTAAATGATGTACTTAAATATTCCATCACTGATGTAACCTGTGTCCAAATTCAGGGGCAGGTTCCTACGAAGGACCTGGTCCACCCGGTCTAGGTGGGCCAGAAGCTAACGTTAGCACTTATGCTGTTTTGCCCCAGATGACTTGTTGTCAAAAGCTAACGTTAGCGCTTACCGCTTGTTGTCAGAAACCAACATTAGCTGTTACAACTTGTTGTCAGAAGCCAACGTTAGTGCTTGTGCTGTTTTGCCACAGACGACTTGTTGTCAGAAACTAACGTTAACTCTTGTGCTATTTTGCCCCAGACGACTTGTTGTCAGAAACTAACGTTAACGCTTGTGCTATTTTGCCCCAGACGACTTGTTGTCGGAAGCTAACGTTAGCGCTTGTGCTATTTTGCCCCAGACGACTTGTTGTCAGAAGCTAATAGTAGCACTTGTGCTATTTTGCCCCAGACGACTTGTTGGAAGCTAACGTTAGCGCTTGTGCTGTTTTGCCCTGGACAACTTATGAGAAGCTAACATTAGCTCTTGTGCACTTGGATGACAAACCAGGAGTGACACAAAACATAAATGTTCCTCTGCTTCATCTCAAACGAGACGTAAATGCCATAAAAAATGCTTATAACTCAAAACTTATTCAACAAAAGAGCTTAAAATTTTTTTTTTGTAGTTTAGCTCTAATGAAGGGCTATCCATCGCCCCCCCACCCAAAATAATAAATCTGTTCTGGTGCTTTGCATACGTGTGGGGATCATATATTCTATCTCTATGTGGTATCAAGTTTACATTTAGTTTGCATGAATGAAGGGTCCGGTTTCCACGAAAACGATCTCTGGAAACTTTGGTGTTTTCTCAATGATTGTTGTGAAGAATGAACATAAAAAATATTGGAAAAAATGATGAATTTGCTGTAGTTTTTAAAGCCAAGCAGGGTTGCCAGATAAGAGATGATAAACTGTCACTTTAAAATGATATAATTTAGACTCAAATAATACGACATGAATGGTAATTTTTGTATAGCTGGTGATCTGGATTTAAAAAAAAACTTCTGTTTCAGAGGAAACAAACGCTCATGCTTCACTCAAAAATTGTATTGGTGTAAACCGGGCCCGGAGTTTTAACCTCCACACTCCTTAGAAATATAAAAGTTTAGTTTCTCTGACTTGAAACTTCAGGGTTTTACCCCACGTTGCTCTCTTTCACGATCCAGTTGGACAAATGCAAACATAACTCAGTTTATTCCACCAGGATTGATATTTGTTAAGTTTTTTGCCGATGATGCTGCGTTATGAATGGAAGAACCAAAATAAATAAAAAATCACTTCTTAATCCAGAAAGTTTTAACGTCGTTTCCCAGTTCCACGACGCTGAGCCCCACTGAACCAAAACCTGCTGGTGCCGACAGGCGACTGATGTCTCTCTCATTAAATACAGATCCTCCAAGAAGTCCACGAGTGATAGATTCCATACGGGGGGAGAAATCAGGGCCGACCCACTGCTAATCCATAATGTAGTGCCTGCTTCGACCTGAAACGGATCCAGAACTCAGACAAACTGACACACAGGGCAGCACATCTGCAGACATAAAAACAGACTCCTCACTCAGCCCACTGGGTTTAATCTCTTTAAGTGTTTTTCTCTCCTCCTCCTCCTCTTCCTCTCTCTCACTCTGCCGTAGCCTCCTCACCCTCTCTGAACGTTGCCGCTTAAACTTTCATCAGCTCCTCCCTCGAAAGGAGGCGCGGACGCTCAGTTGTCCATAAAGTTTCTGTCTTCTGCCATAAATCCCGTCTGTTAATGCTGATGTCAGCGTCTGGGTTTGAAGCTGCAGCGAATCACTTCTCAGATTATAGCTGAAGAAACGAACCGAACCTTCAGCTGGGATTTAATGATAGTTTGATGCTGTTATCCTCTTCTCCACTGTGATAAACTGTTATTGAAAGGATCATTCACAAAGTTTTGGTGAATAAGACTTTTTGTTTGTTTTTACCCCAAACGATCTGGTGTTTTTGCAGAATCGGTAGCTGCAGAGGTTTTCTACAGGTGAGTTCAGCTGCTGTGAGCTCTCAAATCTCAAATCAATTTGTTTTTGATGCTCAGTGGAACGAATGAGATGCAAGAAGACCCGTCCAGATCAACCGAGCGCAACAGAGTTTGTTAAAATCCACTTGTTATCAAACCAGGCCTGTTTGAGTTAGAATTTAAAACCGGGTGAAGAGATCAGTTTTAGAATTTAAATAACTCCAATCGTTGAGACACTGAACTAAACTGTTTTATTACTTTATTACAAAACTCTTTATTTCAGGTTTTATTTAATTTGGGCACAGTTCCATTAATCTGCTAACAGCAGAACTAGCGTCTCATTTCAGCAGATTAGCGTATTGCTAACTTTGGAAACGCTTAGCAGACAGATTAGCTACCGCTAAATTAGGTTCTGCTAATTTAAAGTCCACTAAAAAAATTCACAAATGCAAAAGCTTCTATTTTTAAGCCATTTATCCTGAAATAAATAAAAACTATCCCCTCTTACAAGCAGTGCTGGACATTTCTGGCACCGTCTGTAGCATGTAGCATCTTTAGCAGCTAAACTTCAAACTAAGAACATCAAAAATAAATTAAATAACATTTAACAATATTTAACTAACAAATATGAAAACTGACTATAAAAGATGGTACTGAAAGTATTTGCTATTTGTTGTTTGACTAAATTAAAAGGGTTGCCTATTTATAAAAATACAAACTCAATCAAAGAAATGCTTTTATTCTGAAAGGGGTAAACTGGAAGTATGGCAGGTTAGACAGAGCTATAACTGGTTTGGATTGGAGGATTTGCCACAGATGATCCCGCCCACTTTTAAATTAAACCAGTAGAAAACTAACAACAATTTTGGGTCAGTCTTGCTGACTGTCTGAGCGGTTAGCGTTAGCTTCCTCTAATTCTTCTGTTTAGTGGTTTAGCTTTAGCAGAGCTGAAAATCTTGTTTAGCGAATCATTAGTTAGTCAAGCCCACCACTTGTGACTACACATTTTAAATTAAGAACACATTAACCATCTGTATGAGGGGAAAACATAAAAACTTTCTGATCTTGGGTTCCGATTAGTTTTCTTTGAATAGTTTTGTTTTTCCTGCACCTTCACATTTCTCTGTCACACCTGCAGGCCGAACATCTCTTCAATTCAATTCAATTCAATTCAAAAAATTTATTCATTTCATTAAAAAACATAACTATCTACAATAGAAAACAAGAAAATACACAAAAATCAAAATAAAATGAAAGGAAGCAGAAGAAGAATAAATCTTATAATGTCTGCCCCTTTTATCCAAAGAATATATTCAATGAAAACATAATTTCCAAAACAACAAGGTTAAATAAGTCAAAGATCAAAACTGGATTTAATCTTTAAAATCCATCAGTTTCACTAACATCTGTTGTATTTTTAAGCTAAAATAATAGATTTATCTCAGTGTTGCAAAAATGAGGACCCAGTTTGAGCAGAGAAACCTCTGAGATCTCCACACCTTCCTTCTTCTCGAGCGTTTTCCATCTGCCACTGCGGGACAAACAGGGATGGATGGATGCCTGCAGAGATCGGCTCGGTGGAAACGAGGGCTGCGGCGGGAAAACTGACGTTGATGACTTGTGAAAAGTGGACAGGAAAGCTTCGAGTGCGGGCCCGGAGCCGCAGAGAGGCGACAGGATGCAGCCGGCTTCACCTGCGCAGGTTAGAAACAGGTCAACCAGCAGGTCCTTCTGACTGTACACAGAGGATTCTGGGTAATTCTCTGTTAATCATCTTTTAGCAACATTTCATGGTCATGAATTATATTTCAAATAATACAAAACAATGTCTAGACTTCTGTTTATTAGTCAAACTAGACTTTTTTATTTTATATTTGTAAAAAATCACATTTTTTTTGTACAGTTTATTATTTTTTCAGTGATTTATGGTCAACCGTGTCACAGAAACAGCTGCACCGATCAACATGAAATTTATCAAGACTGTAGATGAGTCCGACCTACACTGCTCCAGCTAACGGTTTTACAATACACCCCATATTTAAAGGAGGGGGCTCCATCAGAAAAGGGGGTGTCTGGACATACACAAATCCTTATAACTCAAAAAC
>JARVJO010000024.1:24849878-24867957 GCA_031762555.1 Cynodonichthys magdalenae | reverse complement strand
AGTGCTGCAGAGCAGAAAAACAGGACGGTGATGCGTCTGGATAACAATATCTGGAACGGTTTTATGAATAATCCCAACATTTCCTGCCTCTGCGAGGACATTCCCACCTGAACGTGGGGCCCGCCGCCCACTGCGAGCAGATTTGCATTCGTCTTGAATCAAAGACTCACCAACCGAAGCCTCAGATTCTTCGCTCGGAGCATCTCTAAATTTTAAATTGGTCTGGCAATTTCCCTTGTCGCATGTTGAGTAATAATAGTAAGGTCAGCCTCTGGTCAGCCAAATAGTTATGGGAGAACGAAAACGTTGCAATCTGTTTTAGTGTTCCACCCCCATCAGCGGTTTTGTCCAATTTTAGTGAAACGGGGTGAAAGAACGGGGGATCGGGGGGGGGTATTTTCTGCACAATGCACGGTCGACTCATTAAAATTAATTGTTTGGTAAAACGTTCAAAGTTTTGGCTAAGAGGATTCTCCGTTCAATTTGTAATTTGGACAGCTTCCAGTTTGTCTTTCTGCGCCACCAATCGATTACGATGACACTTTTAACTGCAAAGAGCCCGAGGTGTATCCCTCACACCAGCCTGTGTGTGTGTGTGTGTGTGTCTGTGTGTGTGTGGTGTAGCTGAGGGCTGCTGCCTCGGTGGTAAAGAATGTTAAGAGATGTGCTTTAATAAATTAACCCTGCATGTATTTTACCTTATTAATGGCTCCCGAAGCAAATCACAACCACTTTAATGCATTTCACTAAGTATAGCTTATGGGTGCTTTTTATAAAACATGGCAGCTTTTTAGGTTCTTATTCTGGGTGCAGATTTATCATCCTTCCAGCTTCCTTTTATCAACTCCCTCCATTTCTTCTTCCCATGTTTCCTTCCATGCATTGGAAATCTCAGAATGAACTGTTACATTTAAGACATGCTTAACGGCTACAAATTCAGAAGTTACTCCACTTAAAAATTAATCTCTTTCAATTCAGATCAGTTTATTTATATAGCACCAACAAACGTTATCTCAGGTCTGAAAAACAATCAATCTAAAGAAGCCAGCAGATTGAGTTGAATCTCCGCTTTGTTGCAGTCTCCTATCCTGAGTAACACATTGGTGACAGTGGAAAGGAAAAACTCACTTTTAACGGGAAGAAACCCCCAGCAAAACCAGAATGAGCCATCTGCCTCGACTGACAGAAAAGCGACACAAACAAAACAATATGTAATTAGATTCTCAGTCATCCAGGTCATGATCAATTAAAAAGAAAAAAAAGTTTCTGAATAAAAGTCCAGTTGTATAGGAATAATTACAACAACAAACATGTGGTCAGTTTGTCCTCCAGCAGTCTGAGCCGCAGCACCAGGGTTATATCTTGATTACTTTAAATAATTAGCTGATAACGATTAATATAAAGATTATTGGATGACTATTGCAGTTCCATGAAGTCGACATTTTGGTCTTGGCTCACACTTCTTTTGGCTTTTCTCACATTCCTGTTTGTCAGTTTTTCAGGTGATTAAACAAGTTTTTACGGTTAGGGTTAGCATTAGCTGCTCTGCGCTGCCTTCCACCTTGGGCAGGGTTCCCACGGGTTCTGAAAAACTCTTACTGGGCTCGACACACGGGAGGCGATGTTGCTCGCTCTCCATTTCCTATGGAACCTGTGCGGTGAGGCAACAACCGTTTACCCTCCTCCAGCCAAGCGACCGGCAAAACTCGTGCATGTGAAATTTTGCGTTCGTACACGTAGACGTGCACACGCGAGCTTGCGACGCGACATATAAAAGTTGAAAAATTTTCAACTTTTGTCGCTGTCGTTTTGTGTTCAACCAATCACTGAGGGTTTCATTGACTGACCAATGAGTGGAGAGTATGCTACACACTGCAGTTAGCTAACACTGTCAACATTATTTTAGCTCAAGCTTTCCAGTTTTATATGACCCTTCACCAAGTGATTACTAAAAAAGGCAGCTTTATGGGAATTTGTTGGCACCAAGGTGAAGTTATCTGGTAAGTTTTTCCTCATAAAATCGTATCTTGATGTGCGTTTGTTTTTCAACAACATTAGCATCGCAAGATTTGTTTAGTTTACACATCCGTAATGCACACCCCACCTATTTTTTTGTGAACCACCGATATTAGAACCAATCAAATTTCGTGAAAGACAAGCGACCCGACATGATTCACAACGCTGCCGTCGCTATCGCGTCCCGTGTGTTGGGTTTCACCTCGGTTGCGATGACAGCCGTTAATCTTTGTCGTTTGTGGCTCCCCGTGTGTCGAGCCCTTAAGACATTGAATTCCTCAATCCAAAAATAAAATCTTAATTAGGCTTGCTTTTTGTTAAAATAAACATTTGGGTAAAATTGTCATTGTTTTTGTCAATTTGTGTTTATTGTGAAGTAAGTCAAATAGCATTTAAAAAGTCTTAAATTTAACTTGCTTTAAGCTGTAGGAACCCTGACTGGACCCACATGTGCACCTGATAGTGATAATGTGTTGCACACAAAAATACGTCATCACATGGCACTAATTGCAGCAATTGCAAAGTGGCAAATAATAATTTGACAGTTTTTCAAACAATACAGTTTTGCCCAACCTTAATAATAACTCAGAAAACCAAGCCTAACTATAGGATTTATCAAAAACAAAAGGCTTCAGTCAGCCTCGCGGACAGAAACTGGAAGTTGTTTCCACAAGAGGAGCTTGATAACTGAAAGCTCTGCTTCCCATTCCCTTTATTAGAAACTCTAGGAACCACAAGTAAACCTGCAGTCTGAGAGTGAAGTTCTCTGTTAAGAAAATATGGAACAATCAGATCTTTAATAAAATGGAGCTTGGTTGTTGAAAGCTTTGTATGTTAGAAGTAAAAAGTTTGTATTTCCACCACTCTGAACTGGATCAGAAACTTGGACCTCCTCAGTTCCTTCCTGCTGCCTCCTTGTTCCTCTGCAGTTTCATTTTTACTTTTAAGAGTTTTCAGTTTTGACTCGAGTTAAGGAGATGCTTTGTAAACATGTAATGCAAAGCTGTGTTTTCATAGTTTTAATGAAAAATACAGAAAACACAAATGCCTGCATCAGCATTTTTGTTTGAAGCCACATTAGTACGAGTGTGAACAGACACTGTAAAATGCTTGCACAAGGTTTAAAGGGTTTATTAGTTTCTTATATAGACTTAAATGTATTTGACAGTGAAGGTAGAAGCTAGTGGACCTGAAAACCAGCGATGCTGAGCTCAGACTTTTTTTCAGCAGCGTTTTTTAAAGCATTTATATTCACAGTTCATATAAAGTAGACCAGACAAGTCAGGTTTTCCCTGATTATTTCCCTAAATTAGCCACGTTAATTACTTTCACAGTGCAGCTGGTCTCAGAAACAGACCCTTGAGGAAAAATAAAGATGATCGTCGGAGAAAAACATTTCATTTTCATCAAACGTTGAGAAAACAGAAGCAGCTCGATATAAAATCCAGTCTGGGATGAGTCATCAGCGGGGACAGGCTGCTCCTGTTACCCAACATTAAGGTGACTTTGTCCCTGGCAGGACGTCCCAGAGGCCTGAACCCACCAACCCAACACATCCCACCTGCTTCCCCCTTTAAAGTCCCGGGCAGCGTCCCCGCATGCCTCCGCGCTTTGAGTCTTTCTTTAGACGGAATTGGCAGCTTGTCTTTAGCCCTGGCTATTCAAGGATGCACTGGCCGGGGAAACTTTTCTGTTCTCGCACAGCCAAGGTCCTGCCAACAGCAGAGCTCGCCAGCTGTTGCCACCTTCCTACATGTCATCTCTCAGCTCGCCTCACCTGTCTCTCCCCCGTCAACCAGAGCGTCCCGCCCCTCGGCTGCTGCTCCCTGCAAGTAGCCAGTGGTGGACAAAATATTCAGTTTCTTTGAGTCAAACTACTGACCCTACTGGTCAAATATTATTCCAATAAAAGTAAACGTAGCCCTGTCAAATTATTACTTAAGTTACAGTACTGGAGTATGTGCTTTCAAAAATACTTAAAATACTCAAAGTACTTCAAATGTTCCATTTCATTTGAGACACCTGCACCACTCAAATCTATATCCTCCTAATTATCCTAAATTTAATCTCACTTTTTAGTTTTTTGTAACATTTATACTGGTTCACTGATTTGAAAATAATACTTGTTAAAAAATTTAACAAAGTTTAAATGGTAGAAATCAAAGGGACTCTCAAAAAGTCCTTTGGTCCGGTCATTTTGTTTTGTTTGGTGCAGTTTACAGTCACATTGAGCTTTTTTTTTTGCAAACGGACAATAATTTATAAACAAACCACATGATCATCATCGTTTCCATTGGACAGAAATGACGGGGGCGGGACAGATGGTGCTGCTAATAGAACTGCAATACCATTTAGAATTTCAAGAGCAGCAATTTCACACAAATATAATTCTAATTTTGGGACAGCGTGCCCTGACCCACAACGGCTCATTGTTTATAGCATAGTGGTAGCGTTAGCAACACGGAAGGGCTAATTGTTATCATGATGCAATGGTGAAGTCCAAAATGGTGCATGTTTCCTGTAGTTGGTTCGGCTCGAGGGTCACATCAGGTCCGGTTGTTAGGTCCACACGAGTGCATTCACACCTGAATAAAAAGGTCCGTCCCAACTGGGGAAGCGAACTCTGGTCCGTTTAAAGTGGACCAAATGTGTCAGCTGTGATTACATCCCAATTCTGGGGCTGTGTCCACCATATCCCATAATGCATTGCGGGCCGACAAGAGATTTTTTTTTGCTCATAGTGGCGGACAAAGCAAGAGAAGTAAAGACTTAAATAAAATTCTGGTGGTATAAAAATTTAAAGTTTCAAGCGGTTGTGTTGTTAATGCTTTTATCATTTGTAGTCATGTTTTTAATATTCTTGTTAGAAACCAAACAAGCTGGTGTAGAGAAATAAACGTGCACCTATTTAGCAGGTGTCCATAACATCTCCATTAGTTCTTCAAATATGAAGCAAATTTTATTGTTTTATGATGTTAATAATACTGATACATTGATATTTTGATAATTTCGAACTGTTTTTGCTTCTGTTTGGCGTTGTCACGGTTCCCAGGCGACAGGAAATATGTTGGGGTAAGGGCGGGAAACACAGAAGACTAGATCCAAATTCACAGCCACTTTCTTCTGGTCTTCGCTGTCGACCAAAGACCTGGCCCAACTAGACCGGGTAGGCCGGGTCCTTTGAAGGACAAAACTTAAAAAAGTCTAAAACGATCTTAAATTAAATGAGCCTGTGTAAAAATCAGGATCTAAAAAAGGACCTGCGATAATGCTGAAACATGTCTAGTATACCTGGTGTACCTATAGGCAACACTGGTACAACATTTATTTTAACCCATTTAAAGCTGCGTAATGTTTAGGGATGTAGTGTGTAATTTTAGTGTCGGTAGAACAAAATAAACACAAACTGCCAACAAAGTAACTAAAGCTTTTAGAGAAATTTAGTTTTTTAAAAATGCTACTCAAGTAAAGTACAAACTCTCAAAAACTGTACTCAAGTACATTTACTTGGTTACTGCCCACCTCTGCAAATAGCTCGCTCCAAGTTCCTACCGTTGACCTTTGCTCTTTTCCTTCCTTCATTCCAGCTGATTACGGGCCTGTTCTCGCCTCGACCCCCCTGCGGCGGCGCCGCGGTGCGTCTTTGCGTTCCTGACAGCCTGAATACACCTCAAGTATTAAAGAGGAGCTGGGAAGCGGGAGATGAATGTGCATCGCACCAGATTAATGAAGTGATTCTCAGGACAGTCCATATTACTGTCAGAACACACACTCTCACACACACACACACACACACTGTGGCTCTGGACTGGTTTAAGCAGATTCATCGGAGCACTCTCCCGCTGCTTGCAGATGAGGGATAGAGCAGTGTGTTGGAGCAGGGCTGGGAGTGGGAATAAAGCTGCTGAGGAATATGACTGATAAGACATCGGCTGTAATCATTCTCTGCTATTCATTCAGCCCCCCCCTCACCTCTCCATCTCCCCATCAACTCGTCTCCTGCCTTTTATTACATGGGCGGTGGGGGTTCGGCTTCCCTTTTTTCCTCCTTCCTCGTGGGGACAATATTTTCTCTGAGTTTCCCCTCCACTGCTTTTGCTGACTGCGGCGCAGATTCTACATTATAAGCTGATATAACAACATCTAACCCTGTGTTATTTGTTGGAGAGCTTTGGGAGAGATTCTGCAAACTTCAACCCCACTAATGGCTCTGAATTATAACTTTACAATAATTTACAAGGCTTTGCGTTGGGTTTTTTGAGAGTTGTGGGTCTGGACCTTGGTTCAGGCGTTGAGAAATTGCACTCTAATGTGTGTCACTCATACATTTTTATGCTGCCATCATGTTTTAATTGGTCAGCTTTTTTCCTCCCTCTCTCCACAAACTGTCGTTCTGCTATAGATCCATTTTCAAACACTTCTCTCACCAGAAACCCAACAGAGCTCATGGGTAAAGAAATCCATATTTTCCAGTTAAATTATTTTGGTTGTACGTCTTTTAAAAAGGCGCATCAGTGTGAGTGCACTTTTTAACCCCCATCTATAAATCAGGGCCTTTTTCACCTGCAAAGCTTTATTTTCCCAACCCTTAGCATGCAGCTTTGGCTTTCATACGTTTCTTTACATTAAAAAAAATCAATTATCTGACCCTCTAACCCTTGTTGAGTTGTTTTCCATTACAGTGAAACTCTGCATGAATGTGTTCTGTGTTACGTTAATGTAGGTTGCTTTAGTGAAGTTTCAAAATGATGCAACATTAAGACCTCCATTAATCCAGAACTTTTATCTACTGCAATAAAAAGGTGAGTGATGGTGTTAGGGTTTGAATGTATCTCTAAACGTATTTAACGGATAATATAATGTTTTTTTCGTGATGCAGAAGCTGATTAGCATATCTGTATGCGTCTGTGGCCGAAATGTTCCACCTCTTTCAGTACCAGAAAATTTGTTTAGTTAACCATGTCAGATTTAATTTATCCATTCTTTATTTGACTGAGGTTTGTGTAAGTAATTGTAGAACAGAGGATTGCTCAGTCCGGCTCGTGGTGCTGAAGCAGTTTCATCCCCACATTTCTTGTCGTATGAGTGAACTACAACAGAAACCAGGACAAAAACAGATCAAACTTGTGCAGGCAATTCAAAAGTGGTGCACTCAGCTAAACAAGTTAGGTTTACTAATCAATAATCTGCTAAACAAGAATCTTTAATAACGCTAAATGGGTTACAAAATTAGTGGAAGCTAATGCTAACCGCTAAGATGACAGAGTTTGCATTTTTTGTAAAAAAAAAAAAAAGTTTGAAGTTAGTCAAACAACAAATAGCAAATACTTGTTTTATACATAATCATTTTTGTATTGTTTAAATATTGTTAAATGTTTTTTTCATTTATTTTGACACTCTGAAGATTAGCTGCTAAAGATGTTATATGCTACACACGGTACCTGATTAGCCCTGCTTGTAAGAGGAGACAATTTTGTTTAATTTGGAATAAACGGCATAAAAAAAACTCAAACACTTTTAGTGAATTTAAAATTAGCAGTACATAATTTAGCAGAGAATAATTGGTCCGCTAACGATTTTCAAAGTTAGCAAAAAAGTAAATCTGCTAGCTACATGAAAAGCTAGTTCTGCTATTAGTGGAGCTGTGCCCACCACTGCCTCAAAGTCTTCAAATGTTTGTGGCGGTTCTCAGTTTCATTGGCAAAGTTTGCAAGTTTGAATCTTGAAAATATAACTTTTCTATCAAAGTAGCTGTAGCTCTTTTGAATTTAGGTTCCTTTATTTTAAAGCGCTAAAGCTGTATTTTGGCTCATGCACTCTTATCTGCATATTTCTCTCAAACCTAGTTTGTTTAACTGTGAGAACCAAAGATGATTGTGGAAAACAGCTCAAATTGGCCTGAATATTTTCACACCTGAATTTTTTTTAGTGGACTTAAAATTAGCAGAACCCAATGCAGCGGAGGCTAATTGGTTCTCTAAGTTAGCATAAAAGCTAATTCGCTAAATGAGGAGCTAGTTCAGTTATTAACAGATCAGTGGAACTGTGCCCACCATTGCTATTCAAGAAGTAAAGAAGAAACCAACTCAATTCCAGATTAGAAATACGTTTGCATGATTATGATCCATGTAGCTAAAACAAAACCCTATAAATTAAAAGCCCATTTTGTTCTGAATTGTCAGCGAAGTTACACTGTTGCTTCTCCCTGGAGTTTTAGGTTTCTAATGTTAAACAATCTGTTTTAGTTCACCCTGATAAACTTGTACTCTGTAATTTGAGTGTTGTGAGACTTATAGGTACTGTTCTGCTCTGACACCAGGCCAGGCTCAGAAATGACAACCAGTGACCCTGACGCAGACATACAAACATCTCTGTTTCCGTTTCAACATCCATCTCTGTCATTCTGTCTCTCCTCGTCTGCCCGTCCATTTTTACTTCCCTCCTGTCACCTATCTGTCTCTGTCTTTATCGTTCCCTCTCCCCTCACCGTCACACCCGTCCACCTCCCTCCCTCTCCGGCTTTTAGAAAAGTCCTCTGTATCTTTGTCCAACTCTTCGTCAAAGTCAACGTTTTCCCGCTCTCGCTCAGCTTTAGCCCTCTTCAGCTGAGTTTCATTGATGTTTTTCTGGACGCCCTCTGCTTCTCGCCAAGGTCTTTCCCTCCTCTCCCGCTCCCCCTTTCTTTTCCTCTCCCAACTCTGTCTGCAGTCACCCTGAATATGCACAGAACCTAGGAACCATTTTTAATGTTTATAAAAATTGTGTTGAGTCACTGAAAAAAGTCGCAGTGAGATAGTGAGTAAACAAAGCAAGCATTTAGAAAAATAAAAAGAACTAAACATTTTAAAATGGTAATTTTTTCCCCCAATAAGTTCGCATTTTGGCTTTTTGTAACTTCTTTCTTGTAGTTTTAAAACTTTCTGCTTTTTAATCTACATTTTGCTAGTTACGTTTTCTTTTGCTAATTATGACCTCCCCACTACGAGAAGCGGAGGTCATTGTTTTCATGCTGCCCGTCTGACATTTTTGGTCAACCGTAGCACGGATGAAATTTGGTATGAAAATAGCCGTGGCCCACCGGCTCAGTACTTCTCTCTTCCCTGTAAGTGATGGTTGTTTACAGCGCACGCAATGTCCGGTTAGCGTCTTAGCTTAGCTGCCTTTGTGGTCAAGCTGGTGCTCTACATACGTCACGACCAAATGTTAGCGATTGGGTAACAGAGGCCACGCCTCCAGCAAGAAATCGCTTCTCAATAGCAGAGAGTCCAGACTCTGTACGAAGCAAAGAGAAGAACAAGAGGCTGGTTTTTATCAGGCTAATTTTTCACTTTTGTTTGTTTAATTTTAGCAAAAGTCAGCTCTTCCAATTTAACTCACATTTAAAGTTTTGCTGTTAAACATTTTAAGCAACTTTAAATCACTACATTTTCACAGGAAATAAAATCATCCAGTTTTGTTTTGTAATTCTTGTGTTTTAAGCTCATCTGTTCTATGTAGTGAAGTGTTGCCTCAGCCCGGTCATATAAAACCAGGTAATCAGCAGCTTGATGACAAACAGCTGAGCAGAAGCGGTCAGGAGAGGAGGCCCCGCCCACCACAGAAAGCTCACCTGCAGAGTGAAAGGTGAGACAGAATCCTAACATTAGGCCTTTTAATTTGTGGCTGTAGTGAAGTTCCTCTGTGACCAACCAGAGAGGAGAACAGGAGAATCCAACCATGTGAGAAGGAGTAATGTAATTTCCTGCAGGTGTTGCACCGAGTCGTTTCTGCGGCACAGAAATCACCTGGAGACAAGGTTGCAACGATGTTATTATGCACGGGTTTCCTCTGAGCCGGGCCCTCCCGACCCGCGTCCTTCCTGCCACATGCAAACCCAACCAAGCATTAAAAGTTTGTGCGGGGCTAGAATCGCCGGTATCAGTCAAACTGCCCTTCACACGCATGAGTTCTCAGTTAAAGCCTGATGGGAATTAACAGCAGGAAGGAGGGAAAGCTGCAGAGAAAGAAAAAAAAATCAGATGTGGACATAGAAAAAAAAAAAACAAGCAGGGGAAAGAGTGGGAGGTGAGGACACCAACTTTATCTGATCAAATCCAACAAGACCTGATGATTAACAGCAACCATCCTGTTGCTAACAGAATAACCTTCACCTTTTTACTTCTTTTAACACTTTACCTCTTATTTCCCTACAAAAAGTGTAAATAGTTGACAAATCTGAGGCTTTTTTTAATTTGTCAAAATCCAAGAGACATAAAAAAAAGGCTGAAACACATTTTTTATTATTAGGCTCAATTCTGAGTGTAAATTTTTACCAACATTTTGTTATTTAGCTCACAGTAAATTTTACTAAAAGTTGCAACATTACATTTAAATAATATTTAAATATGTAAATCTAAATGTTGAGGCTAAAGGATAAAGCTTACATTTAAGAATTTGCTGTCTGCTTTTGTTGAGGTCATCATTCTGCAACAAAAGCAAACAGTAATGCTAACGCTGCTAACGCTGCTAAAGATATTATTCAAAATTTAAATTCAAAATGTTTTTGGTGAAAACGTGGATGGTACATGTGGTCTGGCAGTTTGACCTGCTCTCGGACACGGGCCACAACTGCAAGTTTGATGTCTTGTAGGGAAGTGCTAGCAGTGTTACCAAAGCTAGCAGCGTTAGCAGAGTTAGCATTTAATGTTTGCCGAGCACCAACTGCATTTCATTCTGAAATACTTAAAAGTAAACTTTAACATTTAGCCACAACATTTACATTTATATTTAGGATTTTATATTTACATTTATTATTTAAATTTAACATTTAATAAAAATTATCAAAATGTACAAAGAGTGAGCTAAACATTAAAATGCTAGTGGAGAATTTTAATTAAAATTTTATGCTCAAAGTGAGCTAAATAATGAAAATGTGTTGACCTTTTTTTTAAATTTTATTTTACATGTGGCGCACCGTATGTGAGACCGTGTGTCAAAACTGTTACACAAAGATTCACAAAACCTATTTTTGTCTTCTGTGATGGTTTTGTAAACTCAGCCGGCCCTTTGGCCCACATCCCCTGGCTGCCTTATCCTTCTGTGTGTGTGTGTGCGTGCGTGCGTGCGTGTGTGTGTGTGTGTGTCTGTGCCAAGTACATCATAGGCTGACAGAGCCCTTTCCTTTTTTAGCTTCCCCCTGAGTAACCAGCCCAGAAAAGGGAAGGGGACAGGGGACAGACACCATGCCACATTCTCACACACACCTGCTCTATAAAACACATGCAAACATGTACACACACTAACACACACACACTAACACACACACACAGTGGTAAACAGCCGTGCAGCTTCCATGCAGCAGTCCAAAAGGTGCAGGATGAGTTTAATGCCTATAAAGAAATGTAAGCAACACATAAAAGTCCACTTTAAAGTCTTGGGAGGACACGCTCACACAAAGACAAGAAACATTTGTGTGCGCACAACAATAAAGGTGGTCTCTGCTCTGCATTAAGCAGAGAAATGCTGCTCCACGCTGCTGATCTACACGTTTCCTAATCAGGAACAGTAACTCTCAGCTCTCCTCTATTTACTGCTGTGGTAATAGGGGACATCATGACAGGTATTAACCCAATTATCATGAGAATTATTGGCCCCTCCATGCTTTAGCTGTGTTCCAGTGTGAAACGCTCACCATCACCATTCATTCTGACGGCACAACAAAGCCCATTAGGGACCCTCGGAGCCACCGTTATGGCCTTTGTGGATGTTTGAGAGGAAATAAGCTTTATCTAAACAGCTCGAGCTGAGATTAGAGGAATCAAACTTTTACACGTCTGTTTCCACTTTTAATTATGTCCAAATAAACCGACAAACAGTCGTGTTTTCAGCCGTCATCTCGACCGTTAAACAGATTTGTTACTGATCAGCATCGTGCTCCGTCTGCTGTCTTAAAGGGAGAGTCTGACCATTTTGGTATGTAGTTTTGTGTAAAGGGTGAAGAAATATCTTATCTTGTGTCGATGGCTCTTTTAATGGAGGAATGGAGTCTGGCAGGACTAGCAAAGTCCAAACAGGATCAAGCTGAACCAGCTACCTGTGACCTGGAAGAAAAATAAACAGGTAAAGAAAATGAATGGACGGACCAGGAGAGCTAAATATAAACAGGATGGTGGAGTGAAGTGGCAACAGGTGAGCAGCAGGGCTACTGCTGTCACTGCCTGATCTGTTCCTGAAGCACGATCCGTACCGTCAGCTCATTTGAAAAAATAAAATAAAATACTGCCTAGAAGGCTTAAAAAACAACCTTCTTCAAGAACTAACATCATGTGAGGTCTTTGTTATAAATTTTAACCTGCAGCCCTGCTTTAAAAATATCAGGGTTAGTATTTAACATCGCTCTGACGGCTGATCCAGCGGTTTGCAGTCGAAAACATCATTCCTGCGTGCAACAAGTGGAAAGGATCGGTCTGAGCTGAGGTTGTCACAGGTTGTCTCGTCTCACGCTGCTGCAGCTTTTTATAACACGCAGCGAGGAGGAGTGATTGACAGGAGCGATCGGCTCTGAATGCAGCGTGCACGTGTGCAGGACTCCTAATGCAGGAATAAAAACACAAAAATAGGCGATGGATCTTTTTAGGCAAAATGAGCGGTTCATCTGAATGGGTCTGTCCAGCCAGAGAGAAAAACTTTGAGCTGCACATTTGTTTGTTTTTAAAAAGTGTGCATTTGTGTATTTTAGCGTGAGAAATGCAACGTGTGCACTTCCTGAAATGCGTGTCTCACTGCGTGAAACTTGAGAGCCCTGATTATACTATTATTTAGTTCTGTTCTTACATTTTGCTATTTTAACTAAATGTTAAATCCTAAATTTCAAAATGCAAATATAAATTTAAAAAGGTAAATCTTGTGGTTAAATGTTGAAGCTTCATGGAACGCTAACTCTGGTAACGCTGCTAATGCTGCTAACTTCCCTACATGACATCAAACTTGCTTGTGTCTGAGCTGCACATCAAACCTACAGGTACCATCTATGTTGTTTACAATAAACACATTTGAAATTAAAATTAAAAAAGCACCACCTTCCGTAGTATTAGCAGCATTAGCATATGCTTTTGTTGTAGAAATGTTAGCTGCACACCAACAGCAATGGCTGCATTCAGTTCTGAAATTCTTACAGTAAATGTAACCTTTAACATTTAAGATTTAATTTTCACATTTATCTTACATATAAATTTTATATTTAGTAAAAAAATAGCCAAATGTAAGAACAGTGAGCTAAACAATAAAATGTTAGTGGAAATGTTTCATCTAGGACACTCAGAAAGTGAGCTAAATAAAGAAAACCTGTCTGTGACATTTTTTAACATTTTATTTTACACTCGACGCCACATTAATTTAACTAAATCTCTACATTTCCGTCCTGTCAACAAATAAACTTAGTTTGACAAATCAGTTAAAAACATAACAGTTGTTAGAGAGACTTCATTACAAACACTGATCGATATCATGAATAAGTAAATTAGTTGAGAAAATAAATTTCCAGCTTCAGTTTCTCTGTAATTCCTTTACTGTAAACCAAGTTTTGAACCTGGAGTCTGATTCGAGGCTTCCTCCGTGCGTCTCCTCAGGGTTTGATGTATGTGGCGTCTTGAATATTAGCATGAAGAGCAACATCACTCCCTGAGCACATGAGCAGTGATGAGGTGTAACATATGGATGAAGGAGCAGAGGGAAAGAGAAAGAAGGATCTGATTGTTAGCAGAGGATGGATTTTTAGAGGGGAAAGTCAATTATGGCCCACAAAGCACCTGGTTAAAATATCAAGGTTGCCGTTCTGTGATAGGCTCAGTGTCAAAGTGCCATTTTTCATTGCTTTGTGTCTCTTCTGGAGGTCAAACCCATTTGGGTTTCATTTATTAACCCTAAAGTGCTGCTGCTGGCAGGAGCTGGGCTCTGAGTGCCGAGGGGCTGCGGAGCAAAGCAGAGGTCGGCAGTGAGGAGACAGTGAGTGCACGTTGGTGTGTTTCTATGTATGTGTGTGTGTGGAAGTGATATCCCATCCATCTAATAAAGTAACACTCGCAGACTGGGTGTGATGGACAGAGAGGACGCCGCAATCCTCACAAATTCAATCTGGGCCGATCGTCAATAAACATTAGAGATCATCAAGGAAAAGTGAGCTGCGCTTGTTTTTACCACAGTAATGATGCGGCGCTTTAAGGAGATGAAGAATCGATGGAGTCGTGGCGTCTTTACATTTACTGTGTTCACACGACTTCTCCATTGTTGCTGCAAAAATAAAAAAAACAAAGGTGAAGGTAACGCTGATATCCTGCCAGCGTTTGCTTCTCTGCACCCATAAACAACCAGCCTGGAGGAACGAGTCACAAGCAGGACTGCATCATCTGTGCCAAGCCTCCACATTCCATGCATGCGCGCGTCGGGATGTAATAAAACATAAACATGTGCATAAATACTGTATGTGCACACGTTTTACCGGCCGTGACAAAGTGCTGACAGCCGCACAAACTTTTTCAGTCACCATTTTTAACCACAAAGTCCTGAATCTAACCTGAAAACACAGAAATATGACTCCATTTTGCTTTCTGGATGAAGAGCGTTTGAACACCATGTTAGCACCGTTACTGTGGAGAAATCTGCCTCAAGACATCAGGCCTGTTCTGTGGAAGTTTTAAGGTTAAGCTAAAGACCCACTTGTTCACACTATCTTATGTGTCTTCCCTTTTAATTTCATAGGTTTGCTTTTTTTAGTGTTTTATTTGTTAACCTTTTACTTTGGTTGTATCTCCTTGTAATAATTCAGCACTTTGTTTGAAAGTGCTTTACAAATAAAGTTATTATTGTTATTATTATTATTTTAGTTTGAGCGTTTATAGTTTGAATTATGAAACTGAACCCCATTTAAACCTCAAACACATGTAAAAAATGTTGACGTTTCTTGTATTTTTGTCACATTAGTGTTATTGTGGCCCTCAAAGAACCAGTTGTGATTAACTTTGACATTTACATCTTCAACTAAACACAAAACATTCCTCGTCTCATTGCTACAGCTGGGCACCACCAACAAACACTAACTGAGCTCTACCTGGTATTTCCTGCATAGAAACAGTGTTTTAGCACGTCCTCTTATAATCACTGGAAAGTACTACGTGTACGACTGACTGTGAAAGAAATTCTACAGAAATACTATTTCAAGTAAAAGTAAGAGTTTTACTCACTGTTGAGTTGTGGTGAGTCTTGAATCTGAACATCCCTCTTTCCTACAGGGATTTCCCATGCATAATCAACATGCATTATGGGAGATGTATTGTATGGTCAATGCTGGCTTTAAAGCAGCTCATTTTGAGACATTAATACGAGGCTTTCCAACTACATTGCTCAGGAGGCTACAGTTACTCAAAGCCAACAGCTCAGGGACCGGACAAGTATTATTATCATTCACCTTTAAAATTAGTTTATTGATTTACCATTGATATGATAAATAGCTGTGAAAAGTTGTGCGTAATTTGTGGAACAATGTGACGCTGCTGGACGACATGGACACAAGAATTGGGAGGAAACCTGTTTCTTGGGGATCATGCTGACAAAATACTAATCGAGTCGTAACCGAGCCGAGCCATTCAGCTGAACGGGACGGTTTCATGATTCCGAAATATAAATCCCCTACCCTGCAGCAAAAACAACCCATTGAGGCGCTGCGACTCGTTTCTATGGCCGAGTAGTGTATTAGGGCAACACAAGATAAATTTTTTTATTACGAGAATAAAGTCATAACATTACAAGATTAAAGTTGTAATATTACGAGAAAAAAGTCATAATATTACGAGATGCGTGTCTCTGTGTTTATGAAGTAGTCTGCGATCACTGTTAGTGTTATGTGCTTTAATCCAAATTACGTGAGGACTAAATCTGTCAATGCTGCCATTAGTCACAGTTTATTTGAACAATTGTTTCTGCTACTGATAATTTGATGCTAATGTGCTAATAGAACTGATCCTTCACTTTACAAGTTCAACATTCTTCATTTTAATGCAGGGCTTCTTCATGTAAAGGTTCTTGTAATATTACAACTTTATTTTCATAATTATGACTTTATTCTCACAATGTTACAATGATAATGTCGTATTATTATGACTTTATTCTCGTAATAATAAAATATTAATCCCATTGTGTGGCCCTAAAAAGTTCCTCTGTATTTACAGTAGTTATGTTCAGAAACGTGTGTAAAGTTGGAAATGTGGCAGATCTTCATACCTCTGAATATTTTTGATTTAACGTTGTATTTTCTCACTCTTTGATACACGAGGCCCCTGGAGAACCTTGAAGTGGGAGCGGGGTGATGACATTTTCGCCCATATTTGACCCATATCAGGTTTTTATTATGACAGTTTGAACTTCATTCTTTTCCTAGGAGGTAGGAGGGGATGTTGGAAAAGAACAGCTCCCTTTCTGTTTGTGTAAATAACGTGTGTGTGTGTGTGTGTGTGTGTGTGTGTGTGTGTGTGAGGTGGTGCCCTGCACTCACAACTCTGCTCATCTGTATAGTGTTCTGAAATCAAACGAGCCCATGACCATCTTTCCTCCTCAAAAGGTGATTCGTTGCTGACTCAGGTTCAGAGAAGGAAGAGAATTCTGAAGGACAGTCCACTGATGATGATGATGATCACACCCACTGCCACCACCGCAGACCCTGCAGTGTGGAGCGAAGCACTGTGGGACTTGCACTTCAACCCCAACCCTGCCCCCTCCCTAGGAATAACCGAGCAGCGGAGGAGAAGAAACCGCTGATCTAAGAAATAAACGTAGAACCACTGGAGGGGCGACGAGACGAGGGAAACCTAAATGATTTAAACACAACCATAATGCCTTTTACGGGATAAATAAAAGGTCAAAAGAATATGTGAGGGAGGAAAAGAAGAAATCGTACGAAGCGAAAAAGAAGACAAAATATCCAGGGTGACAGATGAGAGTGAAGAAGATAACACAAATACTGGAGGTGATGGAGAGTGATGTGTATGAGCTGGAAATGCTCTGATATTATCCCGCGCTCTCTTTCTGACAGCTTTTCTGTGATAAGAGGTGATAGCTGGGATGTTAAAGGTGTTGGCTTGAAAGAGAGTCAGATAGAGGGAAAAAAAAGATACTGGAAGAGAGTCAGATTAAATGGAGAGAGGATGGTGACATCACTTAGGAGATGAAACCAGTAGAAGAATGGAACGCCCTTCAGGCTGAAGAACACACTCACACACTAAAACTTGATTTTTTTACAGGACAAAACATTGACTCATTTATTTCTTGAACAATCGTGGACACGTTTCAGTAAATCCACACAAAACAAATCCTTTTATTTTTTCCTGTCTTCTCGTGTGTTTTTTTACAGACTAACCGTTGGCATTTCTCTCAGGTCTTTAGGACCCCGGTCAGAATATTCATACACTATTGATTATTTCAGCTGCGGAAATGAAGGCTGGCCGGCCACAGTTTATTTATTTATTTTTTTAAACACACCCGTTCAGTTTTCTGTTCATGTGTTTCCAAAGGAAGAGAGAGCTTAAAAGGTTAAATGAAGAAACAGTTTAGAAAGAAGTTGATGAAGCTGGTCCCAGGAGTTTATTCCTTCTTTCAGGTATTTATCAAGCAGAGGTTTAAAGAACAAAATGATAAATTCAGACACACAATCGTTGCATTAAAGAGTGAAGGTTCAACCTGTGATGTCGATGGAATACTTCAAGGTTTTTCTCAAACCCATGGAGGAAGCTGATGTGGAGTTGCGTTGGTTGACGTGACTCTACAATATCGTGGACATCGGGGGCAGTTCCCCTGGATTGGCAGACCAGAGTGGTGGTCTCCCTAATTAAAAAGGGGGACCGAGTGTGTTCCAATTACAGTGGGATCACACTTCTAAACCTCCCTGGTAAGGTCTATTCAGGGGTCCTGGAGAGGAGGGTCCGTCAGATAGTCGAATCTAGAATTCAGGTAGAGCAGTGTGGTTTTGGTCCTGGTCGTGGAACACTGGACCAGCTCTACACCCTCAGCAGGGTCCTGGAGGGTTCATGGGAGTTCA